>JAZGTJ010000026.1:10581-396369 GCA_036877575.1 Botia almorhae | reverse complement strand
CTAAATAAAGAGCCATTTGGGAGCCGTAAGAGCCGGCTCTTTTAAGGGAGCCGAGCCAAAAGAGCCGAGTCTTTGAAAAGAGCCGAACTTCCCATCACTATTTCACACTAATAATCAAATTTTGTTTTACATAGACCACAACGTGTAAACGCGTGATAAAACACGGGACGTAAGATGACCAGTG
Source organism: Botia almorhae (assembly GCA_036877575.1). Lineage (NCBI taxonomy): Eukaryota > Metazoa > Chordata > Actinopteri > Cypriniformes > Botiidae > Botia > Botia almorhae. The sequence continues at coordinate 396,185 of JAZGTJ010000026.1, read as the reverse complement.
ACCAATCAGAGGAGAGTTTATGCGCGTGCGCCCTAGCGTCTTACGTCGTGTAGGTGGATCTGCAAAGGTTCGTGTCAACGTCACAGCGGCGAGGAAATGTGGAAATACAAATGGTGACATATCTGTGACCCGACACGATGTCGAGCTGATCGCTGGAAAACATCCAGGTACTCCATACGAGTTCAGACCTTTCGTTAGCCATCCATGATCTAAAGACGCGTGTGTTGCTATGAATGAAGCTAACTGGCTAGGCTATTCTGCTGGGTTTGGCTGTTTGTATAGGGTAATTGTCATGTTGTTATGTCAGGTGGATCTCGCCCGGTTTCGCGACTCCCAAAAATGCAGACACCTAAATAACTTGGTTTTAAAGGACGCGAGTGCGAGTCAGTGTTTGCTCTTACTCGTACTGGAAAGTTTTCTGGATCAGCTGCGCGTCTCATGCCGTTCAATCGGACTTCAAACTAGGACGATTAACCCATTGATCGGTGCTGATAATATTCCTGTCGTGTAGCAGGATTGATGTACTCCGTGACTGAAGTTATTTCCTGCTTTCTTCCGCGGTCATGTTGCGTTACGATGTCATTCCTCATTCTCTGCCCGAGCTGTGTTTTGTTATTAAAGGGAACTCAGATCGTATTGTTATGTGTAGTGTTTTCACAAAACCGGCTCACGATATTTATTTTAAGTAAAAATCAATTGCTGTCGTCTTATTTTCTCATCATTTGTTTTGTCATTACAGGTGTCGCAGTTGGTCAGAACGGCTCCTCTGGAGCGAATCTTATGCGTGTATGTCAATGTGACCGGAGGAAACTGCAGTTAATACTATGGGTCAAGACAGAGGAAAGTACGATTTCTATATAGGCCTCGGCTTGGCCATAAGCTCCAGTATATTTATAGGGGGTAGTTTTATTTTAAAGAAGAAAGGACTGCTTCGACTGGCCAGAAAAGGCTCTATGCGAGCAGGTGGGTCTCTTTCTTTAAGCTGTCTTGTGATGCGGTGGTCTTCCTTCTTTAGTGATGTTTGGCTGGTACTGGCAGGAATGAGGGTTCGAGATGGCTTATTCGGACACACCTGTGTGTGTCTGGTAGCTGTCGTTTAAATGGAAAGGTCGCCACTTACTTTAATCATTAACAGTGTTTCCAAACACACCTTGCCTGAGAGAGGAACTGTACACAGGTCACGTTATTTATTGATGACATCATACATAACTATGATGAAAAGGTGCGACTTTAAAATCGTTCGGCTTTCTTTTAGTAAACATGATTTTTAAAGTGTTTAACATTTTTATGAACCCAATGAATTAATATCTGATAACATGTATTAAACAATTATTTTAAGAGGTTAACCGTACATTTTTGTTTGTTACACACAACTAGAAATAGGTTTTCTAAAATAGAGAAGAAATATCTAATCATCTATAGTTTATTTATATATAAAAGTGCTGTTTGCTTTGGTTTGTTTAGGATACATAGTTTGATTCATTTTGAATATTTAATAATGTGGTCCAAAAAGGATTAAGGGAGCCCTTTGGCATCCTTCGGTTGGTGCCAATACAAAGTTCAAACTTTGGTGTAATTTCCCTTTAAACGTGTTATAGTAGTTAGGACTGTTGGTTTTGGAATGACACATGGATTAATCAGACAAATGAAAACAGTTATTGGCTGATGCCGGTAATTTAAAATGAACCTGTTTAACAAGGTACCGCAGTGTGTTGTACTATACATGTTACTATGCAAATTATTTTGTTTCCAGGTCAAGGTGGTCATGCATACTTAAAAGAATGGCTCTGGTGGGCTGGCCTGTTATCAAGTAAGTGACATCACAGGCTTGAAGCTGCTGTCCGTGGATTAGTTTCATCTGTTCAGCTTTGCAGTAACTCGTTTAATTCTGTTATTGACAGTGGGGGCCGGTGAAGGTGCAAATTTTGCTGCGTATGCCTTTGCTCCTGCCACCCTTGTGACTCCTCTCGGAGCTCTCAGTGTACTAGTGAGGTTTGTGACCCTTTTTGTGTATTGAAGTCACAATGTATTGTCAAATATTGCATGTAAAACTTTGCTTGTGAACACGTTACTGTCTTGACACTGAGAATCGTGTCATTTCTGCTGCTGGTTTGACAGGTTCTTTCTTTGTTGTTGTTGCTTTTGTTGTTGTCTTACATTAACGGTCAAATGTTTAGGATCACTTGCCTGGAATGATTCTTACGATTGTAAACGTTGTTCAGTCTGAAGGCGTTTCCTTAAATGTTTTAAATCCGTTTATGCCAACCTAAATTAATTTTGCACTAGAAAACTACAATTTTAATAAAAAGAGCCCAGCAGATATGGGAACTCTTTCATTACTGTTTAAAGTTAGGTTGATGCCTCAAGAAACGTCTGTGTTGCACCACCTTTTCTATTCCCTAAAAACAACTACACTTCTATGCATAAATTACTGCTTGCATTTAGCTAGTACAATTTGTCTAAAGTTTGTATGTAACGACACATTTGGGATGTGTCCTTAGCATGTAGCACCAGTGGTTGATCTATATATTGCTCTTGGTTGGCCCGCGGGACACAAGAGCAATAGTACACAAGTAATTCTGTTCAAATTCAAGACTAACTCTGTCACAATCTTTGAAGATCTTCTCTTGGAGTCTGTTTCATTTAGAAAATAACAATCTGTTCTTGCAGTGCGGTCTTGTCCTCATACTTCCTGACAGAGAGGCTGAACCTGCATGGGAAGCTTGGCTGTCTGCTCAGTATCCTGGGCTCCACTGTCATGGTGATACATGCTCCTCAAGAAGAGGAGATCGACAGCCTGAAAGACATGGCCAAAAAACTGGTCGATCCAGGTAAGCTATGACATCACGAGACAGTAACAGATGGCCCCTTTAAAATGTGACACTTTTTGTTTGGCAGTTATTCAAGTGTGTTCACATCTCCTTTAAAAGTTTGATTTTAGTTGAACTAAAGCAGTTATTTGACTGTTTAAATGTCATGTTAACCTTGAAGTCAAGGTTAAGTCAGACAAAAAAGAGATTACTGCGATTACTGCTTTCTTCTTATTTTAACAATTAAGAAGGTAGTCTAAATGGCTATTCTAATTTTAAGATTCATCATTAATGCCGTTACAGGCAGATATTTCTATTGATAATTTTTTTTTTTAAGTAATAATTTTTCCATTTAGAAGTCATTTGTATTTGATAAAGAAGAATGGCTTTATATGATCTAATTATATTATCATTCCTCCATCTCTCTCTCCAGGCTTTGTGGTCTTCGCAACAGCTGTCATCATCGTAGCTCTTATTTTCATCTTTGTATTGGGTCCACGCCACGGGCAGGTCAACATCCTGGTTTACATCACAATCTGCTCTGTGATTGGTGCCTTGTCTGTTTCCTGTGTGAAGGGATTGGGCATCGCCATCAAGGAGGCCATTGCTGGGAAGCCGGTAGTGCAAAACCCTTTGGCCTGGCTTCTGCTGCTGAGCCTGATAGCCTGTGTTAGCACACAGATCAACTACCTGAACAAAGCACTGGACATCTTCAACACATCTCTAGTAACGCCCATCTACTATGTGTTCTTCACCACCTCTGTGCTCATGTGCTCCGCCATATTGTTCAAAGAATGGGAACACATGGGCGCAGATGACATCATCGGCACGCTGAGCGGTTTTCTCACCATCATCGTCGGCATCTTCCTGCTCCATGCTTTTAAGGACGTTAGTATTAGCTTGGCAACGCTAGCTGTGTCCATTAGGAAGGATGAGAGGAACGGCCCCGTTTCAAATGGCTTGGCAGCTCACAAACACTCCAGTTACGAGCTCCTACGAAATGAAGACACAGAGGACATTGGCGACATGGAGATGGGATTGCCTTTCGACAGTATCTCTAGAAGAAACGGAACAATGGCAGCCTCTTAGGGTCAAAAAGGAACAAGCGCGCAGCAGACGAATGAAAATGTTTTTTGCTGCTGTTTGGACATCTAGAATTTTTTCCTTTTCAAATACAAGATAAAACCGAAGACAATCAACTTACGAGGCAAAAAAAATGGACCAATTGATTGTACTAAGGATTTTCATTTTTATTTTCCTCTTCTTTCGTTTCATACTAGACTACATAAGGCTTCATCATTCCTCATGTAGCACTGTAACTACACCTGTATGTTTTTAAGAGATTTTGTTATATTTTAAGTACAGATATCTGTATTTACATGCACCTAGTTTCTTTCTACCGAGAAGCTGGTAGTTGCGTTGACTTTGTAATAAAGATATCCAAGTGAGGACAATGCAGTATCGAAAATGAGCATCATTTCCAACACGAGAGAGAAAAATGACCGTAAATTAGTTTTTGGGTGATTTCTTCACTGTTTTCATGTTGTATTTGGTAAAGTGGTAATATGAGAAACGCGTAAGATTTGACACACGTTTATTGAATTAAAGTTAGGTTACATAACTCGAGTACAAAACGGCACGTTTATCCAAAATAAGAACTTGGTCACACGTGTCATTCAGGATAATAACGTAGAAAAATCTTGCATGCAATTAACCCCCACATTTAAAAACATATATCGCTGCTGTCTCACCACAGCAGCTTTAAATAATCAGCTAGTAAAACCCACTGGGCCACTTCCCAACCCTTTACCCACAGCTTTCCCTAATATAAAGCATGGAAATGAGTAGCACTGCGCTAACATCAACGCATAAGATACGAGTCATTCGTTTACAATAAGGCACGTGTGTGTACAACCTAAATTTTAAGTAAAACTGGGCCACTTTTGTTGACATAAGTCTTAAAATATATTTTGGCCTGATTTACCAAGCCTGAGATACACAAAACCAGTAATGTTACGAGTGATTGGTGCATACCAAATCACTTGGCCAATCACAAAGCAGCTTACTGGCCATGTGACCACCACAGGGCTTGCGTACTAAAGGTGGTCCTGTAAGTATGTGACAGTGAAACTGGTCCTAGAGTTGCTATATATGTTCCCTCTTATCATGGCACTGTGTTGCTTTTAACTGGTGTTAATGTACAGTAATCTCAGTTACTGGCCAGCGACTGATGGATCGGAGGCTGGAAGCATCGCACATGTTCCACTGGCATGTTCTCTCCATCTCCAGACTTCAGGTACTTGTTCAGAACAGCAAAGATCTCGTCATTTAAGATCTGAAACTTGCGAATACGGTCCACCATCTTCTTTAAAGGCTATGGAGAGAAGACAATAGAGATGGTTTGGCTGGGAGTCCAGAAGATACTTTAGAAAATATGTTTAGATGTTAAACTCACCACACTCTTGATGATCTCATCTTTGCCATCGTGTTTCTGCACCTTGAGGAGATGATAGCTGAAATCCATGATATCAAAACGTCTCTGCTGACCCAGTAGAGTGATGATCATGCAACCGGCCCAATTGAGCCCATCTCCAAAACACTGCCTAGAGGAGGACCAAGATGCTCTTTCACTGAAGCCTGTAACAAAATGTGTTTTCCGAACTGCTACAAAACTGCCTTCTCTAGTTAAATTAAACAGCACTATTTAATTGCCATTCAAGCAACTGTTAAAATACAATAATACGATGGCATTAAAAACACATGACTGTTTTCATTGTCACTCACTCGACAGTGAACTCGTGTGCTCCCACAGGGATGCAGTACACAAACTGCATGGCACTCCACAGCCTGTGGAACTCCACACATTCATCCACATGCATCACGCCGTTGCTGGGCAACGGGCCGCGCCAGATAGGGTCGTCCAGGTAACCGCGGATGCGAGTCAGGATGACTTCAAACATGGAGAGGCCGCAACACAGCCTCTCTTTTGTCAGCAGGTCACCCTCACGAGCAATGGCAATTTGCTGATGTGAGATTGTGGGAGATAATGAATAAATTAAATGGCTTTACTAATTATAATAGTAATTACAATAATACTCTTAGCATGTGCATAATGGTATCTTGTCCCTCAATGGTACACTGGGTAAGTTTTTGCTTGTTTTTCTGAGACTTGGCTCTCTGCAGAGCAAAAAGGGACGTTTCTCAAATATTGGGTGTTTTTAAACTGGGACAGGCGTTTTTCACTCTCTGCCTGATTTTCGAATAGCTTTTTCCCATTGGATGGTTAAAAACCACCTATGCCGGTTTGTAACGCCCAATATTTGGTAAAAGAGCCTCTGTTCCTTTTTAAATGGATGAAAACATCCTTTTTTGTTTATCTAGCCAGTATTCGGCTGATCATGTGATCTCAATGTGTTCAATACAGAAGGGTAATTAGTGTGAATGGGGAAACAGGAAATGAGAGGGGCTTGGAGGCTTAAACATTGTATCGGTCAGGGATGATCTACATAATACATGCATCAATTCAGGCTACTGAAGCTACTGAAGCAATGTTTAAAGTGTCTGTCGGTACACTGCTGGTTCACCCACCTGCGGAGTTCCCAGGCGCTCTATTAGAGGAACCAAATGCAAAGCCGTGTACTTGGCCTCCAAACGCTTCATCTTTGCATCCAGGCGCTCACCTTCTGCATGGGGTTTGCAGAGGAATAATTTAATGTATATGTAATGTATATAATCCATAAGGAACTAGTCAAATATAACGTGCACCAAAAACAATGCAGCGTGTAGGTCTGTTTACGATGTAAATGTACTCAAATGTGACGTACCTTTAACGTGAACTCTAGGCAAGATGTTTTGGAAGGGGGCTGCGTGCAACAAGTCGCACACCTCCTCTTGAGACTGTGCGAGTCGGAAGTAGGAAAAGAGTTTCATTTAGAAACAAACTCTCAGTAAGATGATTACATTTCAGTCTTATAACAGCACAAAGCCATCTGATCAATGCAACTGCTGTTTGGAAGCCAGAGTTAATCTCATATAAGGGATTTAAGACAGGCGTCTATTTCTGCTTTGTAATGCACATGTATAATCACAGAGTCTCAAATGACACTGTTAAGTAATATGATTTTTGAAAATCTTTCTGTTTGATTGGTGAACCAGATTAACTGATTGACTTAAAAAAATGCATTAGACGAGTTGGTTCTCGAGTTTATTCCACTGACTGTCAATACATGAAAAAAACTGAACATTGTTTTTTGGTGTTTAATGGTGTTTTTTGGATCTTAACTGTTGTGCTCACTGTAAACTGCTGTTGTATGGAAAACAATTGTGTAAAGTTTCTACAGAGGACAAAGTCCTCAGCATTAATGTGTGTGGTTACAGATGCAGTTCCAGCAGATGGAGCCGTGCAGCCAGGCAATATCTGCCTGAGATCTCACAGATGAAGTTGAGGCTGTTGACATTCAAATTAAAATGCAAAGAACTTAAACCGACAACCCTGACTGACCTTTCCATCAGGCAGAGCAGGTGCTTTCACACCTGCAAGATTCTTACAGACAGCCCTTGATTGTCGACACTATAGTTTGAATTTTAATGTGGATTCAGTGTGGTAAAGGACAGTATGTCCTTCAGTAACTGTCGTAATTATGACTAATGCTTGGTTTAATAAAACAGGTTTTATTAAACCAGGGCCTGGTTAAGCATTAAGGGTCTGAGGGCCTGGTTAAGCATTAGTTATTCATAACCATGCCAAAATGATGCAACTACCGGTATCTGAGCCTAGTTAGCTTCATTAGTTAGCTTCATTACTAGTTTATGACAATCTCTAAATGTAATTTAGATCTCTCTTTGTACCCAACCACCTCCATTGTACAGCTTCAAATTTTGATCCCCATTGACTCCCACAGTACGATATATACAACAAGTACTGTTGAGAAAACTGGTTAATAAACTCAAAATAAAAAACGAAGCTGATCTGCAGCCAAAAAGGGTTGAAAACTGACAACGAAAAATCTACCAGTGCTGCTACGTGTAACAATTGGAGACGTGTTCCCATGACAACAGTGTGTCTGCCGTTGGTAACCCGTGTCAGCCCGGCATCCTAAACTTTACGCAGGTGGCAGAGTAAATATCAGCGTGTAAGTCTCTGATATACATCTCTCTTACATATATCTTTATTTATCCATGCTGTGTATTTAGTACTTATATACTTATTTCTGTCATGACCTCTAAATAATTCATACCAAGTCAAAACATGCCGAGATCGTTTCACTGAAGCCTTTAGTGAAACTGAAGCGTCTTTTACGCAGGAATCGCTCACTCATCACAGCCCAAAGTAAAAAATATAAAAGAAACCAAAACCACAATGGAAAGTTAATTGGATATGCCGGCCGCCCTCAAGAAAAGCATTTCAAAGTCTAAGGAAGGTGTGTGTTTTTGTCTGGGGTATTTCTGAGGCACGGATAATGTTGTCATACCAAGCTCTGTTCACTCAGCAGGCAGAAGAGCAAGGCGTTTCCAACCTCCCTCAGGTTCTGAAAGCACACCGTCTTCAGCTCTGCATATTCCACGATGTCCTTCAACTGGTGGTGAAAGAACTCCAGAATACCTGCATTCAGGAGACACCTCTATAGCTTCCAGTACAATGATGGCTTTAATTTGGTTGTTTTTAGGATTAAATATTCTAAATGGTTAATAAGAGTTTTCTGGACCGAATCTGTATTCAGGGACGTCGTACAGTGGTATATCTGAAACATCCATTAAATCACAGTAATAAAAGATGAGGTCACATTGCAGTGAATCGATGGTGAGTTTTTAAATGCTCGCCTAAAAATGTGGTTTCGTTCCATGTTTTTAAACAACATCAAACGCTGCGCCACTGCTTAATGGAACAGCACAGCCAGAAAGGAAAATTCTTGCATTATTTACAGCCTCTAATGTCGTGGCAAACCCCAAAAAAAGAAACCGAGCATAAAAGTGAAAAAATAATGAACTAAATAATAAATAACGTGTGAACTATTCCTTACGGTTATACAAATTACACGGTTTTCCTTTTATCGCACGTTGTTGAAATATGTGGCTTGTCATGCTGGCTCAGTAGTTCTTCCAGTGACAAAGTCATGAGGCCTTACAGAGTCCTTTTTTTTTAAACTGATCCTTCATGGAGAGAGACAGACTATTACTAATCCTTCTCAAGAGGGGTCTGATAAAACACCCACGACGTTCGTCTGCACTGTGTGACCGACACGCATTCTTCCCTGCCAAACTGCTCAAGCTAGCTTGATTGACTTAAGCTAGCTTGATTTTCAACGGTTATCATACACTTTGTGGTAGCCAAAGCTAATATTTACATGAGATCAAAGTGCATCTGCATCAGTCAGCTAATGAAGAGTTTGAGGAGCGTTTGTGAGGATTTTCACCTGGCGAGCCGTACTCGTGGCGAGGCAGGCGGCATATCTTGGGCATGACTTCCATCAGAGTCCTCACATACTGCAGGATGGTACCTTGAAGCTACACCGCAGAGAACAAGACTTCATTAAATCAAGCAAAAAGGCTTGCTAATGTCCAGACTTCCTAAACATTAATTTTTTCTTCATTTAAACCAGAAGTGTAAATATTTGCACCGACAATGAACGAATTAGACTTAATTAGATACAATTATTACCTTCACAATGTGATGCATAAAAAAACTACAGTTTGGCCAAAACTTGGTTTGATTATTGTGGTGCATTTTTACAACCGAAACGAATGGAAAACAACTGTGTAACATCTAGAGGCAATTAAATAGCTTAATAAAGCTGGTTTGTGAGAAAGCTCAGGTTAGCAGTTTGAAGTCAGTTTGTTTTTATTCTACATGAAATAAAACATCTCAGCCTCACTGAGAACGGGGCCATACATACATTCCCAATAAAACATGCATTCCCACCCACATGTATGTGAGCCATTAATTAAAACAGCGTATAGAGTCACAGATCTTTATATACATGTTCAGTTCTGCGCCTGTGCACATACCAGGCTCTTGACGACCTTTAACAGCTCTTCCATCACCACCGCGATGCCCTGATATCCCAGCAGCCTGCACATCGCCTTTATATGTGGAGGTCCCAGGAAGTTCCGGTAGAGGCTGTATATGCTACTGTACGCCAAATTCAATGCCTGTTTTTAGTATGGGAAGAAAAGAGAGCGAGTCACAATGGCAGCGTTTCATTTGTGTGTCAGAACTGTTACTTTTCTTTTCCTCTGCTTTGTGTGCAGCTGATGGATTAAGGATGAATGATAGAATTCATGAGCGCACGGAGTGTGGGTGGCATGGCAATGACTCAGGGGAGACAGGTCACCTGTCCGAGAGAGTTATTCAGAGCAGATCGCGCCGAGTGCCCCTTCAAATACGGTGAGAGAGGATGCGTAAGAGATGAGGGCGAGCGAGAGAGTTCAAGCTCTCTCTCGGCTGTAATGCTGTTCAAAATTCATTCTTTGCAAAGCGTGTGTTTGCGCGCGTGTCTGCCCCCTCCCACAATGCTCACTCCCACCCCCTCTCTCTCTTTCTCTTTCTCTCTCTCTCTCTCTCGCTCTCTCTGGCTACATGTGTCGTTTGCTAGACAAGCTCTTTTAGCAACGAGTAGAGGATGTGAAGCTCGTGCAGTGAGAGACTGAGCCATGCCAGACAGAAGCAGCTGCAGGTGAGACTCTCCGAACGCTCTGGGGGTTTCCGTTTGGAATGCCACGAGGCGATCCGTAAACGACGTGACTCTCTTCTCATCTTCTTAGGTAAGATCTTTCTCCATCTCTGACTCACACTCGTTTTCTCAAATTTTAATGTCTTTTTTGTGTTACAAAGTACAGGTGTGGATTAGCTGTAATAAACTAAAATTCTGAAAACTTACAATACTATATAAGACAAATCTGTCCCAACAGAGTGGACTGGAAAAACACTGAAAAGAGTGACAGGTGTGTGTGGGCAGTACAGATAGGAAACATGTCCTGTTTTCCTCATACTTAATGGACTGAGTGTTACTGATGGTGCTGGAAGATCAACATGATTAGTGCTCAAGCTCTCATGCAGAGATGAATGCGGAGTGATTACTGTGCGTATGTAGTTACAGTTCACACACACACACACACACACACACATCTGTTTGCACAGACTATAAAGTGAATGCACAGATAAACTTACATTAAGTTACACGCTAGTCAGAATGTGCTACTCGTGTTGCCATAACAACACAAAATGTAATATCTTAAATATCTCATGACGTTTTTTTAACAATTCGACACATTTTCTGCATTCTGCGCATAAATGTTATATTTTTATTTACTAAACCAGTATGCAAAATTTCAATCTGAATAAAATTCTCTTAAATTATTATGTGAAAATATGGAGTAAATTAAGTAAATTATATTTAAAATGTCATGGTACATGACACATGGATATGAAAAACAGCTTTTGCTAAAGATGAAGTTTATGATCTGTCATTCATAAGATTAATCGTATGTTAATCTTTCTAACTGTGTTTGTTCATGCTTAATCCACAGCAGATTCGAAAAGCAGTACAGACAGAATAAAGCTATGACATCAATCTCATGTTATACATATATCATAACATTTATAACGTAATTAAATATCATTGAGATGCTGAAGTGCCATTCAACAATAACCATCTCAAAGAATCCCTTAAGAACTTTTCTCTTGGCGAGCTGATATATATATATATGTAACAGCAATTGTAAACGTCTCTCTGACTCATTCAAATAATCCTGCTTTAGATACCTAAAAAAAACAAAGCAATCAAAGTGGATGAATAAAAAAATCTGTTCCTGTACACTCATTTGTCCTCGACCTGGTGCTTTTCTGCTCCAGAGAAAGCTGCTTTCCCTAACATGATAGCCATGATACACTCTATCTGGTTATATTTCAATGTAAAAAAATGTAAATATAAAAGTATGGAATACTAAAAACAAAATGCAGTATCTGCATTACAAAGCGCATTGCCTGCTCAACGAACCATTGTTCAACAGACACGATGGTTAGTTGACGCAGAACAGCACTGTAAGCTTTGCATTTTGAAAAACAGTTATTCTCAACGGACAAAATGCAACTGCCAAAACATCGGCAGTTTTTCTAGCAATGACGCAGCTCTTTTCATATTCCCGTTCTCAGCCGATTAAATCCTAAAGACACAAAGAAATTCAGTTCAAAATCAATTTCAGCCCTAAACAACAACAACTGAAGATCCAATGTTCCTCAAAAACAAGCTTTTATGCCCAAAACAAGCCCATTACTCATATATCAGGGTTCCTTTGTGCCAATCCATGTTAAAGAATGGGACTGACTGCGATGAATATTTTTCCTCAACCCTTGCAGATTTTCCAAAACTACATGACGTCTCAAAGCAGACTTCATCATCAGACAGTTTGTGCCTGAGGGACCGAATCCTATGAACCTCGAACCCAACATGACAATCACCATTCAGAACATCACAGCCACCTCTGCCATCGTGAGCTGGCCGTCTTCTCCAGGTTGCGTAGACACGTTCTACAGCGTCATGTACCACCCCAACTGGAACAGCCTTCTGATGGGATACACGCGCAAGAGCTTCCTGCGAGAGGAGAGGGTTCCCGTCAGCCAGACCTCCACCAGTCTGGGCAACCTCAGTCCACAGACCACTTACGTTCTGTGCGTAACCTGCCAGTCCGCCAACCCCACCAGAGAGCAGTGCCAGGTCTTCAGTACCCTGGATGAGGCCACTGAGCTTGGGCAAGGTGGCAGGGAGTTAGCGATGGGTGTCTGGCTGGCCAGCAGCATCCTCCTCCTGATCATTGCTTTGGCTCTGCTTTGGGGGTGTCTTCACACCTTATGTCCAGGAAAGAGAGACTCTAAAAGAGGCAAGCGGTCAGGTTCTAACCCTTCTCAACTGGCCCTGACCCCCATGGGTGGAAGTATGAAAAGTGATGGACGAAAAAATCTGTACATGCCGAGCTACAGCGAGGAAGACTTTCAGAGCGCGATGGTGATAGAAAATCCTTATCGAACAGAGCAGGGAAACGGGGCGAGTCGTGACCCTGGAGCATTCTATAATAAACAGAGCTTTGGCCCCGTGTCATCTTAATAATGAGGTCTCCAAAATGTTAATTGACTGACCTCAAGAGTTCAAACTATTAGAATTTACACATTGAGGGCAATCATTGGGGTGGAAACCATTTTGAGCAAATGAGACTGTGACGGTCTAAGCAATTGTGGACTATGTGGGCTGATGGAGGTTAAACCAGCATTGAAACGTATACTGGAAACACAGCTAGCTAATTAACTGAAGAAAACTGAAAGTGGCCCATTTGCATGTACTAACAACGGGAAGAATTATAACATAATTACTGTATAATTTTGTCCACATTTTTTTTATATTTGCACATTAATAAAATGTTTAAAATGTGGCCACTGGGTTCTGATTACATGACTAGCCATGTATTGCAATTTAAAATACAAAACTAAGCACTCATCGTTTTAAAGTTGCAATCCGTAATTTTGCCTTTCTGTCACCTCTCTGTTTCAAACATAAAATTGCAATTACATTATGTACTTGACTGTACGTATTCTGAAGTCAAACGGACATTTCCCAGGAAATCAGATCCGACAGCTCCAATTATAGCAAAGTTAAGAAAACGTTTTGAACACTGATCTGTCATTTACAATCTATCAATGATTTTTAACCAAAGTAGTTATGGGTGGCAGCTTTAATGTATATATGTTAATTCTAATTGTTTACTTCACTATCCTTGTTTGACAGTCTTGGTTGTGTCACGAAGGCATTGAAATCGTATACATGCGTTATATACCTTTGCATCTATCAAATAAAAACTAAATACATCTGTACCCTGCAAGTTGATCTGCGAGAGGCATGTTATGAGTACAAGTTAATGCAGAACTGACATTTAAACTTAATTATACCCACCTTTGAACCATACAGGTACTGTGGCTGGGCATTGGGGGGCTTGTCTCTCTGAAACTCTTGAGAAAACGGCAGTATAGTGCGAACAAACCTAAAAGGAGAGAGAATTGTTTAGAAAAGCGCCTTTGGTTTGCCTTTTAACAGGCATTATTTTGGACGTCATCCCATAATTGTCATCGCCACCCTGAATCCATTCACAGGTAACAACACGCGAAAACTTCCTCACAGAAGTCAACTCGTGGCTTTGACAAATACAGAAAGGTGTTTCTATGGTAAAATCCATGTGACCAGTGATGGCCGTGTGTGTGTGTAGCTCTCGGTCTCTCTGAGAATCACCTAGACAACAACACTGACTCATGCAGGCTGTACCAAACAACAACAACTCAGGAATAATTAAGAACCTCGTTTTCATGCTAAAGCCAATCATGCATCTCTATTAATGAGTTTCTAGAAACGCTTGTAGCCTCCAGAAGATTCTCCAACCTGTTGTGAGCTGTACCGAGAGCCCAGCCGAGCTCTGATGTCATCAGCTCTATTTAAAACCGTGATTCTATTCATGATGGATTCGTCATTCATGAGCAGGTCTAACTGCCCTGAAAGGCCTAGGGCTGTCTCTCCTCTCTTTTCATTTTCAATGAAAAATGTCTAATTGCGCCCCTGTTCTTTTAACAGAACCTTTAATTGACCTCTTTGACCACCAAAAAATTGACCACCAAATCTTGTATATACGCTTTCTTTCTTTATGAAGCAACATAAATACTGGACTAAAATATTTGCTTGTTATTTGAGAAAAGACAGTAAAACATGCAGTAACAAGCGGACCAAGATTGATTCTCACGTACAGCGGAAAAAAACAAGATGTTAATTAACAACAGCTTTAATGTGACATTTTATTTACTCTGATCTGAAGTTTAATCTGAGGTGGATCAGAGCTGTCAGATTTTATTACAGCTTCAATGCAGCTTTAAACAGATCATGATGGCCGCACTGAGCCGCAGATGTAAAGAATGTGGCGGTGTTAGGAAGCCTGTAAACTTTATTATATCTCATTTTATATTCTAGTTTAACTAACAGTTTAGTGTTTAAAATACCTCTCGCCCCACTACAGTCCCTCACCACAATCTTGTTCCTTTTCTTACTTGCTGTCAAACAAGTTTAGCCCGCATCTGCTCAAGTAAGCGTGACGTTGCAAATATATGGGTCAGAATGTACCTTGTGTTCAGAAATATAATTGTGCTTGTGCTTTCTGACAGTGAATGTGCTTCATAGAACAAAGAGTGATGAATCCTGTGGCAGAGAGCAGACAAACACTCTTTAATAAACACAGGATCATTTTCAAAACGACTTGAACACAGATTCGCCCACATTTGATTCTTTTCGCCTCGTCTGTTTCAATTAAAACAAGGAGAAAAACGTCTAAAGAAATTCATCTGAAACATCGTGGACATCTTCCGTTTGATATTAAACTCTTACATATATCACTGAATTATTCACATTTAGACACACACTGAACATTATTAACTAATGAATTAAATCAATAATTAACTAATCTTGAAAAGTGATGAAGGCAAGTGTCTATCTCCATGTGTGTGTCTTGTGCGGATTGGCTTTTTGATGAGTGATCAAAGGGATGTTCTACGCAATTTTAACTGGTAATCTCAGTCACATCTGGTTAGCTGGAAACATTAATATCAACAACACCACAGTTACAATGCTCAAAGCTCAGTGTAAAGGTAGATATTTTCTCTACCTGAAAACAAACGGCTTGCAGGGTAAAGCTTCTTCAGTCACAAAACCCAGAAATTATATAAACGCTCCCGTAAACACGCACGATACGGGCGAAGAGGAGAACTGCTGTAGTAGTGTTAACGCCATGCTAACGAAATTCTAACCAATCAGAGCACATTGTGTATTTCTCGGGGTGGGGCTTCATACAACCAGGAACCCAACAACCCGTGTGTGACAGTTTGGAAAAAGGTACAATAAAACAACAAAGTTTGAGAACGTGTTCTAGTGCCACCCAAAAACAACATTGGAACTTAAAAGACATGATAGGACTTTTAAAAATGCATAAATTTGAGGAGAGTTTTACCACAGTACCTGTTTGTGGAGCCATTATAACAGTAGTTGGGCAGAAAGTCATAGTTGAGCTCCCAGAAGACATGCAGAGTGATTCTGCCGTAGGGCGCGGAAACATTGTGGTTTGCCTCCCGGAACATGGCGTCCATGCTGTCCAGTGTCAGGAACTTACTGAGGAGTTTATGGGTCATTCGGTCGACGTCCAGCAAACCCTCCAACTCCTGATCACAGACAAAGAGGAGAACAGAACCAGTGTGACTCAGAAAAAAAATGAATACCATTTTTTTTATTAAGTTGTGAAACCACTTCACAGTATTTTAAAACGCATGTGTCACCTTAAGAAATCTCAATGAACAAACAACATGCGCATAAACAGAGCCAGACCTAGCTTAATTATTTTTGCAGTTCTTAAACCTGCAATCTGTAACTTTCTTGGGTTAAAAAAACAAAACAAAAATCAGTTATGGAACAAGTACATGACAGATCAGTGTTCACAACATGAAGTTCATAATAATGATTTATAATTTAAACTATCAGGTCCGATTTCCAGAAAAATGGGTTAGGTTTATTTGACTTGGGTTATGAAAAGTACATAAAGTAACCTGCAATTTTATGTTTCAAACAGAGGTGGCGGTAGAGAGGCGAAAGTTACGGATTGCAACTTTAACTTCAATTCTTCTTTGAGATATGCCGTATTTTTTTGTATTTAAGGTGTCAGTAAGAATGCGTATTTTAAATGTTTACAAAAACAGTCAAGACACTGCAAGTCTGCTGCAGTTAATGCATCTACAACAACAGTCTGAAAGACAACGCACAATGATGGAGGTGAGGTCTTCGCTCTCGAAGCGGTTGATGGCAAGCTCCAGGGATTTGTAAAGCGCAAAGGACACTCTCTGGGTGATCAGACGGTTCAAATCGATCGAACGACCCAGCAGCTGAAATTAAGATGAACCAAACAAAATGAGTGACCTCAAGAGTTTATAAACAGACACACATTCTGAAGAATACATGATGACCTCACCTGGACATGTCTCTGTTTAAGCAGCGTCTCATACCGGTTGGACGTAGGCCACGGGATGTTTGCGCCCTGATTCTTACATTCGGCTCTTAGTCTCTTGTCCAGAAGAAGACTACAGAGAAATCACATTGCAAATACACTCACAAACAGACATGGGCAAATACGCACCAGATGCAAAACAACATTGTAAAACGAATCCCTAACTAACTTCTACATTCATTCATTTAGCAGACGCTCTTATAGGCTTACATTTGACGAGAGCATTAAACATTTTGTCCTAAGAACCAACAAGCCGAATCTTCAAGCTACATTTACAAGTGGATATTGTATCCTGTTACTAGAGAAAGAATGAACAGAAGTTTTTTTTCATAACTTTTCATAATAAGATCAAAATTAATATTCAAATAACAAATATTAGCTTGGATAAATGGAAACTAAATTCACTTCTGTATAAGCGAATAACGCAAGACAGATAAATGCAAAACTCTGTCTAATGTCAAATTTTGGGTTGTATATTATTGGTCAGTCCAGAAGTGCAAATACCATCATGTATAAAAAACAGTTTGCTGGCATTTGAGAAGGCATTAATAAGCCCATAAGCATTCGCTGTTTCTACTCACAATCTCAACAAATGTTTCTGCCTGGTGTGTGACATTTAATTATGACAGATTTAATTATACAGTATACAGACACGTGAGCAAAATTCTCTCCTACCTCCCGGCAAGGACCTTGTAGTAGGCAAAGATTTGGTCTGCGAGTTTGTAGACAAACTGGTCGAAGCAGAGATTCACCTGGTATGAAGAAAAAGGTCAGAATGACAAATACAGACATCAGCCGAAAGACTCAAAGCCTTATAGACAGCAACAAACGATAAAGACCATCGAAGGGAAGAGGGTCTCACCTCAGCCTCTATCTCATCATAGAGGAACTGCTTTTTAAACTTTGTGAGGGCGTAGTGTGCACTGTCGTTGTACAGGTCCAGCGAGTACAGCACGTATCTGTGGGGACGTGACAGATTTATAATATTTACGGTCTTGGTGTAACTTAAAAATACCATCAGACATGAATATGATAATCCTTCAGGACCCTGTAGTGCAGCAGGATATGATATAACAGCAGTATCATAGCATTTGTTTAGCTAGTGGTATTACTGTAGCTAGTGTCATTAAAAAGGTCACAAAATTTTAGCCTCTGTGGCCGTCCATTTATTTCATGCAGTATGAAGTCTTATCCTCACTCCATCATGGAAGCCTCTTTGATCTCCAGGATGTGGTCTGTGAGGATCCAGGGCATTGACATCTCAATGGGGAACTGAATGCGGCGACCCATCGTGAGCTCCAGAAAGAACTCCCGGAACCAGAGCTGAGACAAATCACAGCACTGCTGCAGTGTCTCTGAAACCCAACACGCATACAGACGGGTCAAAACATGAACCACATCTGACCTCATCCAGTATACTACAACATGAGTGTATTCCAGCCCAACAGCTGCAGAAACTGCAACACGCTGTTGAGTACCACAGAAAAAGACCAAAATGAAACGTTGCGTTTGCAAAGGCTTTATATAAGATTCAAAAGCTTATTATATTAATTCTGTATGAAAATACTCTGTGGGAGGAGTTTTCCCTAATCAAACATCTCTAGGACAGCCTATTAGGGTGCGGTCATGCCAGACTTTCAGCAGGCGAAAATTCTACACGACCCCTACAAACACAAAACGCTCCGAGATGCATTTTTTGCACCTTATGGCTGTCGTATTCGTACGAATGGAAGTCAATGGAGCGAATAAGTGTAGCGCGACCGCACGTGCAGCCTGCTTCTTACCACTGAAGTTGAGCAAAAGAGTGTAGAAGAAGGACTCGCGATGGAACTTCTCGATGTCCAGGATGGTGGGGCCCTCCAGACTGCTGCGCAGGGTTTTCTTAGAACCACTCTTATCGGCAATCAGAGACTCCAGCATCGTCCTGACCATATACAGCTGCATAGAGGAACAGAGAGACACCGCAGATGAAAGAACGAGAACTCTGATGCGGTCTAAAGTTGGCTCTCTTTATTCTTCACATATAAAAGAATGTGCGTCAGTCAGCCCTCCGCAGACCCACATCTCCATTCTGCACCATCTGGCCACGGAGGGCAAGAGAGACCCCCACCACCTTTGCATTCTGTTTTGAGTGCTTTAGTGTGCTGACGGAGGGCACGCAGGTGGCAAAGCCTTCTGGGAGATGCACAAGCATGATCGAAGGAGTTGTCTCCAAATTCTGCCCTTTGAGAAACAAGAAACTTGTGCGTGTGTACCCGCGTGGCACCGTATTCAAATGCGTTCACACAATCAACTTTTTGTATTGACTGTTATTTACAAACAGCGTCCGTGCAAACAGCGGAAACAGATTAAACACTATCTGTGTGAACGGGAATCTGAAGTGACACCACTTTTACAAAAAAAATTCACCAAATTAGTAATTATATATATATTTTTATATTAATATTTATATATTATAAAACATTTGTAAATTATTTATAAATATTAAAATATTTGTAAATACATTTATAAATATTTGATATACTAAATATATTTATACAGCCCAAGTTTTATTTTGTTGCCTCAAGCTGTTTATTTGTTGTCATGGTATCGACTGAGATATCAGAGGCAGGTATTGTACAGAAGCCGAACTTTTGGAAACTTGAGCTTCTCGACACAAATCCAATTTCTGAGGCAGAAAACCTTCAAGCACACTGTTAAACTCAATCCACACCAACACAAAGCACGCATGAGTCAGGAACCAGACGCAACCCTAAGAGAAATCTGCACCATGATTGGAATGGCGGTTAAATCAGGACATTCGTATGAAATCCTCTCAAAAACTCCAGTAGCTGAACTGAGACATTGAGAGGCTTCAACGATTACCACTCAATGGCTTTTGACATTTTGACAGATCAGCTGTGCTTCATGTAATATCTGCGTCAGAACTGAATGGAAGGTTCTTTCGAATGACGTGTGTGTGTGTGTGTGTGGGTTTACTTAACTTCACTCAACTTTTAACTTTACTTATATTGAGGACAAATTATACGAAATGTCTGAGCAACACCTTTTACAGACGTCCTCATTGAAAAACCACTTTAAAAATCTAGTAATTCTTTTGTTTTTAATTGTAAAAATGCAGAAAGTTTTCTGTTAGGGTTAATGTTAGAGTGTGGGTAAGGGTTAGGTTATACTGTTTATAACTAGCTGGTTATAAAAAGTTTATGGAATGTCCCCATTTAGATAAGAGAAGTAATCTGCATGAGAAAATGAGAATGGAGGGCTCTGTACTTGAGTGCTGGAGGGTCCTACAGCCCGGCGGGGAACTTTGATATCGAATCCCCCTTTAGGGTCCTTCTCGCCCCGCAGCGCCGGGTCGTTATGCGGCTCTCTGCCCATCTCCCAATCACAGATGGTCTTACGGATGGCCTGGAGGACACTGCAAAGACATCACTGTCAACATGACAGACATTTACTAACCCTTAAGAGTAAACATCAGATGACTTACTAGAAGGTACGTACTACAAAATTGATATGAACTACTTTTAAGAAACTTTTATGGTGCCGTTGCATTATTTGTATACCCTGAAAGCTCCAGTCTCTATTCACTGTAACCGCATGGGAAAAGATCAATGCTGAAAAACATTTAGGGTCAATACGGTTTACATCACTCTTTCCTTATGTGTCCCCAGGAAGAAAATAAAGCGCACGGAACTGAGTGTGATAAACTGATGAGAATGACGATTTCCATTTTTGGGACACTGTCCCTTTAAGATGACTTGTACCTCTGGATGACGTTCTTCTTCTTCTTGATGGCCTGACGCAGCGGTTCTCTCATCGTCACCTGAGCGAAGTCCTGCAGGGCTGCGTAGATAGTGTGACGGATGGCGTGATTGAAGACGCTCTCCATTCGGCCCATGAGCACCTGCAGGCCCTTTATCATGGCGATGACCTGAACGCGACCAGAACCGAGCTCTTTAATTATTATCACAGCTGACGTTCAGCATACGAACGATTAAACTGGACCTTGCCACACACATAAAGAATGGCAGGTATGAACCGGCAGGTGTACTGACCTCCACCAGAGCGAATTTCTCCTCGCTGGTGTAGTTGTATCTAGTGGCCCGTTCGTACTCCTCGGCATTATCGGGGCATTCTTTGTTTGAATATTTGTCTGTCGGGTGCACCAATTTCCAGGAATACTGCAAACAGAGTTCATAATTTTGGTCGTATTACATATATATAATTGCATTATTTTGGTAATTTCAGGTGGTCAGGGAGAAAGACCAGCTTACGTTAGCTTAAACAAACAAACAAACAAACACTATTGGCTGGTTTAAGCGAGTGAAGGCAGTGAAACAAATTCACATTAATCAGCTTTAAATTAATAAATAAGCCGAGAAAACAGGCAACAGACAAAGTAATCGAAAATGATTGTCATCAAACAAACAAACAAACAATTTTTAAGAAACCATGGTCCATCACCTCCGATACCTTATTAGCTACAAATACAAAAATCCATTTCACTAATTGACATGCACCCACTTCCATTTGTATCCATGGCAACAGAACTTCACAAGACAGACAAAAAAAAAAGTGTACGAGCGTTGCTCAAAAGTCACTTTAAAATAAAGTGAAATTAATCTAATAAAAGGTAAAACCACCGCTGGCCTTGTGGAGGTGAAAAAGACTTAGAGACAGACAGGCCCCGTCTATTCAATGAATAAAGCTGAATCTCTTTTACATGAAGGGGTGGGCAGCTGCTATTGAAAATCTGTGTTTGGTTCGAGTGCGACTGGATTTCTGCCTGAGTTAATAACTGTCCGCAGACACAGAGCGAGACTTGACCCAGAATGTTCCAGAGAAATTTCATTTCATACACTTCACACAACTAATTAAGAATGTTTTGGAAGCTGGACTCTTATTAAAAGAGCCATTGACAGGCTGGTGCATCTTACTGAGCATGTTTAATTTTCAAGGGTCTTCACTAATCTGCTGCTGGAGGGCATGAACAGAAACTTCTGTGTGTGTGTGTGTGTGTGTGTGTGTGTGACAGACACACTCACCACTTCCATGACCTGGGCGCTCCACTGAGAGAGAAGCTGTAGGCCCTGGAGAGCCAGATCAAACAACTTCCTGTACTCGGAGTCCGTCTTGTGGGCCTCCTGCCGCCCCGAACCCGTCACCACCTGAAAACCAGATGATGATGAGAGTGAGGCACAGCCTAAACCCCGGCCAAGATAACCAGAACAACAACTACCCTCTGATAGAAAACAACAAAGAATTATTAAAATGTCTTCAAGCAAGGTAAAGGGGTAAATGGGCAGAGAGGATGATGTTAGGAGATTTACAGTAAATGAAAAAAAAATTCTGTTTCAAAAAGCCCTGCTGCGAAAACATATTTCTGTATATGTAATTTATTTATATACACATTTAAGTTTGTTTTTAGTCTGCTAATATCCTGTTTTATTCACTCGACGTTGACTTAAATGCCTTCCAGATATTATTCTAATTTACTTTGCCATTAGTACAGTGACAAATAAAAGGCACAATAACAATAAACAATAACACACAGATTTTTTTTTTTCAAACAGTACAAATGTGTCTTGATACGTAAAAAGCACACAGCTGCCTACTCCGCATACTTGTAGGGATCCTTGTATGGGGATCACAAAATTTGTTAGTCCTTGGCCCCCTAAAAAGTTTGAAAAGCTATGCTTTAGATCGCCACCTGATCTTCTCTTACAGGTATGGAAACTGCGTTTCGAAATAAATAAACAGAAGTGGAACAGGAAACGACCTATAGATGCGCTTCTGCTGCAGGACAGCTGTGTCTAAACCCCCTAAACCTGACAACCACAGATGTGCAATGCCAGATTCCATCCCCCTTCCTCTCCGTCACCCAGCTGCCATCACAGACTGCAGGACGACATTACGTTGCTGTTTTCATACATGCGCGTTACTGTGTTAATTCAATCCCAGGCTGGCCACCTCCCTCACATTCCCATATTCGTCTTTGTGATTTCCGACCGCAGGGGTTCCGATCAATTTGCGAGCTCCCGAGAAAGAGCTGGGAATCCAATCAGCTGTGGACGAGGGAATTTTCTAGGCAGCAAGAGCTGTTTGCCCTCCCACAGTTAATGAATATTCCTGCACATTATTAAATGCTCTAACTTGAGCGAAAATGAGCTCGGGAATAGCAACGTGGGCACAGTACCATCTGATTCCCATTAAGCTATTAAGCCATTAAGCTAGTATCATTCAAACTATTAAAGCAATTTTGGGGGAGTTTTAGATTCATAGTTTCTAACAATAAGGCTCATGATTGACCAGGAAATATTGAAATATTGAAAGAAAATAAGAGTTAAGATTAGAGTGGATCATTTACCATCTTACAATATAATCTTTACCCTTTAGGGTTAACACTGCTTTTTGTTTTGATCCAGTTCTGCTCTTGATCCAGGTCTAATACGTACACCAGTAATTGATTTTAGATGATACCTTAAGAGCCATTTAGCTTTGCAGGTCATCGACTCAGGAAAGAAAACTAGCAAAATTATCAACGAATACGAGAACAAACTTCATCAGAGTTTAAATCGTCTGAGGAAGTCATCTGGTGGATTAGGTAACACTCATTTCACCCCAACACTGCGACAGTATGAGTTAGTGATGGTGACTGGGGACTCTACACTGTTCAGAAAGAATAAAGGAGGAACTTTATTGGAAACTCGCCTCACTGTTGCTGTACCGAGCCAGCTCAGAAATAAAGCGCATGTGATCTTCTCGAATCTGAATCATCTGCTCGCAGATATTATACTGCGGGCTGCTGCCTGCAGATGTACACGACCACCTGCAGAATACAGAGAGAACGAGTGAAACACCACAGAAGAAGTGTGTTAAGTTATAGCTAATACACAAACACTAAAAAAAATCACATTCAAGTATGAAATGATGGCCATGACCTGCAGGGCGCTCACCTGGACTTGTTTTCCTCATAGTGAGCACTGGTTTTGATGTAGCGAGCCAGTTCAATCTGCATGTCACCAAACAGAGGGACCACCTGCAATTGCTGCAGAATCAAAACAGAACATCAATGCAGATTATCCTGTTTACACCTGGAATTAACATTCGTCTCAGATGATTTGTTCAAAAGCTGTTATAAACACACATCAAACATGTCTCCTGTGATTACTTGTGGTTTGATTGGAACGGGGCTCCAATTTCACGAAGAACAAAGTCGCCACAGGCCAGCTTTTAAATCTGCTAGCTTTAATCTCTCTGCAAATATGATATTTGTAGCCGATTGCACATTATTTTGGTTGAGTGACTCTATAAACTAATCTTCTGCTGTGTGTGCTTCACGTTCTGTCATTGTGTGGTTATGTGAGTCAAACAGATTTACACGCATGTGCTTGTGAGTGGTTATTTTCCTCTAAAGCTGTTCGTAACCTGCAACACACTGTAAAATAGTTGATTGACAGGCGAGTCTAAATCATGTTGTGCTGAATGCACCCGAGCAAACGAACGTTTGTTTTATGAATGCGATGCAGTCACATGTTTCTCTCAGCACGTGGTTTGACTGACATGTTGGCTCTCTGGGTGTCTGTGTTTACAATAAGGATGATGGATAAATAAAAGCCTGTTTTTCTTCAGGTGTCATAGATGAGAGCAACTTCAACTCTTTTAGTCCATTTATATCATAAACACGCTCGCACCAACCTTGAAAAACTTATCAATCTTTGTTAGGTTGATTCTCTTCTTGGCGTCCAGTTTGTAAATGTTGCTGTTGGTTCCGTCTATCAGATAGAGACCAAAGCCCATCACCTACAATACAAACACATCAAACTTAGTTAATTAACCAACAGCGTTTGATATTTACCATGAATTCAGGAATGTATTAATAATCAATTATTAAATTATGTCAAAATTACGATAAAAAATGCATTGTAAAGTACCAGGTATGTGAGGCTACCATGTAACTAAATGATTACAGAGTAAACGTAAGTTTTGATGCTAACCGACAGTGTGTGATGTATTAATGCGTCAGTGATGCGTCAGTGATGCGTCAGCGTGTCCATGCTTACTTTGAGAAGCATGTGCTTCTCACTGGGGGTGAGGTACATCTTGTTTTCATAGTAGTCCACACAGAGATTAACAATGTCTGCCAGCAGCTCATCGTATCCATTGATCACCTCCAGCTGCTGCTGCAGGGACTAAAACACAAACACCAGCCAACTGATCGATCACTCACACTGAACATGACTATAGTACTGCTCCCTGTATTTCTGTTTACTGTGCTGCTGTATGTAGAGACACTACAGTTCAATTAGTCAATTACAGTAAACTGGTACAAGCCACATAACACATAAAGATGTCAATTACAGATGCAAACAAAATCAACACACATGGTTTATCTCTAATAACATCAATAGAAAACTGCACTTATCTGTAATTTGTACATGATATCAAATACATTTTCTCTGTATACTTAGCTTTGTTTTTTCGCCTGTTATTCATTGCTGTGCACTTTCCTGTGTCCTAGCCTATCAATGTGTATTTTCTAGACTGTCGTGTGTTAGTAAATAGTGCACTCAATAGTGTGCACCATTAACGCAAGCAAAAATTAGAACACTCGTCACAGGCCCTGTCAATGACTAAATTTCAAACAATTTCCTACTGCTCAACTGTTAAAGCATGGCGCTTGCAACAACAAGTTCATGGGTTCAAGTCCCAGCAAACACATGACGTGACCAAATGAATAATCGCTTAAATGTGCTTTAAATCACTTCCAAAGTGTCAGTGACACAAATCTAAATGTACCTGAGTGATCTTGTTGTGATTGGCCAGGAACATGGATAGGTTCTGAGATTCTTGAATGGAGGATGGCTCAGACATTCTCCTGAGGAACTGGGCAGCTCTGATAGTCAACGAGATGGAAACATACAGTTATACAGTAAGTGAGGAAGAGAAATCAAATGAGGCGGCGATTCATGCAGGATATAAAGAAATGAGGCAGTTCAAGCAGCGTGTGTCATTACCACCAACAATCATAACAGCAATCCAGGCCAAAAAGAGAAAGAGTGAAAAACAAACAAGAACAGAGATCCAGGAAGACAGCAGATGGCATAAACTGGAAAACATGATGGCAAATGTGACATTTCATCCGGTGGGTTTGGAAGGTGGGCAAACTGAAACTAAACCTAAAATCGAAGCTGTCACACTAACACACCCACACTTTAAAACAGCAGACAGAGTAAAACAAGCCCCTCTCTTTGACACTATTCAGATTCTGTGCAGCATTTTGAATCTGATTTTTTATATTCTGAATAATTTCACACCGACACCTCTGACTTCTGTATGCCTATTTTTACATGATAATAACGTATACAAATGAATAAGTTTTGCTGTAGCTCAACTGGTAAAGCGCGGTGCTAGAAACGCCAAGGTCATGGGTTCGACTCTCAGGGAATGCCCACACTGATATAATGAATACCCTGCACTGGAAAACACTTTGAATAACATCCCATAATAATCCCACAGCATGCACGGAATTGGGCAGGCTTAATCATTTGACAGCCACGGGCAAACACGTCTGCCACATACTGCATAATAGATACTAACTGAATTCATATGTATAGGTTACAGAAATATTCTCATACTGTATCTCAATACAGTTAATAAACAGCAGTGTTGTGGATTAGACAATCCTAAAGAAAACAGTGACTTGTTGTCTTTACAACATGATGTGAACCAATTCAAATCCATGTTGCGTTTACACTATCAACCAATTCAGTTTGTACCCGCTGGCATCAGGCACAGAATGAATCTTATCTGTGTGTAAATACGCATCGGAACATTTAGCATTTGATTTGAATTTAGACTCATTTTAACTCAAACGTGGTTCTGAATCGATCGACATCAGGTCACCTGACCTACATTTCCTCCGTTTTATATCCACTGAAGAAGAAACGCAGAATCAATGCAAATGAATGGACCGGCAGAATCCACGTGTGGCTTTACTGCCATCTA
The DNA here is from genome assembly GCA_036877575.1 of Botia almorhae. Taxonomy (NCBI): domain Eukaryota; kingdom Metazoa; phylum Chordata; class Actinopteri; order Cypriniformes; family Botiidae; genus Botia; species Botia almorhae. The sequence continues at coordinate 369,294 of JAZGTJ010000026.1, read as the reverse complement.
GAGGCCACACGCAGTAATGACAGGGCTACAGGCAGAAGTTTGAGGTTACCTTTTGTAGGCGGAATGGTCGTTTTTGACGCTGCACTTCATGTTCTTCAGCTCGTCCAGCACCGCAAACATGTTAATGAATTTTCCGAGCGTGAGAAGGTACGCTTCGGACACAAAGTCCTTCCTGCGCTCTGCGTGACACAGCCGGCGCACTTCCCCACAGAAACGATCTATCGCCGTGCGCTGAAAGAGGAACGCGTGACGAGAGAAACATCAGCACGTGTGACGTGTGGTGTTTCAATCAGGAACAGAGTGTCAGACACAAGCTTTACCTGAAAATACATGAAGTTCATCAGCTTGGTGACTTCTGGCTCCAGCACTTCCACGGTCTTCTCATAGATCTCCACTCTGTTGGGCTGTTCATTACACTTCACCTGAGAGAGGCACGAGAAGGTCAATACTGAAGACCACCAGAAATGTGTGTTACGGTAATTAGCTATTTTTAAGCCTATAACTTGACAGGCCTGTGGCGTGAGGGGCCTGTGGCGTGAGGGGCCTGTGGCGTGAGGGGCCTGTGGCGTGAGGGGCCTGTGGCGTGACTTGCTTACCTGAGGAATGGCTCTTGAACAGCTCCTCCATGTGTAGAGCATCACAGCATACTCCTGACCTTCTTCTAACATCTCATTCTGCAAAACAGCAAGACCCCCCCATGAAACAAACGATGGAATGCATACACACTTACTGTACCTAAAGCACAGACTCCACAATAAATATGTATTACCAAAAAAAACAGATTAATCCACAGGAATATAAACAACTCTTAAACTCTGGAAAAAAGCTCCCTAAGAGTATAAAAAAATGCAGCGAAACTTTACACGCCGTCCCCTGAGTGAGGGTGTGTGTCCCTAGGTTACCCACACACACTGTCCCCTTAGAGTATGAGTGTGAATGAGTGTGTGTGTGTTTGTCATTGCAGTACCCGCACACACTGATACATTTATTGATGTCAAACACTCCTTGACAGCCATTAACTCTCACTAATAGTGAATAGCAGTTCACTTCAACACAAAACCTGTTCAGAGCGGAGCCGTCCGACTGGCCAGGTTCCTTGAATAACTGTGGATCAGAACAATGAAGGCGTCTAACAGTCTTAAATCCATGCAGACCACAGACAGAATCTTTTAGCCGTGCGAGACAGACCGTTCAAACAGCCAGGGTCAGTGTCACAGAGCTCTGATGGATCTGAGGTTAGACTCAACTCAACTTAATCGCCCAAGCTGTTTGTCTGGAGATCAGGGTGGGAAATGAATGGGGCTTGAGGCAAAAATGCCACAGAGATGAGGAAAACTTACACCCAAATGCAAATTAAAGGGGCAAAAAATATGCCCGCCTAATTAAACTACATCTATTACAACTGTCATGACTAAAATGAAATGTAAAAATGAACGAAAAGCGTCGATTACAGCACACTGTTTTTTGGTCTGCTCTAATCAATTAAAGCATTTAATACATTTAATAAGGAAATTGTAAAAATTGTCCTCATAAAGGTAAAAAACAGCCCTGAAAATCTTTAGCCTTGGGAGTTTAAGTTGGTCACAGTGACCATCGGTGCCAATTGTTTCTACGATACACTTCTATACTTTTTAAAATGAGCAGCCCTGGTGGAGATGTTGAGAGATCTTACCATGCCGGAGTGGACCGTGGCCTGCTCGATGTAGCGGGCGATGCCGGTCACAAAGGCATTGCGGTCCTCAAAATTGGTGTTGAAGTTGGGCTGAGGGTGGCAAAAACAGACAGTGTGAAGCATTGTGAGAATTTAATTATTTTATAGAGCTGCACCATGTTTTAATTAGCTGGGACATTTTTGTCACTGTTTTGTACTATTTCTGTACTGTAGATCTTTAGTATTTAGGCTGTACTGGATGATGTCTACAGTACAGCAGTTGAAGAGAGCTGGTTGAGCATCTATTGTGGGTTGAACTATGAAGGGCTGATCTGGGGTCAGGTGTTACCTGGTAAATGAGGGAGGAGGGCAGAGGTTCAATGCAGGGCTGCTGATCTGGGAGCGGCAGCTCCTCCAGCAGGTCCACGTTGGACAGAGCATCTTCCAGAGTCACTGTAGATGTCATGACTCTAAACACAGGAAGACACAAAAAACATGAACATGCACGAGACTCGCAGTGCTTTTGTAGCGCATACTGCGCATAGTATGTACTTGCCATGGAACACCTGGTCAACAGAACGCTCTATCCCACAATGCAATGTGCCCGCCCCTTTATTTTAAAGTTATGCATCCTCAAATCAAATGTTTTCCGAATCAATACTTGACAAAATGGCAAAAGATTAAATGCAAAACATTAAATGCAAAACAACAACCAGTTAAAATGAAAACTGGACGCCACATAAAATGACAGCTGGCAGTGTTCTGTATACACAGCATGTAATGCACACTGTTAATCTCAGGGTTTCATCTCCTGTAGCTCTGCACAACTGCCTCGCCACACGGTTTGCTTTGATATCAAGCATCAACACATAAAGGAACTGTTGGCTGAAACCATGGCAACAAGGCAAAGGCAAGCGAGAGGTTTTTTTAGTTGACAGGAAGAAATAAGATCTAAAGCAAGCCTAACTGTTCTCTTCCTTACTGGTGCAACTGTAGGGCAACATTTCACACCTCTCAGCTCTGACTGTCAAAACGAAATCTTCAGCTACATTTGAAGCAAATGTAAAAAATTGAACCAAAATTGAACATTCTTTCATGAATTATTCGCCCCTCAAGTCATTCCAAACCTATGTGACTTTTTTACTTCTGTGGAACACCAAAGAAGATATTCTGAGAAACGTCTGAATGCTTTTGTGTCCATACAATGGAAATCAATGGGTGCCAGTGTTGTTTAGTTACCAATGTACTTTAAAATATCTTCTTTTGTGCTCCTCAGAAGCAAAACAGTATCACAGGTTTGGAATGACATGAGGGTGAGTAAATGATGGAAGATTTTCATTTTTGGGTGAACTGTCCCTTTAAGGAAGCGGAGCTGGACTACTCTAGATTAAACATATAAACAAGTGTAAACTGGAGTCAGATGTAATCCAGATCACCCGACACAAATGTTAATAGCAGGTGTGAACGGAGACCACGGAGAGTTTCAAGTGTGTTAAAGAGACCGTGACAGAGAAAGCGAGAGGAAGTGAACAGAAAACAAAAGCAGAAGGGGGCAGAGGATCAGGAAGTGATGGACTGCAGGAAACAGAAGACAACAGCACACTAAAGACTATCAAGAACAGACTGTCTTTAGAGAAGACACATCACACACACACACACACACACACACACACACACACACACACACGATGCTAGACAGCTGCTTCTGCTAAGGGCATCTGACTGTGCAGCTGCACTCTTGAAGCAACACTGAATTTAAGGTGGAACTTTAATTCGGAAAGATTCTGGGCACTTCCTAGCCTTAAAAAAATCTTCCAGCGTGATCTAACAGTTTATTGGTTTCTGGTATTATTTGCCTGAGGTATTACCAGCATTAATGTTACACCTGTACTCCTTGTCTCCGTTCCAAAAGCAGCAAGATGAATATTCACGAATAAGCCAAGCAATCCTGCCACCAATGGCATCCTCAAACCGAACTGCTTTTCCTTAAACTTCCGAGACAGATGCACCCCATTATTTGGCTAGAGCAAAAATCCCTGCAGATTTGTATCTATAGCTGTTCTTTACAGGAAGTACAAAAGTAGACATCACAGCCCCTGAGTTGTGGTTTTGTGTCAAAGCCAAATGTTTCTGATGACATAATCTAGTCCATTAGACAGTAGACTGTGACAGAATTTGGTCATATTCTTCTAGGCACAAAAAAACATTAAACAGCCTTTTTTCTGTCCTAAGGCAGCTGGCCATCGCTTCTTTTAAATACTGCAAGAGGTTCCTGAACTAATCTTCAGATGCCCTATTCCTTAAGACAACGAGAAATGCTGACATGCAAGCAGAAATTTTGCCCTTCCTTAACCAGGGGTGCAAACGAGATGGGAGACGGTGAGATATTCGTGACAGACGTTAGTGGAGAATATTTTAAGCGTATTTTGAATATTTTAAAACACATTTTTAATGATTTTTCAAAGTACTTAACCTTAAAATTTCACATTTAGGTGTTTAATGGTTAAAATGTAGAACGGTTCAAAGAATAACTAGCTTTAAAAAGGTCAATTTAGCTGAAAGGTGGGTAGTTTTCATCGCTGATAGTCACATACTGGCAAGAAACCAGAACATTTGGCTAAACAGCCCCTGACACAGAGACTGGTGTGAGAACTACAGGAGCTGATATCATTCCACAGGATTCACAAGTCTGGTCATGCCCCCAGAGAACGATACGCCTCAGTATTTCCTGTTTCAGTAGATTATGTTCCGTCACACTTGTAGGCTGTGTGCTGGGTCTGCTTTTTGCTGACCCCAGTATATTTTTTCAATTGTCTGCAATGGATTTGCATTTTTGTGTTTTTTTCGAAATGACAGCACAGTGTGAGAGGGGCGGGACAAATACCACACCGACCAATCGTAATATTCTACTTGTACAGCGATCATGCAAAAGTTAACATGTCCGTCTCCGATTATCTATTTCTGTACAACGTGACATCTCTGAGGACATGCAGTTTTTGTCTAATGGGAGAACTAAAAAAATCACATCAGAGTCATATCTAGAGACCACAATATCACACAGATTAAAAACCAGTAATCAACCAGAAACCCCTAGCAGTGCACAGCCACAATCTAAAAAAATTACAACGCTTGACATTGCCATGGCAACTATCTACAACACCCTAGCATTGTGGTGTTAGTTCTGCATAGGAAAGCACCAATCATATCTTTTTGCTAAAATGTTAATTTTGTTTCTCTCGTTTATAGTCGCTCTAAAGTCACACTTAATCTTTATCAACATCAATCAATTAACCAACATCTGCAATGGTGACAACTGCTCACCAGAAAAATTTCTGCAGCCTAACACGCAAATCTACTGTTTTTCCTTCAGCAGAAATCAGAGACTCCATCCAGCACAACTGTGACCCTCAACATGTCCTCAGTTCTACAGACAAGGCAGATTTAAGTCATTGATCCTGCCCATCTGCCCCAGTCTACCTGTCTGTCTGTCCCTCTGCCCCAGTCTATCTGTCTGACTGTCTGGCTGTCCCTCTGCCCCAGTCTATCTGTCTGACTGTCCCTCTGCCCCAGTCTGTCTGCTTGTCTGTCTGTCCCTCTGCCCCAGTCTGTCTGCCAGTCCTTCTGCCCCAGTCTGTCTGTCTGTCTTTCTGCCCCTGTCTGTCTGTCTTTCTGCCCCCGTCTGTCTGTCTTTCTGCCCCCGTCTGTCTGTCTGTCTGTCTTTCTGCCCCAGTCTGTATGTCTGTCTTTATGCCCTGATCTCTTTTACTCTGACATCATTCACTTAAACTACAGTAACTCTTTCATACCAGTAATTAACGATGCTCACTTGTTCTTCTGACTACTAACCGATCAGATCATGCAAATCTAATGCAGCCTCAACTCGTTCTGGCTGTAGACCAGCAGATTTCTTGAAGTTTCACTGTTTATAGAACCTTCGTAACATCAACACCTGTAGCACTTCCTTTCTGTAAGGTTTGCAGGTCTGCAAACATTTTAAGCGTGCTGGCACTCACACCTTCCTCTCATAGCAGCTGTGTTGGCACACAATTCACAAAATAAGCCCAGCATCGGTTTTGACTCACACATTCCCCTGGCTTTCAAACTCTGACACATCACACTCTGCCCTACAGAGAAACAGAGTCAGCAGATTGTGATGTTTGCTACATGATGTGCATCGCCACCAACTGTGTCTGGATGGATCTTATAAAGCCAGTTTGTTTTACATGATTTGCTTAAATCGTAAAGCTCACTCAGACTGCCACTGAGAAACAAACTTCTTAAACCATCATTATCAGCGTCTCAGGGGCGTGGGCTACATGAATGTCCTGCATGAACCTCAAACAATCCCACTGACCTCCAGCAAACACAGACAGCTGTGAATGTGTCTTCACACTGAGCCATTTTCAGTCCAGACAAGAACTGGATTCGGATATAGACAGACATAGACTAAGCCTAGTTCTAGACTAAAGGTATTTAAACCCCTGCTGTTTAATCCATGTTTAGTCTTAATTACTATTTAGGAAACAAACCTGCAGTGTCAGATGATCTGTGATTTGTTAATCTAATTACAGGTTAATCTGATTACAGGTTACTCCAAAAAATGAAATCTGAGCCAAATCTTTCTTTAAAAAAATATGTTTGTTGTAAAAAACAATAAGATTTGGCCAATTACATGAATTCTAAAAGACAGGCAAGCGTGCACGGAAAATAAGGAATAAAGAAAATCATAAAAAAATAGTTAATAGTTAGTTAAATAGTTAAAATTATTCCAAAATGTCATGCTTCTAAAACATACAAGAGTATAACATAACATGCCCAAACAAAACTGTACTAGAATGAGACGCGACAAACTCAACGCTGTTTAATTAAGAAAGTAAGATGATGTCTGTATTGCAAACGCAAAACACTGTATAAGTTTGTAATGGGAGCGCCGCGGTCTGTCGCGTCCTGTGCGTTTCCTCACGCGTTTACTAACGCGCAGACGCGCGCACGGGCCCACCGCGACCTGAAACTTCAAACAACACGCAGGAATTTCGACCTCGTACCGCTTCAGTTTCACCCTTTAATAAAACTCAATATCCAAACTAAACTATCCGAAACCCTCTGACTTTAAACTCACCACAAAGACGCTCGCTGAGAAAAGACAACACCCAGAATTACAGTCAGCCGCGGATCCGCTCCGCTCACCCTTACTTTAGTTTTCCAGGACGAAGTATCCGCTCCGGCTCCTCACACGCGCATTGTCCGGAGAGATTTCGGAGGTCTGCGGAGGACGACGGTGAACTCGTGAAGTCGTTGTCGGTTTGTAATCCGCGGCGGTTTGGAGCGGTTCAGGGAGTTAGCGGAGGAATCCTGCCCGCGGTGTGCGCTGTCGCAGGCGCGGAGCTCGGCTGGAGTTCCTGTTGCGCTCTACAGGGAAATCGCAGAGGAAACGCGCCGGTAGGGGGCGTTCAGGATCAGAGTCACTCAGGGACGCGCTGGAGCCTCGGAGGGGAGTGGCTCCGGGTTCAGCGGTGAATGTAGACTTTGGAAATTTGGAGCTTAGAAGCAAAGTGCTTCTTCTGTATAGCGATTAAAAGATACTTTGATTTTGTGTCTCTCGTGTCATGAGGTCAGACATGCTGGTGGACATTAAATAAAAATTGCTCCCCTCTAATAAGGGTGAGAAAATGTTAGAGCTATTAATTTTAATATCTTATTAATGTTCTTAATTAAGTTTTTTTTTCCAGTAATAAAAACTGGGACACGGGTTGTGTTTTACAATATCCTAATGGTCCTAAAGTCTCATTTTCTTACACTTAAATATAAGCTAACTGTATATTAACACTTTTTTGGTACAAAGTTAAAAAGGACAGTGAGGAAATGAGCCTCTGCACACAGCCTTGTTTAAAATAGTCACCAGAGACATGTGACTGACGGGTTTTAAAATCCGACTTCATTTTGAGGAAGAAAAGCAACATATTTAAAGAATTGTAAAATTTAAAAAAAAGTACAATTCTTTAAAAAAATTAAAGTTAAATAGGAAATGAAACCAGATCAAACAAGAAGTGAAAACTGCAAGATAACAACACGTGACTGGACTTGAAAAACTGTAGAGAACCTTGTGCAGTTCTGAACTTACTTCCAGACCCTGAAACCAGCCTGGCATCTGTCTGCAAGACCAAAGATCGTGCAAAGAATGCATCAAAAATACGCCTGTTTCAAAGCAAAAACTAGGCCAAAACAAGAACATGTAAATTAAACACACGTTAAGAAGTTAAGAAGATCTGCGGATGTAGTTAGGCAAATGGAAAATAGTCCAACAGAGAATTGAAGATGTTAAAGCAGAACTAACCAGAAAATGTGTCAACCCTTTTTTTAATGCACTGTGTTCTACTCTTCATACTTCATGCATCACCTCCCCTTGTCATGATGTAGTCAAATCTGTGGCAAGATTCTGTTTTGAGAGCCCTCTATGAACTGGTAAGCTGTATACACCATTCTGATCCAATCAGTACTGCAGATAAAGAGAGCCTCTGTATTACATAAAAACAAAAATAGAAAGACAAGCCAATAAACAGTTGCAATGATGTATAGAATCTGGATTTATAGACCCAATGGATTTACAGAGCCAAAAATAACTGGGTCTGACACTGGTTTTACTATGAACTGAAAATGTTTTGTGTAAGTCAACCTTATAACTCAGTGTAAGACCATCAAGATTATTCACCTTGCAGGGTCAAGAGTTTCAATGACTTTCGACAACCTGTGGGATTGTCAGAAAGACAAAGTAAGCCACATTAAAAGAGGATATGGAGTGGTAACGGGTTTAAGAGGTAAACCACAATGTTTACAGAACTGAATTATCAGGTCAGGAGCGCCACCGGCCGCTGTCCTCTGGGCGGCGCTGTAGGACAGCGTCTTGCAGGTGCACGTTGAAGAACGTCAACTTTCTCCAGAAGTTCGTCACAAATCATACATAGTGTCTCCAGCCTCCAACAGGAAGTAGTTTCACACGACCAGCTATCTCAGATAACAAACATAAATATTTAATCAGAAATACTCCCATGTGAAGTTCACACACAAAGGTTGTTTCTGCAGGATCTCACTTGTAGTTCTTTCTTCAAGGTTCTTATGAGGTTCTCACAACATTCAATGTATGTACCTCGGTTCTAAATATAGCCTGCAAAAGGGGACACACGTTGTCTCGATGGAAGAACAAGCTAATGTAATTGCGTTCCACAACAAACATAATTTAACTTTGTTTAGCTGCAATCAGACTAAGAAACACAAACGTTGTGTTATGGATGTTAAATGATCCATATTAAACATCATACTCTCTTTGGTGTGTCTGCACCGTTTCCAAAAACAGCAGGTACATACTTTTCCTTTCAGCATCTGTAGAGGAACACAAGGGTGGAAAAAAGTGTTTTTATATATTCGTTATAAAAACACACACAAAAAACAAAGTGTTACAAAATAAACTAAAACAAACAAAACATTTACGCAACGTTTTTATTAAGTAACTAAAATGTGGGTAAACTAACTACAAGTGTGCAGTACATGAGTACTACAACCGTAGTCTACCTTTGTCTTGTCAGCCTTTGTACCACAACGATGTCTGGTAAGATATGTAAAAAATTAAGCAAATCTGAAACCAACAACAACAGCGTGTTATAACATGGAAATTCACAAAACAATAACATGATATGCAACGATAATGCAGGAAATACATTATTTCCTTGATACGCTGATACTATAAACAATACTTTGAATATATTCAAAGGTTCAGGACCATAAATCTGTTGTAAATGTTGCACCTGACAGGATTCGGCCCATGCCGCTAATTCGTTAAGTCATGCTAATTACAATTCACATTTAACAAATTAAAACCTTAACTTTTTTAATAGCAGTTTGGTGTTTTTTTTTTTTTTAGTATGGTGCAGTCATCATATGTAAATAGAATTTAAAAAAAGGATTTAAAATACAAAAAGAAATCAAAATAAACACCAGTGGCATTTTCGAAATCTAGATTTCCCATGATTCTCTCTGCCACTCACCTCTTTAAGAGCCGTCTGTCTGCTCGGCATGCTTGCAGTCGAGGTTCTGTCTGCTGCTGGAGGTCTACTCTCCTCCTTGCTCTCCTCCATCTCAGACATGCTATACAGTGTTTAAGTAGCGTACCAGAAGTCTCTGTGGTTTACTGGGACATGCTTGTTCCTAAGGCACACCATCAGTCATGACTTGGGCACATTATGTAAAGGTTATGCAAAACCATGTCTCGCTGTGTGTGTGTATTGTTGTTGTTTTTAATACCTCTGAATTAGAGACTCTTTGGCAGGGCGAAATTAATGTCAGTGGACAATCCATTCTGATAGTAAGAACAGAAAGTGGAACCTAATTTTGTCAAAATTATACATTTTATAAGAAAAAGAACAGAAAAAAGTAAAAAATACTTTAATGTTGAATGTTATTTGGGCTTGAATATAAGTTTGAATATTTAGCCAGTTATCTTCCACTTTTTTACTATTTACTGTTTTATTATTTACGATTACTATTTATATATACAGTATTCGTTATTATTATTATTATTATCGATTGTCTTTTTGTACAAGTTGATTCTGCATTGAAACATGATTTGCGCTTTTGATTTGGCAGCTTTTTCGAAGCTTGTTTACTTTCCATATTTCGACAAGTCCCGCCTTCATTTTATCGGTCTTCGCCATGATTGGTAGGGCAGTATGAACGACTTCTCCACCGCCCAACCCCTGCTGAAAATAAAGCACCTCCACGAGCCAATCGTGACGTGGAAGGTGGGATTTGCCAGAAAACGGGCGTGGACAGAAAAAGGCCCCGCCCTCCAAACTTCAGCGCTGTAAGTGCCTCACGGAGAGAAGCGGATCATCTGGAAACGAGCCGCCGGGATCCGCGTCCGAGACCCCGCTGAGGCCATGAAGAGAAGGCTTCAGAAAAAATACGTCATTTTAATTCTAGGCTATTCCCTGGCGCTGCTTTTATTTCCACACGTGCTGGATTACCGAAGCAGATCGCCCCACGTTAAAGATGGATTTCAGCAACAGAAGTGTGCCGATCTGGAGAGCACCATCGCCTGGTGGAGCGGTACCAGAGACCGGACGGGCAACTCAACGGAGATGGAGGACTACGGCAACAGGAGTCAGTCCAGGACCCACATATACCTGCACGCCACCTGGAGGACCGGCTCTTCTTTTATAGGGGAATTATTTAATCAGCATCCGGATGTGTTTTATCTGTACGAGCCCATGTGGACTATGTGGCAGGCTCTTTATCCAGGAGATGCGGGTAGTTTGCAGGGAGCGGTCAGGGATATGATGAACTCCCTTTTCAGGTGCGATTTCTCCGTCTTGAGACTCTACGCAGGATCCTCCAACGTGAGCACGTCTGTTATATTCGGCTGGAAAACAAACAAGGTCATCTGCTCGGTACCGCTGTGCAACGCGTATGAAAAGCACGACATCGGGTTGATTCAACCAGACGTGTGCGGCAAATGCCAGCCCAGAGATTTGAAAGAGCTGGAGAGAGAGTGTAAAAAGTACCCGGTGATGGTCATTAAAGACGTGAGGGTTCTGGACTTGGGTGTTTTGGTTCCTCTAATGCGGGATCCAGCCCTGAATCTGCAGATTGTCCAGTTGTTTCGCGACCCGAGGGCCGTGCACAACTCTCGCCTGAAGTCCAAACTGGCGTTGGTGAAGGAGAGCATACAGGTGCTGAGGAGCAAGAAGCAGGCGGACAAATACAAGCGCCTACTGGTGCCCAGCAACAGAGTCAATCGCGCGGAGAACTACGTCTCCAGCGCCATGGAGTTAATATGCGACCACTGGCTGAACGACATGCTGCTGGTCATGAACGCTCCGGTGTGGGTGAGGAGAAACTACATGCAGATCAGATACGAAGATCTGGTCCTCAGACCCGTGGAGGAACTGCGCAGGCTCTATCGCTTCTCCAACCTCACCGTCTCTCCAGCCATGGAGAAGTTTGTGCTGAACATGACCCGCGGACAGGGCTATTCGTCGGAGAAACCCTTCCTCATCTCATCCAGAGATGCGAGGGAAGCGATATATGCCTGGAGAGAAAGGCTGAACGTGGAGCAGGTGAATCAGGTGGAGGCTTACTGCAGTGAGGTGATGAGACAGCTGGGGTATCGCAAGAGGAACACGGTCAAAACCTAAGATCATCACAACATGAACGCGTGGTATGTGTGCCCAGACCGGTGCCACTTTCAGAAAGTCACCGTTCAGTAAATGTATACGTGTTCGTCTGTTTACAAAAGTTAACAAGTGTACCAGAATGGTGACTATAAAGGCTTTATCTTCATTATGTTCAAAATGCTGTCTAGGTAGATAGCTTTGAGACCTGTGTAGCTTTATGATGTCAGGACACGCGTTATATCAGCGTATGGTATGTTTTACTATACAGAGTTACTACTTGTATTATGTATGTCATTATTGTATAAAAATATAGTAATTGTTTGGTAACAGGGTGCTGCTTAACTTCATATGATCGGTTACACTATTATACAACACTGTAACCTAGTTGTAATCTAGTAATCTAGTTGTTAAAAGGTACAGATTGATTTTATTGGCTGTGTACTGTGATGCAGTTTGTGTTGAATGCCATGCAGACAAGCTGAGTGACTGTAACAGAGACCGAGTCACACTGTTCTGATGTATACAGAGAAAGAGAGTTAGGTTTGATTTTATAATGTTCAGCTACGAGAGAATGCTTGATGTTTTATACAATTGTCAGTTTTTGCTGTATTTGTCAAGGTTACATCACTTCTCTGCAGATGTATCTTTTACATTAATTTGAGAGAATTTATTTTTAGACTTTGTACTTTAAAGATAGCTGTTACGGAGCTATTAGGATGCATTGACAGTGTGTATGAAACACTTCAAGAAAAACGGTTTTTAACATCTAATTTTCCAGACAGAAAGAGATAAAAGACAGACTGAAGTAAATCAGGGAACTGTGCCCTCCTTTTAACACTGGCATGGTAAAAATGTTAATTGTTACCTACTGACTGCATCGGTGAACTAAATTCTGTATAATGTATTCATGAAAGACAAAAGAACTACAAGGAGAGAAGGAAAGGTTTAGCTGAGGTTGTTGGTCAGCTTTGACTCTCATGGTGCCATTGGCTGGAGTTTCTTTATGAACTTTGGGAAGTTCCATGTTAGCATCATTTTGTCACTTGCTGAATAGATGAGGAACAGAAAAAGGTCAGTTTTATTGTTGATCTAGCATTATTATACAAAAAATGCTGTGTATTTTTTTCAAAATGATTTCCTGCATATTCAAAATGATCCACTCGGCGCTGTCACTTTAAATATCTGGTCTTTTAATCGACGGAAAACACTTTTACTCAATTACTTCATACTTAATTTTAATCACTTAGTCACTTTTAGTCAGGCTTGAGTCTAATTTCATAGTCAGGTATGTAAACAGTGCTGTATAAAAGACATGGATCGTGATAAAGGCTTGTTCTAGTGAGCAGAGGCATGTGATGGGGGCTGGCATGACCTAACACAGATCTAGCACACGTGGTTAGTACAGACTGAAATGGGGACTGCTTTGTGTTGGACAGACCCTGGAGGGACCAGCACTCCCTGACCTGAGCCCGTCACCAGCTCAATCTATGAGCGCTAGAGGATTTACCATGACTAAACTTAGACATGCTGGCACCAGATTCACACTGTTAACCAGTACAGTACAGTACAGTACAGTACTGTGTCTGTCCCTCCGTGTTACACAAGACGGCTTCAGTGATCTAGTGCTGATCATAAGTGTTGTGCTTAAGGATAAATTGTATAACAGAAGTCAGATTGTTTCGACTGTAAAGGGGGTGGAGCCAGGCAGAATAAATGCGTGTGATTTGCGAAATGTTCAAATATTTGCACGAGAATGAAAAATATTTCTTGAATGCCGAATATATTATTATTATGTATGAAAAAGGCAACTTGTAGTTGATCAGCTATAAACTGCAGAGGACAAGAAGAAAGTCTACTGCAGAAGAATAAACAAAGCTGCCATCCGTAACTTTTGCCCCTCTATCGCCATCTCTGTTTGAAACACAACATTTTTTACTTCAGTTGAAATTAAATAAAGCCAAACGGATATTCCCATAGAAATCGGACCAGACAGCTCAAATTGTATGTGATCATCAATTTACTGTTGTGAATCGGAGTAAATAAAAACGCTCAACAAGTTTTCATTCTTTTTTTACTAAATAAAAGTTAACAGATTTCAGCTTTAGAAGTTTGCAAGCCTAAAGAACAAAAAAAACTCTTTTTTTACCTTTTTAATTTCCAGTACGAATAGCTTTAAAGTCACAGCAAATATTTACTGATGTGGCAAACTTGGTTTAACCAATGGTGTGAGTTCGAGGGCGGGGCTAATCTTTTGTCTGTTCAATAGCAGCTGAAATGTTTGAAATAAGTTATTTTTGAAACTACACTTGGTCCTGCTGGTGGCACAGAAATCCCGCACAGCACCTTTAAAACAAAAACGTTGATATTTTATACCGAGACGTGTTATATCAGTGATTTTACTAAACATGCAAATGTGTCCTGGCTGACAGTGAAGCTGTAACAAAAACAAAGCTCCAAAATGTTCCGTGAGCTGTTAGTTATTTGTCATCTTTCTCTTTTGACTACAGCAGCCTGATGTGCAGGAAGCAGAGGAGGACAGAAGAAACCGAACCTGACATGCAGCTACAGCAGGAGGTACGAGGCATCCATGAGGTTGAGGAACCTCGAGATCTCACAGTGACGTCATGAGATGGGCGCAGAGTGGACGACAGGATGGTTTGACAACAAGAACTTACAAACCCACCAACCTCAAATGATACTGACAAGCATCTAATGAAACGGACACTAACAATATCAGAGGGAAACCGAGTTCCTGTAGCTCAATTGGTAGAGCATTGCGTTAGCAGTGGAAAAGGTCGTGGGTTAATATTTTAAAAAAGACGTACTGATAAAATATGTAGCGCTGTTGCTTCGGATTAAAACGTCTGCCAAATACGTAAATACAATGTAAACTCATAAATGAGAATGCATGAAAAGATAGAGAACAGACCATCTTCAAAAGGTTCAGTCCAGGTTCAGCCCAGTGTCCTAACAGCCTTATTTCATCAGCATTAATCCCTCAAATCCCAGCAGCCCTTAATCAGCCACAGGAGACACGCTTGGGTCTTTGTGTGTGAGCGCAGGTGTTTTTGTACACACTATAGGCTGTGCTTTTAAGTGTGCAGTTTCCTTTCACGGAAAACCGATGAGCATTTCACTTGCGTTTTTAGACATTCCCGTATTCAACAATGTGGGAAAAGGAGATTATTTATCCCAATTTATCTGTGGTTTAAAATGCAATTCACTAAACTGAAGATCCAGGAAGGAGTTGTCCCACAGGAACTGCAAGCACCTGTGGCTTTTCTCCAACGAATCACAAAAAAAAACAGGTGGCGTGTACGCATTTAAACAGGCTAGACAGAGAGGATAGGATTACATCTGGAATACTTTTGAAGAGGAGGAAAATCTAGTCACTGATAATCTATCACTGATAATCTGACATCTATGGAAATGTTTCTATTGGTCGAAGCTAGACAGTTTTATTATTTTTTTATTTTGTCGGCTGGTGTTCATAATGCTCAGACATTCTGACTCAGCCACGCAAATTTAACGTGTCTTGAGGAATTAACAAATGAACTTGAACAATTCTGTTATTTATAAATAAAACCTGTAAATAAAATTTTGTAGTAAACGCTGCAGTTTTGTGGTTTTATTTTTTCCTTGATGACATATAAAAGAAATCAAATACCACCTTATTTTGATATTGCTCTTGTAAACCACTTCGACACATTGGCTGTTTTTATAAACGCACAATTGCAGAACTACGACGCACACCACAGTTTCGTTGCATTTCGGACAGGCTGAGAGCATCTTCATAATTCATAATAATCATTATAAACAATAATGGCAACTCTTAGGAAAAAATAGAGCATCTTGGAATTTAAATCCATCACAGACATGAAAAATTGCAGCATGATTTTTGTTTGTTTGTTTATATGGCAGATATCGACACATGCACAACAGCGAGTAAAATGTGAAGGCTACAGGGGGGAATTACATATCCTGAAGATACACACAAGTCCATCACTGTATAGTCAGGAGAAAAGCTATCAGACATGTCGGAAGAGACATTACACTTCACAGGAGGGGTGTCTTCATACATTCCTGGTGTTCCAGGATTCCATCAAGTCTCTTGCTACAGCTGGTTTAGGGTTCCAGACAGCTGCACCCCGCAGAAATCGTCATCAGGTCCACCTATAGTGCAAACCTTCTCATTGCATGTTCCACTTGGAAACAAAACGGTCAAATTAATTCTGTTGAAGATATCTGAGATGTTTCCTCACACAGTTTAGACATTATCCCTGATAAAAGCAAACAGCAGTCAGGCGTGAGCAGATATTAATGAAGCAGCTGTATTGTTATTCCAGATATTTAATGGATTAAGTTTGTTGCGAAGTCGGATATATCAGAACGAAAGATGAATTTTTTAAACGTTTGGAATTACAGCCAAGTAAGTTAGACGTCAACTTGAAAAATAAAATACACACATTGACTTGAATTAATTTATAATATGATTCTTCTGTAGACATCGAGGGAATGATTCTTATAGCATGGTAGGAATGCAGGTCGTCAGGGAAACGTCTGCACACCACTGTACTGATTGTAAAACAGTAAATCTCATGCTGTGCATTCCAGATTCCTGACTTTCAGATTTGTTTTTTGTGATGTAATAGTGGCTCATAATGAAAACATCTTCAAGAACGCGCTGTATATTGTGCGGAGGCGTGGACGGTACACCACACACGCATTTGATGCAGCCTGGCAGTGGCTAAAAAGCTAATATAATAAGAAGCGAATATAATAAGTAACGCATCTTCCAAACGCAATACATGCATGTAAGGACTGCAGCCCGGCTGCAGCTAAAGTGCATGGGTTACACACGCATGTGTAAAACTTCCACAGCCGCAGGGATTCGTAGATTCATATTTACAATGGATAGCCAGGAGACATTTGCTCCTCTTTAAAAATCAAGAAGCAGCCGCGTGTAAACTCGTCCTGTTAAAGTGAAGGGCAATATTGCACCACACAAAGTGTACTACTTAAAGAGACAGTTCACCCAAAAATAAAAATTTCTCCATCATTTACTCGCCCTCACGTCCTTCCAAATGTGACTTTTCTCTTCTGTGGAACACAAAAGAAGATATTTTGAGAAATGTCTGAATGGTTTTGTGTCGATACATTGGAAGTCGATGTTGTTTAGTTACCAATGTACTTCAGAATATCTTCTTTTATGTTCCTCAAAAGCCAAAAATGTCATTGGAATGACATGGAGGTATAAATGGTGGACGAATTCTCAATTTTGGGTGACCTAATCTTTAGCCACTGACTGAAGGGGTTTAAAATGTATTGTGAGGTGCGGCTTGCACGCATATCGAATAATGTTGCTGTTGTGTTGGCAGGCTGTCACAAACACTCGCGTCACGCACTTTATAGTCGCGAGTCTTTACAAACACAGCGCGTTTCATTTGCCTGTGTAAAAATTAACTACTGATATGCAAATGACTCAACAAGATCTGGTATAATAATACTGAGTTGTCAGTTCGGTGTATATACATGAAAACGGTGACTGTTCCTTTAATAAAAACACCAGCTCTGTGTGTTTCTCAATATTTCAAGCTTCTTCCACCTAATTAAGGTTGTAGCAGCATTGGCCAAAGAAAACAAAGAATGACTGACCCAGCATGTTGGAATGTATCTGAAGAAGCATTGTGTGTGTGAGAGTGCATGAATGTGAGTGGTAAGGACCTCAGAGGAACTCACAGCTATCAGTCCTTCATCATATACAGTACATACATCAGTTAAAGCCCACAGGAGCTTATATCTCTCTCCTACAACTCACATTAACACTGGGACATACTGGATCAATAGTCTCAGTCCATCTGCCTGAAGATCAGACCGCCTCAGCACCACTAACACCACTTTTGCTCTTGGCTGGAGAACATTAAAGAACATGGAAGAACCAAACTCCTCCACCTCCTCTTCTCCATTTCTGTTCCTTCATATTTTCAGACCCCCTTCGTGAGATCTTTGGCCGGGTCAGATGGAGCGATGTGCTACAAAACCGGAGGCATGGAGCGCGGGGGGAGGGGATTAGTGTGGAGCTTTGAGGGGGCGGGGTCAAGCGTGGTCCTCGATGGGAAAAACGAGCCGCGTGCCACGGCTCAAGAACTCGTGTTCACGCGTGTCCAGATCTCGCTCAAGGGCGTCTTCCGACGTGCTGTCGCTGCGCTTGCCGTTGACGCCCCAGCTCGCGGCCGACCCCTCGCGGCCGGAGGAAGTCGAGGCTCCGTTGGCGGTAATGGCCGTGTCGCCGTACGTCAGCGCCAGGTCTCCTTCGTTTAGGATGAGGTCCGAGTCGTTGTCTCTCAGCTGCTCGTGGGTCTGCAGAACACAAGTCGCGCGTGAGGGATAGAGGGCGGGAACATACACACATACACACTCATACAAGCGCTACACAAAGATTCATGGGGGACACTGTGGGGTCACAAAGAGAGCGTACAAGGTGAAGCTACACTTAGATGTCATAACAAGAAAGAAAATCACAAGCTTACCGGTGCGTAATTATGTGCAAAATCACATTTTTCACGATTCTGTGTCATTGAAGGTTTTATTAATTTTTAATATTGCTATTTAAAAGAAAAACTTAATTTTAATTAGATATAACAAAAACAAAAATAAATGAATTTGTTTCGTTTTTTTGTTTATTTCCAGTTAAGTCGTTCTAGTATTTTGATCTTTATTTTACATTATTTCCGCATGATTTCAGTTAACAGAAACGTTTGGTTACTGATAATAATTCTGGTACTACTATACTTAAAAGTTAAGCGAAAAGCTTGTTCCCTACATTTCAAACAACTTCATATTTTATAATCTTAAAAAATGTCAGCAAAAACAAGATAAATTAAGAAAAATAAATAAATAACTTGAGCATGCAACTAATAAACAGAGAGCTTGAGGAAGTGAAAGTGGAACCAAAATTAATTTTAACAGCGTGAATGTGGGTCAGAGCAAACAGGACAGACTTTATGAAAAGATTATTCAAGTGAACAAAAAAGAGAGACAATGAACCAAGAAATATATCACAGGTTTTCAGGAGTGCCTGGAGAGATCAATCAAGACAGGGAAAAAGGAACAGAAAAATATACAGGAGAGAAACACACACACACACACAAAACACAAACATACACACACACAATCTCTCTCACACACACAAACACTCTCTCTCATACACACACAAACACTCTCTCTCACACACACACACACACACACACACAAACACACTGAGGCCTTCAGAGAGACTGACCTAGTTCAAGATGATGTACATGACTCAAACATTATGACTCATGTTCTGAGGTAAGAACATTAAAAACTGACAACAATTCCTCTTTTGCTGGTGTTATTGTTTCGTTTACTACCGATATGAGGAGACAATAGTGTTAGGTGCGAGTCCGGTGTCCCTGCGGAACAGTTAAGCTCATCGTACACCACAATGTGGGACTGTAAGACGTTTGTGAGCTCAGCCGAATGGTCCCAGCTACAGTATGAGCTCTGTGATGAATAGGGGAATTTGTGGAGTGAATAGGGCAGTTGAAAAGCAAAGTTCTCCATGCTTGAGATTTTGGAACGCCTCTCGGGCTCACGGTCATCAGAGTGTCATTAATGAAAGACTTTTTTGTGACTGTGTCCTCCTGCCTGCGTCCGATCTGAAAGCCCCAGTGCTTTTGTGCATCTGTCTTTCTCTCGTCCCTTTTCATGCAGGGCTTTACAAAGACACAATAACATTAGAAAGCAAACTATGGAAACCAAAACATGCTGCTGAGGAACTTTGAAACAGCTACTTCCCTAGAGACTGATCATGTGCGGCGAAAGGTAATAAATGACTGATACGCCAATCAGACGAAGTTTGGCTGCTGTATGTTTAATGACATCTGCCAATAGCTATGCTAATTAACGGAACTGTTAGTCGTAGGTTAGTCACAGATAACTAAATCCACAGATTAGCATGTTAAAACTAGGGTAGGCGATTTCAGAGAGACTATCAATAGCAAGCTAGCTTTGAAACATGAGCGCGCTCTCCAAAGCCACGCCCCCTCCAATAAACGCAAACAGATGATTGGCTGAAGAGATATGCAAATAAATAGTTTGGCAGGCAAGTAGGGCAACATCCTATCATTGCATTCAGACCCAGTGCATTGATTGGACGAACATTTTATGGTCCTGTGCCTTTCACCTGTCAGCATAACAAATGTTTCTCTAAAATAACAGTTATTTCAAACACATATTTCATCCCTCTTTAGTATATCTTTCATTCAAGTGTATTAAACGTATACCAAATATAAAGCTGAGCTTTCAAAAACATGTAATACGGATTTACTGACTGTTTGTGTGTGTGAGCTCTTACCTCATAGGCCTGGGGGCTGGTCAGACAGCGAGCCAGGGGATCGCAGCAGGCCGGCAGAGTGGAGGTCAGAGGAGGGCCACTGTGGGTCAGGATAGGTTTCAGGTAACTGTGCTTAGGTTAAGGAGAAAAGATCAGCCAAGCTGCTCCAGTAGCCAATATGAACTATGGACTTCTGTGGAAACCAGGCTATGGCTGGCATATAATGCAAAATATATGTGCAAGTACAATTATTTTGTGTCCAAAACAGACAGATTTCTAAGCAGGAGAGCTTATACATATTTGGCACCAGTGCTGAGTTTCTTATTTTTAACAGACGGGGATAAAAATGGAGAAGCAGTAATGAAGTGTCGGTGGCGTGAAACCAAGAACACCATGTGATGGATTTGGAAGCATATAATGTATTTGAGCGGCATCCGAGAGCAGGATGTCCCCCTACAGAGTTAGAGAGAGGTTGCCAGGTATGCACTCTGAATAAATATCTCTGTAGGATGTCCAAAAGCACGGTTCAGTACCCAAGGAGAAAAAAACATCAGGCTATTTGCCAGTTCGAGAGCTCTTTTTGCATAGCACACACACAAACCCAAGTACGCTCTCAAGGGGCTGTAAAAAAAGATCTAAATGCCTATTTTGACAACAAGGTAACACAAACCACTTACACAAACGCAAGCTACTGTGCACACAAAAACATGCAAATCACTTATAAGCACTCCTAATAAATGGCTGATGTATGTTTTGAAGACTCATGAGTCACCACACGTGGGGTTGTTTGCTACAGCGGTGCAAGAAACGACTGACAGCGTGAGAACATGGTGTGTGTGTGTGTGTGTGTGTGTGTGTGTGTGGTTCCTTCTTTGCAGCGACCACATGCTAAATAAAAACTTGCTGCTACCCACGACCGCCAGACTGAAAAGGTACATCATCTAAACTAAACCACTCAGCACAAATTACAGCTCAAGAATTGCAGATTGCTACGTTATGGACTTAATAATTTAGAGAGAACCGACCGCAGTCATTTCATCTGATGTTCTGTACAAGGAATGTACATAATCGCATAAACAATTTTAGGATGCCAGAACGTTTCCCTAACATTCCATTAAGTAACAGAAAACATCAAAAAATTATTTTGAAAGTTCTGGGAACTTTCATATAACTTTGGGTTATATAAACATTATTAAAACACTTTATAATTCTGTTTTTAAAATCTTTCAACTACCTACTTAACATTTATATGATATTTATGGAATTATCATTTTATGATCATTTTGAGAGAACTTTTAGAGAGCATTAGCCAACGTTCTGAAAATGTTCCCTGAATGACTTTTCCAGCAGCTTGAGCTCAGACTGAGATGGGTTCACTTTGGAGTATAAGAAGAGCAAGCCTGTTGGTTCGGGGGCATCTCAGGCCCAGTTAGGGTCTCGAAGGAACTCCATCATTGATCAAAACAACCACCCTAGGAAGGCTCGGAATTATTCATCACTTCCGCACTCTCCCTCCACATTTATATTCATGCAGATCCGCAGATTTTTTCCAGTCCCCCATAACATGCATCTCTCTTTTTCATTTTCCACGTCGTGGGAGCAGATGTCACGTTTTCGTGAGTCATTTGGATGGTGCAGAAGTAATCTCAGTGACCGGAGTGCAGAAGAGTGTAGAGGAGCAGGAGAAAGTGATGTAAACCGTGCTTGAGGTCTTAATGATAAAGCCACAAAAGAATTTGTGTGTGTGTGTGTGTGTTGTTTTGAATGACCTGCTAAAAGGATACTTGTGGTCAAAGGTGTACCAAAGCCTGAAGAGCCGAGCACTCTCCTGCTTCGTCTTGCTCTGCCCTTCTGACTGGCTTCCATCCTGAGGAGAAGAAACGCGTGAAGAGTAGAAAACAAATCGAAGTCGCTGTATGGAGGTATTTTAATAGGAATATGTTAATATGAGAAAGTCCCAGAGTTGTTCTTTAATACTCTGCTCGCGCGTCTAAATAGGTAATTATGCCCATAATGTTGCTTACAAACATACGGCAGATGTTTACTTTAGATGACTAATACAGCCACGGGACGAACCGAAAGTCCTCTTTTTAAAGGGGAAGTGTGTCATTTCTGAAAGTGTTTTTTAAGCCATCAGCTCTTGAAAGGTCAGCTGTCCAGAACTACAGATTGACAGAAGTTATATACGGAACAGATATCGTTGCCGTGGCAACCGGCAGGTCAACGTTTGACCGTTTTGCGATTACAAATATCAGCTAAAATAATTTGGCTCGGCCCATTGAAGGGGGAGGTTGCTTGCCTGTCATTTGCTATTTTATCAATTGTTTAAACTCTATAAACGTATTAAACTATAAATTTAACTATAAATATTTATGAAACACTATGAAAGTGTTTCTGTGAGGTGAAGGTCAAAAATGTTGGCCAAATCTTGTGCTGATATGGAACTCACATTTAACCGCTGATCATAAACTATTAACTACCACATTCAAGTGTCGAACAAGTTCGATGCTCAGTGCGCTTATTCAAACTAATCTAATGAGATCAGCTTCTTACGCTGCATCTGGAGAGATTAGGGATTAATGCTATCACACACAAGCTCCCAGTAACACTATACTGCAACCCACCCAAATCTTGCCCTGTTTCTCTATGGCCCATAGAAAATGGGGGGAAAAGTGGGTGAGCTTTAATAAGACTTGAATAAACAAATGAAACAAAATAAAATTTGGTGTTTTGTGCCTGGATCCTGCAGACTTTGTAGTCTGTATCACCTTGATAAATGAGTGATTTGATAAATGAGTGTGTGTGTGTGTGTGGGTTTCTAAAAAGTTTTTCAGAAGCCATAGACGATAAGATGATACTGATCTAGGATCTGCCATTGTGCTATTGTGGAGTAAGTTTAACCAGGAAGTAGAAAGACATGTCATTACTTTCAAACGTATCTGGTTTCAGCTAGCTTTGTGATTCTAATTTCACTAACAATGTGTGATATTGAAAGCAACCTTGACTGTGTATAGATGTATGTATAGGCATGAATAACAACTGTCAGCAACAAAACCTTGTGTTAACGTTATTCATACATTTTTTAATTCTCTAAAATTTTTTAAACGTTCCACTAACTACTTAAGAGTACCGTTTTTGATATAGTTCTACTAACATTATTGCAAGAACATAAGCCAATGTTCTGAGAACATTAGCTGGGAACCTTCCTTGTTAGCTAACAGGGAAGGTTTATGATATGAGCTGAAAGTTTTGTAAGGGCTCTAAAGTTCCTTAAAAAGCTTTTTTATAGGTCCAGAGCCTTTCAGTGTTGTGAAACCAGACAAAACATTTACATGCCGTTTTGGCAGCTATAAATATTTGGCAGCAAAAAAAAACAGCTGTCAGTGGTGCTTCGGAATAGGAATTCAAAACCCACAAACTACATTTTTCGTGTTCTGTGTGTGTATGCGTTAGCACCGTGCGGCCATATTCTTGACTGTGGTGTGCAAAGCTTCAGTCAACAATTCATAACTTACTCCCTGCAGGACCTGGAAACTGTCTCCGCACGGCTGAAGATCCTGATCTGGGTCCACTCCAACTCTGAAGAAACAGAAAGCAACAGAAAATGCACGTCAGGGTCTTTGGAGGATGTGGCTGACATAAGAGACATAAGCGTTACACCCAGTGCATAAAGCAGACCCGCACTGATGAAACGGTCAAAAGGAATCAGCTTGAATCCGTCGAATTATTCAATAAATCAAAAGCTGTTAATATGCTCCAGTGTAAAAAACAAAACTCAGAGACACTGGCAATGTTTCCGGTTACAGTTTTTACTAAAAAAAAAATAGTGCAGCTATGTAAAACGCTAAAACAACCGTACTAATTCACTTTCACTGTATCTGCGCGTGTTGTTAGTCAGCTCAGTTCTAGCCTTCGCTTGACCAGCTGAAATACGAGAACAACCCCTGAGACCTTCAGAGCTCGGAGGGGCCGAGACTCTGCTCAGATAATTGATAAATCATTTGAACTTTCGTCCTGACCTTTAAGTGCATTTGCTGACACTACGCAACAGCCTGTCTCTCACTCCCATCAATGTCCATTAAAACTGTGGCTATATGGTTAGGCTGAATTCAGGTTGGCTTTTGAACCCAGCAAACAAACAGAGACTTCATTGTGAAGTTAGACTTGGCTTGTGGATTAAAAGACGCCGGGCATTCTGGGATATAGTGCCGCCCATGTGGACAGTGGCCAGTTTAAACCGGATGAGCTGACTTATTATCCGCCCTTCTCTTGAACGTGGTTAAACTTTTACGGAGCGTCTTATCTTTCTATCTTTTCCTATCTTTCTATTCAGTATCAGTGAGGAATATCTGTTTCCACGAAGCGGCAATATAGTGGGCAAGGACGAGGGGGAGAAAAGGATAACGCTCCTGCCAAATCCAGTGATGCATATCTACGACAGACTGGCTGTTTTAGCGAGCTGCTGCTATTTCTACCACGTCTGAGGAGCTCTTGGAGAAACAAAAGACGAGAGTTTTATTTCTGGTGGTTTATAGTGAGGGAGGCCTGAGCTGTCCGAACAGAAATACGGTTGAGAACTCCAGTGCCGGGGCCCAACGCACGATCTACGCGGGAAGGGGAAATTATGGGGAAGTGGGTTTCTTGAACCGTGTACAAGGAAAGGCATGAAGCCAAAAACGTGAGGAGGTTGTGAAGGGATAACAATGAAAGACAGACAAAAGGAATGTAAGAAGGAAAGTAGAATGGATGGATGGTTTGATTTAGTAACAGGCCTGCAGGCTGGACTACATTAAATAGGTCACGAGAGGGTCAGTGTGGGCGGAGATAAAACAAAGTCAGTGTATAGATACCATTAGCAAGCCCCGCCCCCTAACCGCAGTACACAAAGCTTGCTCTGCGCGCACAGTTGGTGGACCCTCAACGTTTCCTTCCTGCAGAGTCAGCTCGCATTGAGTACGTTTTTGAATTGAAACCAAGATCTTCTGATACGTTTGAATGCAGGTATAAGCGGATGTTGACTTTGTTCATATGACTAGTACTGTGTCTTAGTTCATTTGACTAAAACATGTGACATATACTCACTCTTCAATCTATGTAGAATTAGTTTGAGCCTGGTTTCTGTGAGAACATCCTATTGCACATACCAGCTGCGGTATGTGCAGCCACAGGTTACTAAAGAGGAAAAAGCTGCTATACACTAATGTAATACTCACAAAGTCTGTGTGTGGCATTGTGAGTGAATATTCATGCAATGTTATGCGTCCACACCTACAGCAGAGTTGATTAAAACACACAAATACATTTATTATCATATGTTTCACATGAAACATTCCTCCTGATGTGCATTTTCCAAATGAAGTGGAAGTCACCCCAACCTGTGCAGGAACATTAAACACATCACCTGATGTAACAGCACAGTCTACACAGTCTCTCCTTCTCTGCTGTGGACTCTCCCACCCTGTGCACAACACAGAGGCTCTTGAAACCAGCATCAAACACACTGGCACGCATCAAAGCTGAAGAACCTCCAGCAATCCACCTCACGCACACGCACACGCAAACGCCTTGCCCAAGGGTGCCTCAATCACTTCCTGCCAGCAATGGGACTTGAACCTGCAACCTTTGGGTCACAAGTTCAGGAAAATATGTAAAACATGCAGAAGTAAGATATTACTTAAACATCTACAATTACACAAGGATTAAAATGACCCATCAAAGGGAAATGACATCTTATGAGCTTTAAAAAGGCATGTTCTTCCTCTTTCTTGACATGTGAAAAACTCACCACTGTGTCAAGACTCCCAATCTCACATTCCTGCTGTGAATTAGCTCTCTGTGTGCTGAGCTCAGTGTTTACAGAGTCAGTGGGGGCTCGCAGAGCTGCTCCAGGTCTGTCTTAGATCCTTATACAGTAATACAGACTCAAACTAGTGCTGGATTTCATCAGCATGTCATTTTTACGGTTGCTTGTTTTCTTTAACAGACCTTTCTATATATTCTTCTAAGGATACATTCATGTCCCCGTAACTTTCGGTCTGTACACGAATGTACAACTGTTTTCAACAAGGGTGTGTAAAAACTGATGCTTGGTTAAATTACAAATTTCAGTGAATAAAAAGCATTTCTTTCCTTCCCCTCTCTTTTACAATTGCTAATAGTGATATAATGACCCCTTGAAGAACAGTAACACATTGAAATTGTGTGGTCTGTTCTCCCCCAGCACTCACATTGACCACGACACTAAATAGACACCATTGATTTCAGTTTTAAAAAGGAGTTACATAAAATCCCCTCTTTAATTTCTATAACAATTCAAGTCCTGCTTCTTAAAGCTAAACATGAGCCTCTTCTCTCATGTCCTCCAACAGTTTTGGCCAATGAGACATCGAATTGCTTTTTTAAATTGCACACTGATTAGCCTAAAGTCGCCTAAAGCGAGACACGGTCACAGTCTAGGATTGCTGTGTGTGCAGATTATCAGAGGCTAGCCCTGACTTTGCATGGATAAAGTGTAGCATGAGTCAGTGCGGGGGTCAAATGTAGTGCATGTGTGTAAATGGAAACCGGGTGGGTGAGAATCGCATCCATCAATTTTGTTGAAATGTAGAACGACAAAAGGCTAGCAGTGCGAAATCCCTAAACGGAAAACACAGCAGGCTGGAATATTCATATTGTTAATGCACTAATGCGCCATGTGACTCATTTTCCACGTGAGAAATTATGAGAAACAGACGCATTCCTTACGTTACGCTTGCGTGACTTTTTAGTTTTACGAACAAACTCTGTGTGCACAGTTCTCTAGGGACGTAAAAATATCATCCTTTTTTATTAATGTCATTACCTGTAGGTGGTTTCTTGTTGCCAAGCAACTTAGAGAATTAATAAAGTATGTGTGTCGACTGGGACGCTTTAAAATGAAACTTTTAAAATCGCAACAACATAGTGAAAGATTTTGTAAAGTAATGTTGGTCTGAGGGATGCTAGTAAAAATGCTAGTCCTGCTTTATGTTACTCCACTATTACTACCTGTTTGTTTACATAACATACTTCCTATTTTGCTGGTTGTGTTGATGTGGCAAAAACATAAACGTTTCCCCAATTTCATTGGGGAACAGCATCTAAAATGCCAATACACAAATGTCAATAAGCCGAAATTGTGTTTCTGGATTAGAAATAAAATTTAAATTCCGTGAGTCGCTCACGGCTGTCGAGTCACTCTGGCTTCATGCTGAAACTTATTTTAACAAGCTGAATTTAGTTCGACATTTCAGGAAAGTTTATATCCTGTCTCAACCCGCAAAACCCGCCACCATGATGCTGAAGTGTTGTAAGTAGCTGCTTTGTGGTTTCCAGTGTGTTTTTTTTCTAACCAGTTGCTAGGGTGTTCTTGGTGGATGCTGCAGTATTGCTTAGTGGTTGCTAGGGAGTTCCCGAATGGTCAAACAAAAAAGCCAGCCCACATATGATTTAGGTCCCTCCTAAGCCCAGTGCTTCCAAATAGCGTATTAGTGATGCCTTAAAAATGAATTCAACTAATTTAAATAAATTTCTTCATAAAATGAAACACATTAACCTTTGCAGGTATATTTCACTTGTAACCTACGAACAGCTGGCCTACAGATGTGCTTGACCTATCACACTGTTCCAACACACCATTAATCTCATCCAGCAAAACACACAAACATCCTACAGTCCCTCCAGCCGAAGGTACAGGGAGTTAACTATGTGTTTAACTGGTGCGCACTGACGTACCAGTCCACTGACCACACAACACAACCTCACATGCAGATAACAAAACAAACATGTTCTATTTACTTTTCAAACCCACCTTTCCATAGACAACACAAAAAGTGCCAGATGTGGATGAACAAATATCTGAATTGTTTAAACAAACCTTTTTAACATGTAAATAGCTATTATAAGCTACAAAGGCTAGTATTAGCCTAAACTAGAAAGGCTTAAAGTTTTAACGAAGATGTTTTAGCCCTTTAAAAAGTTGTTTGGAACTTAATTTTACATTTACATTTATGCATTAGGCACACACTTTTATCCAAAACAACTTACAGTGCATTCAAGCTATACATTTGATCGGTATGCGTGTTCCTTGGAAATCGAACCCACAACCTTTGCGCTGCTAACATAATGCTCTACTAACTGAGCTACAGGAACACAAGTTACTTAAAAATTCTGTCGTCATCTATTCACAACCATGTCACCCAAACTGTGTTTCTTTTCCAAGCCACACAAAATGAATCATTTAGCGAGTGTATCGTGAACGTGACACGCTTATGGAACGAATGATTACTTGAGTAATAATTCAACCAAACATGGAAAAAAAAACACTCATTCACTCACCCTCGTGTCACGTCATCTGTCAGACTGGGTCATATGTCCCACAGAATAAAAAATAATACTGATTTGCAACAGCAGGATGACAAATTTTCATTTATTTGGTGAACTATTCCATTGAATTTAAATCTGAATATAATAACTTTACAGAACAGAAGTCTTACAGAAAACAAGTCATATGTACTTTTAAATCCTCTGGCTTTTTTCAGAGCTACACAGCCACTAGTCACTATGTATTTTTGTTATATGGAAAAAAAGCAACCGGAAGAATCTGCTAAACAAGACAGAATACGAGCGATTATTTCCGGGCAATCTATCCCTTTAAAAAAAACTCTAGATTGCTAGAATGAAACTTCCTCAAGCTCATTGCATGTTTTTGCTTGTGATGCTTGTGTGTTCAGTGAAAATGCAAAACTCTTGCAGTGTGAGTGTATTATAATCATAAGCTGTGATGTATCCAATAACAATGAGGCATCCAATAAGATTGTTATGTAGCAGTGGGAGTCTCAACAGATTATAGTTATGACTGCCATCTTGTTCTTACTGCTGACCGTTCCTAATGGTAATCGGTTAGCTCCCTATTATACAAAGCCATTTAGCTGGTGTTTGAAAACAAATTTAAAGCATATTGACCTAATTACTCTTCACTGAGGGATAAAATTGACTCATTTATCGAAATGCAAATGATATCAATGAGCACTGTTTTTGTTTTAGTTAACATTACTAGGTTCAACAAACCACGTCTAAAACTCACTTAGTGGGAACAGTTCTGCAGATATTAACCAGAGCTTCTCAATCCTCTTTATTCTGATAAACTAGCAGCTTTTATTATTGGCCCTGGTCAGGCCTGGCTATCTCCTGCTGAGAGACAGTCTGACAGGCACTGACACACGGTGGGGTAAACAACTCCAGCTCATCTGCCATCTGCGCTGTGGATTCCAAACCGAAAAGTGTTTGCAGCTCACAAACGCAGCATGAAGTCCGTTGAGGTCTGAACTTGATGTTTGTAACAGCCCTTAAGAGGTCTTACTAGGACAATCAAGCGTGACCTATTTCTTTAAAGTTTGCTCCATTACGCCCGAGTTAAACAGTGTTTATGTGAGCGTTTGCGCCACCTGCTGGACAGTCTGCGTAACTGACGTATTACAGCTAGTCGTGCATGTTCATCGTCATCACCTGCTGAGCGGTTTCGCCTGACGCAACGCTGGGGAGTTCGAGGTGGCTGTTAAGGGCGTTGCTATGGGGCTGCAAGGGCGTTGCTATGGGTTGCTAGGGCATCCCTGACTGTTGTAAGCACGTTGCGATGCGGTTGCTGTGTGTTCTTGTTTGCTCAAGTAATCCTCATTCGTAAGCAGCTTTAAATAAAAGCTAAATAACCAAATGTAAATTTGTGTAAATCAGTGGCAGCTTATTGACCTAAAAAAACACCAGGTTTCCATAATAATTTGTAACACAAAAGGTGTGGGACAATGCAAATTTATCAAGACAGGAAGCCCAAGGTAGAGTTTGCTCTCACCTAATATGTAGCCAGGACAGCATTGGCGTAGTACCTCCACCAAACACCCAAACTGTGAAGAAGACAATGAGCAGGGTGGTGGTGAACATCATCTGCCTCGCGTACGTGGCGGTGTCGCGAATCGCCAACGCGAATGCCATGGCCCCTCGAAGCCCTACAGAGAACACACACATAAATTCAGTGTTCACAAAGAAGCCAAGCATGGCAGTGCTGCTACAAACAGCGTGTATACACAATACAGGCATCACACTGGATCAAACGTGTCTTTGGAGAGCACTGCACTTTGGTGCCCTTTAATCTGGGCGATGTGGCCGATCTGAGGGGAGCTGCTCCACATGAAGAGCTGTTATTAGATGCGTTCTGATTTGGATGCCTCGTTTCACTTATAGCTTAGATCTTGATAAGGTTCCGTAGGTTGCTGAAATCTACCGAGCGCCACAAATACTTCAATTCACTTTCTGGTCTATTTTACTGTTCACGTTTGCTCTGGATTTTCGTGAAGTGGAGGAAGGACAGGTGTGGTCACCTTACCTGCAAACATCATCATGTGCTGAAAGTTTCCTCTGATTTTGTGTCTTCGGCCCAGGTTAATCAGGAAAGACAGGGGGTAGATGTTTAAAGCCCGGCCAATGAAGATGGCTAGCTGGAGGTCGGTATGTGGTTAAGGAAATTCTCAACACAAATGGAATGACCCAAGCTTTCGTGGAAATTTTGAAATGCACCAATCATGTTACTTTAAAGGGATAGTTGACCCAAAAATAAAAAATTCTTCCATCATTTACTCACCCTTCTGTCATTTCAAACCTGTAAGACTTTTTTGCGTTGGAGAACCACAAAAGGGATATTTTGAAGTTTGCTGGCAACCAAACAACAGCACCCATTGAGCGAGACATTTCTCAAAAGTCTTTTGTGTTCCACAGAAGAAAAGTCATACAGGTCTAGAATGACATGAGAGTGGGTAAATGAGATTTAAATTTTTGGGTGGACTGTCCCTTTAAGGGCATATTTTAAGATTTTAACATTTACCCTGAGGATCAAACAAGTGTGGTAGATCAAAAACTGCCACACTGTGCATATTGAAAACTGGAAATACAAATCAATGCGACATGTTTCTCTGTGAAAAATGCATATGGGTCTGCTGTCAGAACCGTATACTCTTTAAGGAGAGATAAAAAGGCACTGGATTTTTGCAGGTTTGCTTCAGCCTCCAAAGTGCTTGGGTTAGCATGCTTATTCCCCAAGTACATCATCTGTAATGCGCTCTTACTGCATTGCTGCCTTGGCAGAAAAATGGTTGATTTGTGCTCAGTATGTTCTCAAAGCTGCATGCTGGTGGTAATAAGGAGAAAACAGCCACCATTCTGATATAAAAGAGATCTAATCACATTTCCAAAGCTTCATCTAATATACATTAGCACCAACTCATTTTAAATACAAGATATGAAATATCATTATAAAAAGGATACAAAGGCCCCAACTATGAAAATCGGACTGAAGACATGATTCTGGAAGGTGAAGAGCGCCAGGCCCATGTACGAGAAGATGAAGTTTTCAGCCAGAAAGTGCAGCACCTCAAACAACTGCAACAGCAAAGAAACATGCGATTCATGACTTACAACGGCACGCACATATGTTGTGCACATGTTGTGCTTAAACAGCAGCTGTGACGCTAAGGGTGCAAGAGTCAATTCTCGTATGCGTTAAATTGTTGAATGACTCTAAATTTATTCTTCAGAATCACAGCTGAGTGTGGTATATGTTTAGAGATGAAAGCATCCTAGCAAAAATGTTTCATTTGTACAAAGATGGACAGGCTACAACCTGCAGGATCAAATCTGAAAGCAACTGTGACAGAATCAGGGGAGTTGAAATCTTACAGGGAGTGTAATTTTGGCACAACACTGGTACACGCTCAGTCGTGATTCGAACTGAACGTTAATCGATTCCGAATTTTTAAGAAAAGATCAAAAGGATCTTCTCTCGCACCCTTAATTTGTCATATCAATGTGACACGTTATTAAAGTGGACTTTCAAAGTTTTAATACTCTCCCCTGCGCTTTACCGCAGTGGAGCTAAACAATCTTGATGTGAGTGATGTGGAGCTGACGTCGATATCTTCAATCCCTCAGACTCGGTAACTTCTCACCCCCTTCAGAACAGACAGGGGCTTTGATAATAGGGGTTCCGACCCCCTGGAGAGAAAGCTCAATCCACAGAGGTGTCATAATTACCGCTCTCTGTCACATCACACACTGATCTGAAGACACCACGGGGAGGCTGCGCTTTTATTTAACACGATCCCTCTTTACTGCTGGGTCTCTGAATCTTTTGAAGTAGATGCACACAGTTTCTTCAAGAAACAACGCTCTTGCCTCTTCTTTCCATTCCTGACTCTTTCATCTTCTTAAGTCTTAATATCTATGCAAAGTCCTGCCTGCCCTAAACAGCAACGGTACAAGACCGTTGGATTTACACCAGCAACTGTAGACGTATAAACCAAATGAATGTTAATGTAACGTCCAATCACACGGCAGCAAGGATTTCTTGTACCTGTTTGGTGCGTGTCGTTGATTCTTCGGAGAGATTGTTGTGCGTATAGTGAGCCTGTGTGATTCCGCAAAACAGCACGGCCACAACACCTGAAATGATGAAGAGAATCAGCACTATATATATGCAAATGCCTCTGATTCGTCAATCATTGGAATGGGACACAGGTTCAATGCAGCTGGAGGTGACCCTGACGTTGTAGCAATCAGACTTGGCAAATTACAAGCAATGAAGCTCAATCTATGCAAAAGGAACGTGACCACAAACATGCATGATTACTGGACTGATCTTCATGTGGTCAAACATCACACAGTACAACAGCTATTTTTTCCATCTACTTTGGATGTAAAGAAAACCACTTTAAATCTTAAAATACTTTAAATCTAAAACTTCATTGTATTAATAAAACACACTGTAACTTTTACGGCTCTTTTCACCCCCACCCCCCCAACCCCTACCCCCCCACAGCTGCTAAAACAGCTTGTTCCCAAATATGA
The DNA here is from genome assembly GCA_036877575.1 of Botia almorhae. Classification (NCBI taxonomy): domain Eukaryota; kingdom Metazoa; phylum Chordata; class Actinopteri; order Cypriniformes; family Botiidae; genus Botia; species Botia almorhae. The sequence goes on along the minus strand of JAZGTJ010000026.1, from coordinate 336,209 downwards.
CACTTTCTGATGTCCTGGGGAAAAATAAAGGAACACAATGGCCGTTGTACTTTCACAACAATAACACCCACCTGTGAATCCACAAGCTTCAGCCAGCAGGAAAGTGCTCCAGGACATGAGGAAGAACAGGGCTGTCTCCAGCAGTGGAAAACAGTGCAGCTTGGTGAATTTTGTCACGTGGGTAGAGTTAAGAACTTAACCCACCTATCCAAACACCCAAACAATCCAAACACTTAACACCATGTCTAAATATATATTATATATATATATATATATATATATATATATACGTATTGTATCATTGAAAGAAAACATAAACTGCTGTTTAAAAGCGAATGTGACAGTGTTACTAAATTGGCACATTTACTATGAAGCATCAAACCACCTGATACCCAGCTAACAATTTTGGGTTGTAAGAACGTTTCCATTAAGTAACTAACGTAACTAAGTAACTAAGTTTCCACTAACGCCTCCATTAAGTAAAAAAAATGTTAAACATTTTATTTTGAATGCTCTGGAAATGTTCAAAACGTCCTGCTTCTTAGACACTGTAATAACATTTATTGCTTGCTTATAAGAACGAACATTATTTAAACTTTTTTATTCTTTAACTTTTTTTAAACGTTTCACTAACAACTTTTTTGAAATATATAACATTACCAAAGTTCTACTGCAAGAACATTTTTGATCATGTTGACAGAACCTTTAAAGAATGTTAGCCAATGTTCTGTGAATGTTCTCTGTTAGCTGGGCATACATAAAGGTAGATTAAACATATGTAGAATTTGTCAATATAATTCAGATGGGATATGAGGGCAGTGACGACTCCAGTAACGGCACCCATAGCGAAAGAACCACTGAAGATGCCCAGAAAGACTCCCACTGATTTGAAGAAGGCAGAGGCATCGAATGTGTGTGTGTTTGCTCCTGCAGGCTGATACGCCATAATGGACCTACAATCAAACACAAAAACAGCTGAACCAATCATGATGTCTCGGGATCAATGTATCACATGATAAATGATTCCGAATGCAAGAATTCTGAGTTCTGTAAGACAATAAAATATTATTAAATCATTAGCATCTAATCAATATCTTTAAAAATAACCCTGAAAAAAGAATAAACACTTGCACATGATATTGTTTTGAATTCATGTTAGTTTGAACTGTCATATTGTTACTATAGAAACGTGTATCTGTTGTGTGGAAATGACAAAGCAGAAACAGAACGCGTTGCGTCATTCCGGCCAAAAGGGGGAGTCAGGGTTCCATTACACTGCTGCACAAATCAGCGGTTTTACTCTTTTTCCAGCAACAGAAAGGTTACAAGTCATATGATGTGAAAACAGTCTTACGATGAGAGGACGATGGCGACCGCGTCGTTCATGACGCTCTCTCCAAACAGCAGTGCATAGAGATCACCATCAGCATAAAGCTCATTAAAGATGGCAAGAACAGTGACTGCACACACACACAGACACAGACACAAAACAAAGGCAAGAAAATAATGTATTAGCACTCGGAATATTAATGTACTTTTCTGAACCACTTCAAAGTCAGCATTATACCCATAAGAACATTGGCTAAAGCTCTCTCAAAGTTCTCTCAAAGTTATTAAAAAAACGATATAGCAACGTTAACATTTTTTAATCTTTTATGTCATATATCAATAGCTCATTCTTCAATAGTAAGCGGGACGTTTTAAAAACGCTACAGAATTAAAATGTTTAAATAACGCTCTTATAACCAAGCAACAATGCTAATACTACGTTTAAAAAACTGGCTGTTTTGAATGTTTTTAGAACGTTGAAAGTAACAATTCCAATATTTTGTTACCTGGAAATGTTATGAAAACAACCCAAAATTGCTAGCTGGGTAGACAATAACTTTTAGCTGCCGTCCAAATGAGAGGTACTTTATTTCAGTAGCCATCTGAAAACATCATTTAACAAAATACAAGCTCATAGAAATGTCATGGAGATGATGTACCTGGATCAGTGGCAGAAATTATGGCACCAAAAAACAAGCAGTCTGTGTAGTAGAACTTGTCTGTAAGCTGACCCAGAACCTGCATCAGTTTCACCACACCATACATGAGGTTTCTGAAACACAAAACCAAAAGTAGGTCTCAGTTCTAATCATAAAACGTTCAGACTACCGCACAATCATGCTACGTTTTCTGCAGTGCGTATGGTGTGCACAGTATGCAAATCATTTGTATATTTTGGTAACGTCTCAAGTTATCAAAATGTGCAGTATACCAGAAATTACACTGTAAAAATACTGCATTCCACACTGTACCACTGTATCCCATAATGCAATGTACTCAACTTGACCTTTCGCTTCAAAAGTGATGGAGGAGGTTCATTAACAGAAATTACGTTTTTAACCTCTCTTTTAACTTGCACTATTTCATCAGACTGACAAAAGATAAGATCATCATTTTGGTGATCAATAGAATGAGTTCCACTGCATACCTGAACCTGGTTCTTATAGTATGTCATTTGGTGCTGGACAAATAACTTTCTGTCTATGAAAACTTACCCAATCACAAAACAGGAAATGGCAGTGCCCAGGAACGCATAGGTTATGATGGATCCCAGATTTCTGAAGAAATGTCTCTGGAGGATCAAAGAGTAGCATGTTACCACCTAACATAACCTCATCCGTCAGCAATACAAAACATAAAAATGCTGGCTGACATTCTCTAGAATTCTCCCAAAGTTATCAAAAAGTTCTTGCAGTAACATTAGTACAACTGTTTTAACATTATATATCTTCTATAGCAAAACGTTATTCTTAAGTTCCTAGTGGAACATTTAAAAAAGTTACACAATTAACCAACTGTTTGAATAATTAAGCAATGACGTCAACACAACATCTAATAAAATAAACGTTTAGGTGAAAACTTTCAAAATAACATTTTTAAGGTATCTGTTAATACCTTATAACAGATACCACTTAATGGAAACAGTAAAGAAACGTTCTTACAACATAAAATTGTAAGCTAGCATGTTGCTCAAAAGCTCAGCAGCTACAGTGTCATGTGATGTTAGCGCCTCTGCTTCAGTTTCTTATTGAGCCGAATGAAACGCAAACCTCTACACTGCTATTGTTTGTGGTGTGCAGCGCGTAGAACGAAAAGTGAGACGGTACAAAGTGATTTCCCCATAGCAATAAAATAACGTTACCACTTTAATTGCAAATGTGGTCAAACGCATTCGAAAACTCCACTGCGGTCAATTAAGAAAGTTAACACGCATATACGGAATCAGTCAAGTCTCAAAGCATTTAGAGGAATCAGAGGCACTCATAAATCGAAACTATTTGCTGGTTTAGTTGGTGTGAAATTGCTTCCTGATCTTGGGTGCACATCAGCGAACTCCATGATTGAAAATGTGGTCTGGGGTGGATTCGAACTTTGGTGCAGGTCACAACAACAATCCATCCTGAAATTAGCAAGTCTAGTTTCCATATTTGCATACATTAGAACACGCGTTTCTCATTGCTTCTTGTATTCGAATAAATGGGCAGCTGACACTTTCCTTGCATCCCTTGCGAGGCATCCGCAGAAAATGGACACAAATGTGGCTCTGTGTACACAAATTGAAGATTTGGCTACATTAAAGAACAAATCCAAGTAACATTAAATTGCGGGTCTTCTTCTCGAGCTGTTCAATAATAAAGAATTGCAACTAGTATGCGCAGCAGTAATGCAGATCAGACCCAAAAGCCTGGCCAATGTACAGTAGAAATGTCATTTAGGACAATTGTTCATAAAGCTGCAGGGGTCAGATGCACAGAGCTTTCAGTGTGTCGCACTGACATGTACTTGGGCCGGCGCAACCTTGAAAACTTGTTTTCAAAAGCATTTCATTTTTAATTACATACGGTCTACCATGACTAAGGTCATTCCTTCTCAAATTAAAAGAAGAAAAAAATTAGACAATGTTAACAAATCAGAGAAAGATTAACAAAACAAACATGAAATCGATGCATTGAGACGCATTTCATAAAAACTTCTTAAGCTTAAGCATATCGCAGCACCAACTGGCACCATTGGTCTCTACCATTAACATCGCTCACAATGCTTTTGAGAAACGCAGCCTTGGTTATTAAAGCTGCTTTTGTGTGTAGGCCTTTATGCCAAAACGGTTTGCTGCCAAAGAGCTGTGTAATAGTTCCATAAATAAAGACGTAAGACTATAAGTCATCGATTAAGAGATTGTGGCGAGCATTAATGCTAAATGCTACTACAAATCTGGCCACATAGAGGTCAAGATCCGGCTGCATGTTAAAATTAGCACAAGATAATTCACACCATCAATGACACATTTTAGAAGGTGTGAGTCACGCCCGGTCGTGAACTTCACGTCTGAATCTACTAAACAGGCGAGGAGAAAGCTGACCAAACAGGCAGAACATCACACGTACCTTTTTGAGGCTGTACCCGGCATGAAATATGATGGGAGGTAGCAGAATGTTAAAGAACACCTCCGGGTCAAAGGTCAACTGCAAACAAATATTTCACACATGTGAACTTTTGAAGATTTCTCCTATTCCATTGCTCTGGGTTTCATATTGTTTAATACACTTTACTACAGAGTAGTAAGGCTTTGCACACAATAGACACACCAAGCGAAACTTTAAAAATAATTATTCTACATCTAAAAACAAATGTTTTCTAAACTTTAATCTTTTTTAGATTAAAAAACATTTTCACAACATTTTCTTTGCCTCATTGAAAGCACCAAATGATGTCATTAATGAGCCCAAATGACTTATGATTTTGTACCTTTGAGACATTGTCTGCTTACTAATGCAGCATTAGACTGATGATAGATAAGATTTACAATACTACCTTATAACATTTTATTTTAGAGAGCATTTTATTGGACAGATTCTTGTACATGCCTCTGAGGACAAGATGAGTCATCAAATATTTTTGTCCATTTCTCGTGATGAGAAAAACTGTCAATTTATGTGTGTATCCGCTAAAGTTTGCTATGTGAAACTTTTAGTACACAAGCATATCCATGGCTTTCAAGCTGATATATAGTTAAACCAATTGTTATTTCATGAGGTCTCTACAAACACTGACTTTCATAAACATGCTACAATATGACAGACCTCTACTGCAGGTCACTGTCTGTATACGTGTGTGTTTGTTGACGTACCTTGCGCAGCATGTCGTTCTGCTCCACATTGTGGATCTCTCTGGAGTTGATCTCTCCCTTGAGCGTGTACTCAAAGAACTTTCCGCTAACGTTGAGGAGCAGCGTGCTGACAGGTCCCACCTTCAGGGAGCAGCTTGGAGGAGTTTTATTATGGTAGCTGGTGGAGGGGATGCCATACCGCAAAATAACGCCAACCAACAGACCTGCCCACAGACAGACGAATGAAGGATAAAGCACTCACAAAGACATAATACGACAAAGACTGGATTATAGTTTAGACACTTTTTGTCACAAACACACAAAAACAAGATCTCTCGGTTGAGATTCACTTTGAAGAGATTAAAGTGAGAGAAATGGATTATGTCAGGCACACACATTCATCTGACACAGATTAATTTTTTAAATTACCATAATTTCTTAGTTTAATGTGAGGAGACAACTAGTAAACAGTTTAATAGGTTTATTTTTCTCAGGACTGTAAACATTGTGGTGCTTTGTGAGGTTTAGCATATTCTGCATTAAATTCTGAATATTCAAATTCTGGATTAACCAATAGTATTGGATCTTGAAGCGGGATTATCCAATATAATTTAATACTGTAAGATTAAGATGGGGTATAAGGGGTGCTATGAGCGTCATTTGAAAACAATGATTTTTGCAACTCGTAGTGGTTTAGAAATTGCACATTTCCCTTTTAAATCCGTGTATAAACAGATTTAATTCTGTGTGATGACTGGTCCAGTCTGTGGTGTAAAATCTGTTGAAGGGTATTTCCATACCAATATAGTGTCAGGAAAGAAACACACCTGGTATGCTACAGTTCAGAAACAAGAACAGATGTGAAAACCACAATATGACACAACCTCATTTTAAACGCAGCTACAGGCGTGTCACAACACAGACCCTCTTTATAAATGTCACAACTTTATTGTGAGATTGTAAAATGTGTTAAATGGAGCTGAGAATAGTATTTATGTCAAATTAGCAAAACATTCTACAAGTTAATGATGTTATTTCTGCATCGTTGTGTTATTTTTGCACAAGATTCATTGCCAATTGGCCAGTCAACAGGATAGTCCCGCCCCCAACTCATTGTTTGAGATATTGATGTGTCAGGATTGCGGTTGGAATTCTTAAGCAAGCAGAACAATGTTTTGACAGAAACAGTCACTGATCATTACGCCAATATACGAAAACACACGCCGTATGTAAATACTTCCACAACCCAACGCCAGGACCTTTGCATAATGTGTGGGACACCAGGAAAGCCCGGATTCAAGCCCAGAACTAATTATAGTAAGGATGAGATAGCAAAAATTAGAGTCTAACGTAGCACCAGGTTATTATGGAAAGGGAGAAACTGATAATGGTCAAGTCCACCGCATGAATCATGTTTTCTTCAAAGCGTCTCATATTTTAGTATCAGCAAGAATAATCTGCAGTGAAACTGAATTAAAGAGAAGAGGTGTGAAAACACATGGGGAGGGGGGTACAGTGTGTATGAGCTCCAAACTCACCCTCCAAATGAGGGTACGACTCCAAACTCACATGCGGAAGAGCAAATTTTACAAGGACAAAAAGGCACAAGCACACTAAGCTTCTGTGTTTTATGCACAGTGCGCTCCCAGGCTTAAACGAGCATGTGCGGGGACTTTTAGTAATTGGGGTAGCATTACATTTAGAAGCAGGCAAAGATAATGAGTGACCTCGGACATCTTCCAACCAATCAGAATCCGGCTACTGCAGCTTAGTGTTTTCCTTTCAACGCACACCTCGGACATGACAGAAATCACACTTTACTGGGAGTGTCTGGGGCTCTCCAGAGACAGAAGTGGTGGAGCAGAAAGCCCCTGGCAGTCCCTTCCGACGATACCAGACAGTAGGAAAAGCAGCCAGAATGAAACCAAACACACTCCAGTTCACCAAACTGTAACATAACCATCTGTCCAGCCCGTGAGCCGGCGTCTCGGTTCTGAGAGCCACAGCACGTCAGCCTTCAAAGAAAAATGAGCCAAAGATTCAACGAAACAGTCCAGTGAAAATGCTTGAACTGGACCCTGCCGCATACAGCTGTGTAATACGCATTTCAAAAAGACATGTTGATGACAGGCGATTGATTAACTAATGGTGAGGAGTAGAACGAGGCAGATTAATTGAACAGAAGCCGATACTATCAGAGCTAATTACACCCTTGAGAAAGTGCAGATGCTTGATGGATAGAAAAGCACACAACAGCCATTTAAGGGGGTGGAAAAAGCAGGGTTAGCATGAAATCAGGAAGTAAAATACCAAGCTGGATTTCTTAAGCACGACTGATTCTGCCCATCTGAAAATTCGTTTTGGTCAACGGACGCATGTCATCTTAATGTGATTAGGTTGAATTGAAAATCTTTCGGTTACATGAGGCCACGTAACTTTCGCAAATTGCAAATGCATTTTTTATTTCTTAAATTTTACTAGCCTCACTGAAATGAATGAAAACACGGCGTTCTGTAATATAACATAATTCCAGTGTAAGCACTCTAAGCAGAAAACATTCAGTTATGAAAAATTGCATTTCAAGATAAAAGCAAAATATAATGTAATGAATACTCCAGATTAACAGGTTAAGAGACATGGGTGTTTAGAAGCTATTTACTGTGTCTTGTAAGAAACATTTAAAATTTTTAAACATTTATTCCCCCAACTTATGTCCCTACACCACTGTTTATAATGTATTGCATGACCATTGGGATTTACTACCGCTTTAAAGTTGTACTACCGATATGACATTATCATACACTGTATGTATTGTACGCATGTTAAAAAAAACTGACGAGTTCCACTATGACCTTACTGCTAATGAACAGAAAGTCCCCCAACATTTCCTGTGAACTGATACTTGTCTTGTGTTATTGTTTAAGTTTATAAATGCCAAAAGGTTAAATGTGCTTCTTTAAAAAGGTTGTATAATAAGGATAGCAGACATGAATATCATAATTGTTGTTTAGTGACATTAAAAAGGCAGGATGATAAACATAAAAACAAACAAAGACCCCAGGATAAACAATTACACAGACTATATGCGTGGACACAATGATTGCTTTCAAAATCATCCAAACAACATTTTAGTTTGATTCGACTTTTGTTGTGGAAATAAACAGAACAGAAAATACCTCCTCCTGGGTTTGGGGGGGGGGGGTAAGTCTACTAAGCATACTAAGCAAGAGGTCTGATTTAAGTGTACTTAAGAATGGTGACATCTTAATACAGTAATACCACTCAATGTCTCGAGTGCTTTGCAGCATTACAGTCAAAACGCTGTCTGTTAAAGTGGCCTCGGAAAAAGGAAGGTTTAACTAAATAAGACAATAAATAAGAACTTAAACAGTCTCCCACATTTTTGACCAATTAATTTGCACAAAATCTCCAGCTGTTTGAGTCTGTACATTGGTTGAGTACAGAGACACACTTACACACCCATCAGTAAGTGCAAAACGCATAAGATGTCACATTACTCAAAATCAGTATGAGGAATTCAAGTGACCATTTTTTTCTACACATCTAAGACATTATGCAACATCGAAGCGCTGTGTTGCGTCCATTCCTCTGTCAGATATTATGGTACGTTCCTGAAAATAAATCTAGTCAACATCTGTCTAAACAGTCATTTCACAAAAACAACGGGGATTTTAAATACGTATATATAAATACAATAATATTCGGTCCGTCAGGTTTGTATTAGCACTCGTAATACATTAGCTAGCAAGCAGGCTACACGGGCACATTCAGATGAGGCTCAGCTAAGCGTTTAAGATGATGGCCGTGTCTCGATTTCTAGCATGCTGCCTACCTAGACAGCAAATGCGCCAAAAAGATGCTAGAAATGAGTCAGCTTAATGCGCTCGCCTATGATACCCACAATTCCTTCTCGGTAGGTTTTAGGACACAGCCGGTGCTCAATGTTGCCTTAAGATACACATATCTCACCGTATATCATTGCCAGCCCGGTTTCGTGAAGGAAACGCACTCTTCTGTGCTTGAAGAGCCATATCGTGAGGATGGTGAGAGTCAGAAGCAAAATAAATGTGAGTAAATTCACGCTGTCCTGCCTGTGACTTTCCTCAGCCTCTTTCTCCGTGGCAAGTTCCTCCATGCCGCCGTCATCCGCTCTTATCCGACAGCTTTGGCTTATAATAAAGATTAAAACGGGAAACAGCGAGCTGTGTCCCAATATATATGTTGTACACGGCTTTGGTGCCGTGGCCGCCTCCATGGTGCAGGATGCTGTCGGCGGGTTCCTCACTCACTGCTTCAGCTGCGTCAGGTTGTCGGAGGAAATAACGAGGCGTCAGAGCAGCCCAAGCTCTTAAAGACACAGACACGCTGACGCACTACTCAGCACAAACTGGGAAAACAAAACGTGCATACGCAACCATTCTGTGTATTACAATGTTTTCATGAATTGTAGTACAGGGCCGTTTTAAGGTTGCTAAATCTGAACTTAAAGGAATTGTTTACACCAAAAAATATAATTCTGTCATTTTGTGTTTTTTTTTTCATTTTCTCGTCAGATATTTTGTCAACAACAGTGGACAGTGATTAAAACTGACACGTTTGAAAAGGAAGAAAACAAGGCAAAGATACTATAAGACAGAAATAAAGATATCGATAAAATATCTAAAATATCAATTGACACAAAAATATTTCATACAACTAGTTAGTATTTAAGTTACTAGTAGTTTAAGTTACTAGTACTAGTTAGTATTCGAGCTAGTATTCTGAACCCATGCGAGAGCTTTAAAGTAAGAACCAGACGGAAACAGTTCAGCCTTCCTCGTTATCATCGCTGTGAAATCTCATTCACACTTTGCACAGAACTTTTATTATATTGTGACTTTACAATAATTACCGTAACCCTTTCTTCTAAATCAGTGGTGAGGTTGTTTTGAAACATGCGAAGCCCTATTTCTGCCCCCAAGCTCCAGCCGTCACATTGACGGAGGCAAACAGGAATTTAAAATTTCCTTTTTGCTGTTCTGCATGTTACCACACTTCCCTTGCGATATGAAAAATGCAAACTACTCCATTTTTTTGTACTTTAAGGTTTGTTTTGAACACTATGCTTTGCACACCGCCTTTATAGTCCTATAATGATTATATTATATATATATAATCATATATATATGATTATATATATATATGATTATATATATATATTATATCAAATAATTACAAAAAAAATCAATTTCACGCATAGTAACACTTTTCTAACTGTTTAAGTTGAGGTCAGAAAAATCTAAATGGCTATAATATTATTTCCACTAAACCTTTCCGGACATGTCAGAAATGAAATGCTTTGCGGTTCCTTAAAGAACTGTGTGTAATTTAAATCCTTTACTTTCTCCGATCAGACAGTTAAACCTTATAATAAAAACATAACATACAGATGGCTTAGCAGTGCTTAGCAGATATAATAGAGCGCTGTTGAACAGCATAAACTGACACATAAAATCCGCCCTCTGTTTAAAGCAATCTCCAAAGTCAATGCCCCTCTAACAGTGCACACAGATTTGCAAATACATAGTTTAACAGGCAAGTAGAACATCCTATCAGTGCATTTGGAATGCAATGATTGGATGAACATTTTATGATCCTGAACCCTCCACAAAAGATATAGAAATATATAAGTTATTTAGTTATTGCTATCAGGATGTGAAAAGATTTTCAATTAGCACCAGTGTTAGTGCACCAGTATTAGGTTTCACACTTTTAAATGCTTGATTAACATACAAAAAGATAGAGCTGGCAGATAGACGGATAGAATGGGTAGATAAGGCTATTTGAAACAACCCCCACAACCCTGGTGTCTTCATAGATGGGGTTCGGTTTTGATTCGCCGTTACCTGGTAACGCAGTCCGCTGTACTGATTGGCTGCCTCGCATGTCAAGGAAACACAGGTTGCGTGTCCTTCAGTAGTTTCTGGGGAGGGTGGGAGAGCTGTTGCGCACCGAGAGCATTTCAGAAACGCGTGGCATTTACGGCAGGAGGGGCGTACTGACATATCGCCGAATATTTGCACGGGCTTTTTTAGAGACCGATTGCCTTTGGTCCTTATAAATGGGGTGCTTCTTTTCCAAAAAGTCGAGGAGAAAATCTCCTGAAAAGGACAGCGCTGCAGGCAGTGACCTCCCCGAAACTAACAACACTGCGCTCGGCAGCAACCAAGAGGCTCCGAAGCAATACAGCTGGGACAAACGAGAAAAGGTAGTGCATTACAAGACGCAGTCGTTTCCAGGGTGATATGTATTATGTGCATAAATAAGGCATTGACTCAAGCACTGCTTTAGGGATAATGTATGTTTAAATAAAACAAAACGTTTACCAGAAACTGCTATTCCCAAAAACCGCAGCGCCACGCTAAACTCGTATAGTTAAAGCCCAACACTAGCCGAAGTGCGTAAAATGTTGTTTACTTCATGCGTAATCACGCTAGCGAAGGGTTCGGCCAGTCCTGATCAGTGTTTAAACCTGTCAGCGACTTTAACTTTCTAATATGGCTTTTCACATGCTGTGGTAAATTATAAATAGAATTTATTATCGGATTAAAGTCAGTGCGCGTAACTTGTTCGCCTGGCGCTTGTCCAGATAACGCTGTGGTAGGGATTAGCAAATAAATGTGTCGCCATCAACGTGTGACAGTGTATCAGAGGGAGTGTCTGTTTGCCCCTCCGACCGCAATGAAATTAGTCATGTTTTGAGGTGTCCAGAAGTATGACTATCATGTTTAACTATTGAAATAGTTGGACTGTTTATTGATGATGGCTTTGAAGCGCAAACTAATTGGCGGTGAATGACACAGGCACAACAGTTCTTGAAAGTTTTCTCGTAAAACATATTGCCTGTAAAGCATAGTGTTTGATCTGATGGATTAGATTGTTTTGTCGTTTAACATGGCAGCTGCCATCAATGGATAACGTATGGCTGTGTATATCCCAGCCTTGTATTCCAAATGTCTCATTTGTTCCCTGGCTGGCAGTGACAACCTGTCAAGTCGAGTGAGTCTGCATGGGGACTGTTCCTGTGCATTGGGTCAAATTAAAAAATAGATGTTATTTTTACATTTTCTTTAACAGTGTTTCCTAGATATGACTCAGTTCCCTTTTATTTAAACTGTATATTATGCTTTGGAAAGAAATAGCACACCTTTCCTCATAAAGCAACACAGTTTCAGGTTTCGGTTGTGCCTGTTCATTTCACAATCGGTGTGATATGAGAGATCCACTAAGGTTTAGAAAAAGCCCATATTTGTTTGGGTTTGTTCAAAACTGCTCACAAAGTATAAACAATAACAATAATAGGGATTGAATAACGAGCTGCTTCAGATGGGGAAAAATGAAGGTTATGAAGTTATGTTATGTAACTACAATGTAACTACAAAACAAAAGCTAACAATTAACTAGCTAAAAGTAAAGCTAAAAGGTAACAATTTAATGCTTGTTATTGCAGGTTGATCCCAAAGACTTCATGCTGACAGGCCTCAAGAATGAAACCGTGGGCCGGTTGCCCGGCACACTTAACGGGCAGCAGTTTGTCATCCAGGACTGTGAGAACTGTAACATTTATGTATTCGACCATTCAGCAACCATAACCATCGACGACTGTGTAAACTGCCGCATCATGTTGGGTCCAGTCAAAGGCAGCGTGTTTTTCAGAGACTGCAAAGAAATCCAATGCGTGGTGGCGTGCCAGCAGTTCCGCACCAGAGACTGCAAGAAAATGGACGTCTTTCTGTGCTGCGCCACCCAGCCCATTATTGAGTCTTCGACAGGCATGAAGTTTGCCTGTTACCAGTACTACTACCCTGAGCTGGCTTTCCATTTTAAAGACGCAGGCCTTAGCATATTCAACAACAACTGGAGCAATATTCATGACTTCACGCCTGTCTCCGGAGAGACCAATTGGAGTCTCCTGTCTGAAGACGCGGCTGTCCTGGAGCATGTACCTCTACCTGATTCTGAGTCAGAATTCAAGTCTGTGAGAATCTCTGCTGAAGCAAGCCGGAGCATCGTTCCCCTGACCAGAGGGGGGCGACGTAAGGAGAGTGAAGAGTCCTGCTTGTTTGTGTTCTTTGCTGGAGACTACACCACTGCTAACGCCCGCAAACTTATCGATAAGGTCAGATCTAGTATGATAGAGTTTGCTGTTTCTGCAGAACTGTAACATGTCGTAGTTGCAACAGTTGGTCACCTGCAGCCTGTGCGTTAATTGTTGGATTTTATTTGTGTTACAAGCTTGATATGTCACAAGCAGCAACTTCTCAGTGAGTCAGAAGTTCCTGATGATGCATTTTTTAAAGAGAGGCTTGAGAATTCTGCCGCATTAGATGCGTCTAGTCTTCCTCAGTGTAATAGAAATATGTTCTTCAGGGCCAGTTTGCCCTGCTAATTGGGAAATTAGCTTTAGTCACTCTGCCAATATAAACAGAAAAAAGGAAACAGGCTGTTTCGACTTCAGTTTTTAGATTTCTAACCTTTATCAGTCTGGCATAAGGACAGCAAAACAGTGTATGGTTTTTGTTGGCTTTTCAAATGTGTATGAACAGGCAACATAGTGGTTGTAATATTTTTTGTTAATCTGTAAGTTATCTTATGTCTGGTTGTGGGTACCTCTACTACCTTAATACTTTAATTACTGACAACAGTAAAGAACAATGGAAAGCTACAAGCTATGATTCATATGGTTTGGTTTGACTGTGCAGTATAATTGTTTAAGGTATAGTAAACAAATGCTATACAAGTGATTTATGCTTGTATATTATATGAAATACTATAATATTTATGACAAAGCATGAGATATTAAACAGAATTTGTCAAATCTCTATGTGCTTATGAGGACAACTGATATGGTGTTATACATCTGTTTTTCAGCAGACGTAAGAGTGGTTTTATTCAGATTTTCTTTGAATGAGTTTTTCTACCTTGTTCCCAAACAAAATACACAAAGCCTGTCCATCAGGAACAGTTAGCAAGGATTTGGATAATTAAGCTAATTTACAAAGTCGTCTCTATATCCACCATCTAAATACAGGCAACCGAAAAAGGCTTTGTCCTCATTCAGACCAAAGAGGTTTCTATGCGCCCCGAAGATGTGAAGAGAGTGTTCCAAAATAACGCTGAAACCCTCACTGAGTGGATCACCAAAGGTGCCGTAATGCAATTGTGCAATAGCTATCAGATATTATTTAATAAAATATCTGTTGGTAAATATGAATCTGTGTGTTCTGATCTGTTACCGCAGGTCCGGTTGTAGCCCTTGAGCTGAACGGCGATGCCGTGGTGGAGGCGTGCCAAGCCATTGCCCATGAAATGTTTAATGGAACTAAGGTAAACGCAACAGGAAGCTGCTATTTCAAAGGTCAGTTATTTAAAGACACGTTCTATTTAGCTGACGCTTTTTTCTGCTGCTTTTTTGCAGTTGTTCGTTTCTGAGAGCAAAAGTACGTCCTCGCGTGACGTCGACAACTTTTTCAACTTCGCCGACATGCAGATGGGGCTATGAAGCTATTTTTAACTGTTTATATTTTTGTAGTTTCATTTTATTCCATTTTAGTAATGGAATAACATTAATGCCAGACACAGGTCGCTTAATGGTTTTCTAACAAATATTTATTCCTTCATACAATCGTTTTTTTTGTATTTCCTGAAAATTATACATTGTATTTATGTTACTATGTTAAATGGCATGTAGTCAATCAGGTGTTTTAAATTTAAATTAGGAAGGCAAGTGCCTTCACTAAAGCTCAACTGGAGCCTTATCATAACATGTGAACGTTTTGTTTTTATACTGAAAATCATACATTTGATTTTATAGATATTTATTTACAAATGTATAGCTGGAAATAGTGATTTATTCAGATTTGTTTGTATTCATGGTAATATTTGTAGAATCGATTAGGATGTGTATACTGGGTAGCTGTAAAAATTTGTAACCAGTAAAATATTTGTCAGATGCCAGAAAACATTAATTGTGCTGAATCACATTTTATATCTTATTGTGTTAGATTAAGTCACACATTCACGCGTTTATGTTTCTGTTATGTTAGCGTGACTTTTGAACAATCTTTTGCGTCCAGTTTGTATTTTGTTTTATTCAGTATTTTTTTAATTGTAAACATAAAATGATATTTGTCCTTCACGTGAGTTTTTGAGGTAACACTGTTCTGAAGAGAATGTAAAAAGTTGAAGCTGATATATTTGTTTATCAAATTTAAGTGAATGTTTTACTAAAAGAACCTATAGTTTCTCTTTTCACACTGTTCTATTTTTGTAGAAATGTTTTTAGATCACAATTTTGCTGTGACTGAAAAAAAATTATTTGTACAATCAGAATGTATTTTATTATTTGTATAAGACAGTTTTGTAGAAATGAACATAAGCTGTGATCTGGCAATACATTCATTTTGGCTGAAAAATCTGTCCAATGCTTTTGTCTGGGGGAAAAATGAATTTATATAAATATCAAGAAGTATATTGTATATTATACACAAATATTATATTACACAGTTTATACAGTTACACAGAGTTAAAACACTATGAACTACTTTTGATTAACCCTCCAAATTAGCGTCTATGGGACGTTTAACATATGCTAAGTAGTATACTGGCCCTGACACTCTCACTCAGTGGAGCCACGAGCCGGGCGGAGTTTAGGACCCAGCGGTCGACCAGCACAATAGTGCCGTTGTGTCGTGGTGAGAGGGTGATTTCTGCTTTTGGGATATTGACAGAAAAGGGAAAAAATGCGCCTATTTTTCGCATCTATACACTGCTGAATTCAAGACAGCTTTGCGGAGTCTGTCGCTTTGTGCGATCGGTGGATTTTTGGATGTGAGGTAAGGCTTTAGCGCGAAAAAAATACAGCTCGTTTCTTCTCATAGAGCCCAGTGTGCCAGTTTTCCAGGCCTGCTGCTTCCTACTGATCCTTTATGACCGGGATTTCAGCGCCCATGTCTAAAAATTGGGACAGTATAGCTAACAGCGATCCCGACATATTGCTTTTATGTTAGCGATTACGATGTTATATACGTAGATTAGTGCGAGGGTGGAGGTGACTGTATCTACTGTAAAGTGCTCGTGTTGTAGGGCGGCTCGAGTTTGGCGCCAAGGCCATCAGAAACCCTCATGTGTTCAGTAATGGAGGACACCACCACCACCACCTAATGCTCACACACAGCTATAGTACATGCTGATCGGAGAGCTTTACTGTGCGAGCTCCACTGTTTATTCAGTCGTATAGTTGGAGTAGCATGGAGTACATTGCGCGGGCATAGCAATAGTGCAAGTTAACAAAATAAGCATAACGGTGCGCAAAGGAATTGCTAGATTTCGCCTCGTTGCATCACGCTTTGGTTTTACATGGCGGAGAAAGGTTTTTTTAAGTGTCGCACGATTGTTTTAGGTCTCGTGTGATGGGCCTTAGGTGGTGGTTGTAATTGCACCTTTTAATTCATCTCCCAATGTTCATGCAATGCATTTAGTAGCAGGCATTTGCGTTTAGTAGCACTATCAATACAGCGGAAGCTTAAACGCAATAACACAACATATTAAACGTTATATTACAAATATATATATGACGTTGTGTAGTGTCAAAGTTAAAGACATTATCTGTAAACGAATTTCTAATCCTGGGGGCGAGACAGACAGACAGACAGACAGAAAGTTTGGAGCGGAAGTACAGTTAGTGGAACGCGAGAATGCCCACCGTGAGCTTCCGGTTCCTTTCTGTGGTTCCCGCGAAATCTCTGACGATTATAGTGGAATGTCGGTTCAACGTTGTCATTTAACAAAGAAAGAATCAACGTGTGTAAAACCAGTATTGTAATAAACGTGTAATAGATCCAGTGAAATGGGAATTTGCGCTAGGCCAGTGTGAGGTGGGATGTGGGGTGAAGCAGCTCCCAGCAGCCTCTGATCTGTTAGGGGGTATGGGGTGGTCTTTCTGGGCATTGAGTCATATCATGGCGCAGAAGGAGTGGGGGTTGGTTTATACCACTGTCATTTTGTCTTGCCATTTTGTACCACGAAGCAAGCAAGGCTGTCCTGTGACTACATGTTCAGGTTGTCCCTTGTCCAATACTTTGACTTGCTTTTCCCACAAACTGTACAAAACTGAGAAGGGCTGTATTTATGCCTCTTATCGTTCTTGATTAATAATTTGCCACCATTATTGGTACTGTTCGGTTAATGTGTCAACAATTGTTAAGGTGGGTTTGATACTGTGTTTCCAATACTGCCAATACAAGAATATTGTGAAACGGTAATCATTTAACACACAAATTTCATTTGTTTACCACTCTCAGTCCTTCTAAAAAGCAGGCGGGCAGATCTTCAGCTCTCATTAAGTCTCATCAATGTTGCCTTTTAAAAGCACAAAGTGTGTGTGTGTGTGTGTGTGTGTGTGTGTCAGAAGCAGATGCTGCTCTGTGCGTTTAAAAGCAGGTCTGCTGCTGTCACGTGTGGCTTTAGCTCCATGTCAAAAGTTCTTCATTAAGTGTGTAAGGACTCAGAATGTGTTTTCTGTTAACTTATTCTGACATTACAGTGTATAACCCTTACATGTATGCACTGTTCCATCTGAACCCTAATGATAATAATTCAATAAAGTTAATTTGGATTTAGTTATGGAAAATGTGTTAGTACTTGTGGTCTACACTAACCCTAACCTGGTTTGATCACTGGTCAGCTCGGTGAGGTGTGGGCCTGATGCCTCCAGTATATCCCATATGCTAAACTGCTACATAACACAGTTACTTTTGTGTCTGTATGCTTTAAATTCAGTATGTAGAATTACACGCTGCCAAGCAGGCAAATTCCATGTTGACTTCTCTCGTGTCATTTCCTGTCTATGGTGTTGTGGAAACACGTTTTCTGTCTGTGGAAATTGATGCCTATTGAAAGAACTGAGGTGTCAGGCTGTATCAGTCACCACTATCATATAAATAAATGACCAGCTCTGACAAATCCTTCCCTTGTAAAACAAGTGCCATAACATATCCTTAATCCCAAGTTTTAGAAAAAGTGTTATCATCAGAGATGTGGCCTGCTGGTCAACTCTAGGTGGTGATGCTTATCTAAGCAATGCAGGTTCGAGTTTGGCTTGCAACTTATCCCGACATTCACGTTTTGTGAGAGATCTTGGCTGTTTACTTTATATCCCAGAATCCTTTATGCACTATATAACTAGTTACAGTATAACTCTCCCTTGCTTGCTCAAAGCAAACAGAGGTGGTTTTTTTCTGAATGAGTGATTTTACATCATCATAAATGTCAGTACTTTCAGTAGTGCCTGGGATGCCTTGCTTATAAGCGGCGCTTTTAAGCGTGTTATTTTTGTATTCGTGGGTTAGCTGCAGTTGCTCCAAGTGAGGCAGGTTAATATTTATTTAGGGTGGCCACTTTTAGTCAGGTATTGGGGCGTAATAAATTACAGTACAGCGTTTTCTTTGCGTGGTGTCTCTTAGTCTCCATACCTTCATCTGGCTGTTTTACTGTCCCACGTTTTCATGAAACTTAAACGGTTTGTGTTTGCTCCTCGTGTTTTTAGGCATGAGCAAGCAGCAGAAGAACCACGGCGGATGAATACAGTAGCATGCGCTTTCAATTTATGGTGAGTTCAGGGTGCTTTTTTAAATACAGTACTGTTCTGTTCTGATGGTTCCTACATGGTGCTTGTATTGTATGTTCATGTAACATAATTCGTACTTGGTTCACTGAATTACTTCAAAAAAAGCGTGTTTTTGTTTTTTTACAATGAGGCCCTTTGAAACAGTTTGAGACAAGCCTTTATAACGGACGTCAATAGATCTTTTTGTGACTATAGTTTTATAATGTTGTTTCAGACTGTTAAACTGTAAATATTTTCTCCTGTGGTTAACTCAGAAAGATCTGAACCAGACGTCCTTCATCTGTCGTTGCAGGATACGCCAGCATGAACCGACTCAGGGCTTCAAGCAGCAGTGACAGTTCAGACAATGAGAGTGAGGAGAACTTAACATTTAAAAAGCCAGTAGAAACGTCTTTGATGTTTGAGCTACATGGACCATTTTTGGAAAAGTAAAGTAATGTTATTTATCTCCCTGGCTTCTCAAAGGTCCCTCAACATCCTTCTCCTCGAACAAGTATGGAAGCAAACCAGGAACCCCCGCCTCTGCTCAGAAGAAACCAGCAGAGGTATGAACAGAAGAACTTATTTTTGACCATTAATTTGCTGTAATCAGATCAATATCTGTCATAGCCAGAATGGAAGTGGTCGTATGACTTATTCTGGTTAATGATGGGTCTTATCACTTATTCTGGTTAATGATGGGTCGCATTGCTTATTCTGGTTAATGATGGGTCGCATCACTTATTCTGGTTAATGATGGGTCGCATCACTTATTTGGGTTAATGATGGGTCGCATCACTTATTTGGGTTAACGTATGGACCGTCTCCTTGCAGGTGTTCAGAAAAGACCTGATCAGTGCGATGAAGCTGCCCGACTCCCATCACGTCTCTCCAGAGGATTATTACCTTCTGGCTGACACGTGGAAGCAGGAATGGGAGAAAGGTGTTCAAGTACTTGCTAGTCCAGACACCATCCCTCAGCCATCTGTGAGGTACATCATGCACCGTCTGTCTGTCTGTCTGTCTGTCTTCTATGGTCATGTAAGTGGACAATGTAGTGGCCAAAACTTAGGACTGGTGACCAGCAGGTTGCCCCTGCTAAACCACTTTAGAAAAAGCCCGGTGGTATTAGTCTGGTTTTCAGACATAAACCATGTGAGTACCATAGTGTTCTTCAAAATAATTTGGAGTACCATGGTATTACTTTTGATACCATTTAATCTGCATTACGATATTAACACCGAACTGTTTTGTAAGGGATATTTTTGTAATTACTAATGTGACTTGCTCATGTTGTTTTTTTGCGCAGGAGAATAGCAGAGAAGCCAAAGGAGGTCCTCTTCACCAGACCAAGGAAGTATATTCAGTGCTATAGTCAGGACTCCACGGAGACGGGCTATGTCAACTTTAAGGAGCTGGCAGAGGCTATGTGCCGATACGATCTAGATGATATGGATCTATACTGGCTCCAGCAGCTCAATGCAGAGATTGGTCACATGGGTAAGAATGAAAGCCAGTATAAAGAAGGCCGTACTCGGTTACTTCTCTGTCAGATGTGGTGTAGTAGATCTTAAGAATACTCAAGATGATCTTTAGTGGAATAAAGTAGCATTTGTTTTGCTGTAGCACAACTGGTAGAGCATTGTGTTGGCAACACAAAGGGTTGTGGGTTCGATTTCCAGAAAGCACACATACATAATGCATAAATGTACGTTTAAAATGTTTCTTTCAGGTGACGGGCCGATGGATGAGTTGACAGTGGAGAGGGTGATGGAGGCCCTGGAAAGGAAGTGCCACGAAAATATGAACTACGCCATCGAGACGGAGGAAGGCTTGGGGATAGAGTACGACGAGGATGTCATATGCGATGTGTGTCGCTCGCCTGACAGCGAGGAAGGCAACGACATGGTCTTTTGTGACAAATGCAACATTTGCGTGCACCAGGTGAGACGCTAAAGCCAGATTTGTTTATTATGAAAGAAGTGTCGTTCTAAAACTCATACTTGTCTTTTCGTTTCTGTTGCAGGCGTGCTATGGCATTGTAAAAGTGCCAGAAGGCAACTGGCTGTGCAGAACTTGCGTGCTTGGCATCAATCCTCAGTGCCTTCTGTGTCCAAAAAGAGGAGGTGCGATGAAGGCCACCAAAGCGGGCACCAAATGGGCACATGTGAGCTGTGCGCTCTGGATACCAGAAGTGAGTTGTGTGTCAGATTAATAAAATTAGATCATCAGTATAATTATAGTTTAACATACGGTTTATTGCTCGCTGAATGTGTTATTGTATTTATTTATATGACATCACAAAGTGAGTCATATAAATAAGTCACAATAAGTCATTTCTGCAATTTTAATAAATGATACTTTTTGGCCTAAGAGGAGAACACTTTTATTCTGAAAGCTTTTTTTAAGAGTTTTTTAAACTTTTATGTCCAGCACGAGAAACATTCCTTTTAATTTTCAACTTTAACAATGTTGGTCGTTATGTAACAACTTAAGCGTTTTTGTGTATGTTTAGGTGAGCATCGCGTGCCCGGAAAGGATGGAACCCATCACCAAAGTATCTCACATCCCCCCCAGTCGCTGGTCCCTCATCTGTAGTCTCTGTAAAATCAAGACTGGAGCCTGCATACAGGTGATGCTGGAGAACCATAGAACATGACGAGTTTGTGTTCTAGAGTGTCCATGTTTCTAACATTGTGTCTCATCTTACAGTGTTCGGTTAAGAACTGCACCATCCCTTTCCACGTCACTTGCGCTTTCGAGCACAACCTGAAGATGAAGACCATCCTGGATGAAGGTGACGAGGTCAAGTTCAAATCCTACTGCCTGAAGCACAGCAAACCCCAAGCTGGAGAACCGGGCTTGAGTCCAGTCCGACACAAAACCCAGACCGAGACGGAGAAGCTGGGCCTGAGGGCGCAGAAGCTGCAGGAGCTGGAGGAGGAGTTTTATGCGCTCGTGCAGCCTGAAGAAGTGGCCCAGGACCTCGGCCTACCTCTACACCTTCTGGACTTCATCTTTCAGTACTGGAAGATAAAGAGGAAAAGCAACTTCAACAAGCCTTTGCTGCCACCCAAAGACGACGAAGAAAACCTGCTGCTGCAGCCGCAGGAGGACAGCATCCACACGCGCATGCGCATGTTCATGCACCTGCGGCAGGACCTGGAGCGGGTGGGTGCTCCTGTTTTTATCATGGATGAGATTTTTCTCAATTTCTTGTGCATTTCATGCTTTTAAGAGCCCTAAAACTGTGATTTTGTCAGAATACATGGATGCGTTCGAATTGGGACGAATAGGAAAGAATTATGCTTTTGGCAGAGGCTAACAGGTCATGGTAACCAGGCAAACCTCCTTTTTGGTTCTTATGTTGGCTATTCCCTTTGATAATGGCCAAAATAATATAAACAGATTTACCATCCAAGCTTATTTATTGAACGTCTGTTCAATAAGTAGGAATCGACTTTATCTTGCTTCATAAAAGATAAATACTGCAAAAAGACTTATTTTTTTTGCTTGTGTTTTTGGCTGAGCTCCATGTGCAACACACAACACTGCTTACACATGCGGTGTGAATATTGTAATAGGGTGCTAATGAAGTGTGACTAAAAATGTGTCACTTATGTGACACAACTGCAAGATGTGTGAGACAGGCTTACAGATCAGATCTTTGTGTGTGTGTGTTTGTCAGGTGAGAAACTTGTGCTACATGGTGAGTCGAAGAGAAAAACTGAAGCTGTCTCAAAGTAAAGCTCAGGAGCAGATCTTCGATCTTCATGTGAAGCTCATCAACCAAGAGTTGTCTGCAGGTAACTGACCGTTTCCTGTTTGTTTACCGTTCATACAGAGCTGGAAAAATGCTTGATTTTGACTACAATGTTTTCAAGGTTAGGAATTTGCTTAAATTTTAAGTATTTTTTCAAATCGCTTGATTTTCTCGGAAACGTCCAGCGTTATGAAAGAACAAAACATTTTTAAGGTTGAAATAAAAACGATCCAGTTTGTTGTAAATTTCAAGTTCTTTGACTCAGATTTAAGGGTACCTTAAAACTGCTGGAAAAAGTGTTGAAATTTTACGCCTTAAAACTGATCAGAGCACTGTTTACCTTCAGCTTTTGGCATAGACATACCAGTACAATTACAATAAGGCAGCAAAGATGATAATTATTAATTGCTAATAATTTCTTCTGCATTCATTGACAGGGCTTCCAGTGACGGGTTCTTTAGAGAACCTGTTCCACCCTCCACCCAGGATAACCTTAAAACTCAAAATGCCCAAAGTGTCGCCTGGCAACGGCAAACCCACCTCCAAATCTGCTAATGGACCTCTGTGCCCAGATAACAGTGGTAATGTGCATGATGGTGGTGAGGGAGGCATCGGTCAGGGAAAACCACAGCTCAATCAGAGCCGGACTTGGATGGAGGAGCGTGCCAACGGCCTCATCCCTACTTCAGTCTGCATCCGGCGATATGTCGGGACTCCCCCTTTGGTCCTAAAGCAGACTGGCAAACCTCTGGCTCTGCATGCAGCACTCCACGATCAGTCGTCCAGTGGGAAAGATAAAACCGAACAGGAGAAATCATGCCAACCGAAATCCAATGGCATTATTGAGAAGCCTGTACTTCAAAGAGACACTTCCTGCCAGACGCCCGCCGAGAAGAAACCGTGTGCCGAGATTCCCGGGAAAGTTCAGGCAGGTGGATTTAACAAAACCTCCCTTGAGTTCTTAAGTAGATCCCTTAAAGAAGCCACTGTCAGTTTAGTACGGACTGAGGACCTCCGAGCTTTTGAGAAGAATGCACGCAAGTCCTCCGGCTTCACCAAACCGGTTTCCAGCGAGCGGCCACCGGGGGGCGGCAGAGCGCACCAGGAGACAGACGGTTACTGCCCGGACGCAGAGCTCAGTGACTCTGAACCTGAGGCTAAGAGAAAGTCCCGGCAGGGAGGTAGAGTGCAAAACAAGAGGAGCCCTGCTGGGAACTACATTAAGTCATCCAGTCGAACAAAACTGTCTTTTCGCTCCAGGACTTCAGTGCAAAGGTGACAATCTTCAATGGTGTTGAAATCTCAAACCCACTGCCACAGATTACTGTAAATCCTGCGTCTGTAATCAAAATTGCCATATTCGCCTTCCGGCAGAAAATAGATTTCCTCTGTTGAGGATTAGCCAATGGTTATTAGATGGAGGTGTTACAAAACCAGAGCTCCGCCTCCGACTGTCACGGTTTATAGTCACTGCTCGCTGTGAATGAATGCCAAACTATTTTCTCTGGTGGACTGGCAGAGATTCATCTGTTTTCATGATGGTATCACTGTGTCTGTCATCCCAGCTCTGAACCATAGTGTTTCAGTGGACCTGGACTCAGTTAAGGAGCACACCCTGTGTCTTGTACAGTAGGTTTCATGGGTCTTGAAGCAGTGTTTTGTATATAATGATCAAAAAAGGAACCTCAGTTTTTTTGACTGTACATAGTAGTTTGTGTTACATTGTGGAATGCATTGAGATGTTTTTCACGTACTGAAACATTAAAATACTTTCTTACGGATGTGGTTATGAAAATAAAGACTTAAGAACTCTGTTGTGACTAATGTTTGTTCTAAGTGCATGTTTATCTGAAAGATTACATGCTGTCAGTCAGTTTTTCTGTTTTCTCTATGCTTGCAGCCCTGGTTGGTTTAGGCCTGTCAAATGACTACATCACAATTAATTGCATGATTTTATCTTAAAGCATTTACTAAACATTAATCGTGTGTGTATATATATATAATTTCCTGTAGTATATCAGTCTTCTAAATAATATCAGATGCATAATGTCTGTGCTGTAGTTCCACAAATCTGTATATGCAACAGCGAATAGCTCCATGTTGGGTTAAGCATTAAACTTACGTGCTCGTAGCGCCCTCTAGCGCTTACAGAGGACCTCTGCAAAACATTACATTTAGTCATTTAGCTGACGCTTTAATCCAAAGCGATTTACAAATGAGGACAAGGAAGCAATTTCAACAACTTTAAGAGCAACAATGAGTATGTGCTATAGACAGGTCTTAGGTATTTCAGCACAGTATAAGATGTTTTTTTAATAAAAAGCAGAGTGTGTTAGTTGATTAGTCAAGGAAGTAAAGACGGAATAGTTGAGTTTTTAGTTGT
This sequence comes from Botia almorhae, assembly GCA_036877575.1. Lineage (NCBI taxonomy): Eukaryota > Metazoa > Chordata > Actinopteri > Cypriniformes > Botiidae > Botia > Botia almorhae. Next base: position 311,242 of record JAZGTJ010000026.1, on the reverse strand, counting down.
TTCTTGAAAACAGCTAATGCCATTCTGATTTATGGAGTAAATTCCACGAACCGGGCAGAGTGAAAGTAAGAGTCCGGGAAAGCTAGTGAGACAAACCTGCCATTAAAGATTAATGTAGTTATACTGTCTTGAGATTAATTTCTCTTAACCAAAACTCAAATTATACCGCAATGGCCTGAAACAAAACTAAAATCTTGGCGGTTTACATGAAATACATTTTATGGATATGCAAGCAGCTCTTCTGTCCGTGGCCTGACAGAATGAGGTCAAACTTCAAGGTAAAAAAGGCTGTAAATATTTCTCAAGAGGTTTATAGAGTGATTCATTAAAAGAGTTTATTACTCATTGCAGTAAAATTGTGATGTACTTTTTCAGAAAGTCAACACAATATTTCTCATAAAAATAGAATACATAAAACAGTAATATCAGCATATTCTTGTGAAGTACAATATTTTTGTATTTTTTGTGTTTATTAAAATATTTTGTGTTTATTGTCTACAATTGTTATTATTATGGCTATTTTATCCCTTACAATAATAAGGGAAATTACAATAAAATGAAGATAGATATAATCACTTTTCTACTTATAAAATAGATTACAAATTATAATCTAATTATAAAAAAGATTCCTAATTATATAATATATAATTAGAATAAAGGGATTATAAAGGGGATTATTCATCAGAACTCAACTATATCTGAAAATTGGGAGCAATGTTTTAAATAAATAAGACAAGGTCACAGTTCAGGGGCTGGTAAGTGTTTTCATCAGTGACAGAGGTTATGTGTATATTTGTTCTGGTTACCATTGAACTTTGACCTCTTTTTCATGCAGGGGTGGGGTAAACACAAAAGCCGGGTTAGAGGAGGCTGTCGTATATGCTGACATTGGTGAGTTTGTGACAGGTGCATTTACAGCCCACTAAGCATTGTATTTTGTTTTGTGTAAATCTCGAATTCAGTTTATGATAACAGCCAGGCTGTTTACAACTTCTGTAGCTTATAATGTTCACAAAATACAAGATGATGTCAATTGAGCTATTTGAATCATATGATTCAAATGTGTACATTTGGTTCAGTGTACTTTACATGTGAAGCACAGACAGAAGTAGCACTGCAGGGCGTCTGAAATTATGGTTACAGACAAAACTCAGTCTGAAATAGGATTACTAAACTAACTGTTAGGATAACGAAAACCAAAGAACAAAGGCAGTTTAATGCTTAAGAAGAACAAATGACTCACAATTTGTAAATACATTAATATAAATGATATGTACAGTACAGTAATGTGACTATTGAGGTCACAGTTATTATAACAGTAAAACTTCACATACATGAGATCACACTTTGAGGTTAAACGGATAATATTGTGAATAAAGAATAAAGAACTTTAAGTTGTTTCCCAACAACAAAGCACGACCTGAATATTTGTCATTGTATGTCATACAAGCATCTTATCCTAAAAGTAACACACATTGATGCCATTTAAAGAGAATCAGCCAAGAACATCCATTTAAATCAGGAAGTGTTTGAAATAGCTGTTTGTCTCTTTCTGTTTCATACAGAATTGAATTGAATTCTTTTTAATTGGAATGTTATTTGATTGGCTGATTGAACAACAGAATATTCAGCAAACGAGAAACATAAGACAAATGTGTGTAGCAATAACTATGAAATAAAATAGTGAATCCGGCAGGCCGCAGTTGTGAGTGGCAACATACCTTACAAAAAGGTTCCTAAAAGACTGCTTTGTGTATTATATGGTTCCATAAAGAACATTTAGCATCTACAGAACCCTGATATTGCAGAAAAGGTTCTTTGTAGTGGAAAAGGATGAATTGATTGCCATACCATATTATACATCCGCCTCCAGAAGGGAAGCCCACTGCTCTGTATCCATCATAAACATCTCAGTTCCTTCACTAGATGAATCATCTACAACACAAATGAGGAAATCCACACAGTTAGGACATCTGACCGGCGATGGAGAACCTCAAAAGTCATGTCTACTTCAATACCTCCACATCGGTGATGCTCTCTCCTGTCTCCATCCAGTTTCTTCTGGAAACACAGAGATGCAGCCACAAGAAAGAAAACAACCACACACAGAACAGTGCTGAAGATCCACATAAACTCTGACGGCCGTCCATCTGCTGGACTTGACCTAACACCACCTGACAGCATAAAAATGAATGAATCAATCAAATCAATTAATCTATCTATTTATCTATCCAACCATTTATCCATTTATCTCTGTCTATCTATCCATATATTATCCATCCATCTATTCATCCATCCATTTATCACTCTGTCTCCATTATCTTGTGTATGTAACAAAGTCCAGCTCTGTTCCTGTAAATGAAAAAGGCTCTTACAGTGTGTCGCGCTCAAGTTTTCGTTAAGCAGGTGGTTTTCTACCACACAGGATATTGAAGTGTCAGGTGAGATGTTGACCGAGAGGACACTTGTGATGTTGTACAGCTCAGACTGTGGGACAGTATTCACGTATGTGATAACTGTTGATTCTGGAGGTCGCTGTGTGTGGTTGATCAGCCAGAAGATGTTTGGAGCAGGAAATCCACCTCTGGTGTTACACACCAATTGTGTTTGTCCTCTGTTCACCAAATTCTCTCTCAGTAATGTAGGACGGCTAAAATGACCTTCAAAACAAACAGGTCAAAATGTAATCAGTGCTTTGTAATCATTTTTTGACTGTAAAATGCTTTTAAAGTCAAACCGATAGTTAACCAAACGGATAACCACAGCTTTTGCTGAATTTCACGGGGCCAGGACAAAATATTTTGGGTAGGCTATGTAATAGACTCAGGGCCCGGCAATGGCTCTGTTACCAAACTGTTAATTTCCCCCAATATTAATCAATAAGTCTTTTCTGGATCCTTCGTCGTTTTATACTTACCTGCCACAGTGAGGCAGACGGTGCATATCAGAGCACGTTTATCTTCATCGTTACGCTTGAGATAAAAAGTGTATTTCTGTGCATCTGATAAACGTATATCACGCAGCTCCAGGGTGAAGTCTCCAGTAATTGGGGCTGAAGATGACACAGTGGTTCGGGAACTGTGGGGCACATTTTGCGTGTTGTCCCGGTGCTGCATCCAGTATGCGGTGTGTATTACTTCCACGTCTCTCCATTCAGAAGAGAAGGGCGCGAGGGTAACATTTCTCACCCCGTTATAAATGCAGGGAAGACGGACACTCTCTCCGATGACTCCCACTATACATGCACCAGCTAGATATTAAGGGATACATTATAAATACTGAATGTATTTAATGTATCAGAACACACAAGTTAAGTTGGATTTTAAACATACACTCACAAGACTCACCTTGTAACGTGACGAGACTTGTGATGCTAAGCAACAAAGCACCTAAGCAGGTATCCATTGTTTAATAAAACCTGTTTTTAAAGCTACTCTGGTAAACAGACAGTCACCGCGTATTAAACTGCCAACATTTTCTTGATAAATCATAACGCAGAGCCATTTGAAAGCCAAAATAAAGGTAAATCAGTGTACACCTGTCGCCGCAGTCGTCTTTGGTTTAGCGCCAGCAGTCAAATAAACCGAAAAAACTGCTTCAAACTGCAGTCAAAAAACGAATAAAACTGCTGCTTTTCATACATTTAGGTTGTGTGGCTTGTCAGGAATCTCACATGCCAAGAAACAGTACAACGCTTACAGTATAATTGTTAATATATAGTCAGTATAATAGTTTTAAAAATCGACAAGCATTTGTTTTCCCCCATAATCCAGATTTAAAATCGTGTCGTTTCGACTTGCTGAGTCATTTATAAAGTCAGAACAAGTCCGACAACTTTTCCTAATAGAACTTCCCACAACGGTCACAATCTCATGCAAATGTATTATATATATATACTGCATTTAAATACCTGGACTAAATAAAACCTATACAGCAGTTGTTTTAAAAACAATGCAGTTAATTTGCAGTTAAATTGGCCCCAGATAACCTAAACAATTGACACAAATTGTATTTTCATGTAGGCAACACACAATTACGTCCTGTACGACATGCCTAACCGTGCACTGACGTAAACGCTATGCACTATGTTAACTCTTACAGGAAATGTACATAGGAAAAACACAAACACACACGTGACGTTCCATCATGTACATTTCAGTTATATTTTTGTAAAACATGTTAAAAAATTATAAGCAAAATGATCAAATAAATGAAAGCCAAATTAGTTTGAGACAGACAGACAGACACAGAGAGAGACAGATAGATAGATAGATAGATAGATAGATAGATAGATAGATAGATAATTATAAAATCATGTAAGTGTTGCGTCATCAGATCACTGTCGTGGGGTTACGTACACTGATCACGTGGTACAGCACGCCCCTGCGTAATCGCCAATCCACTTCATTCCGTTACATTACACATTATTCAGCGATTGGTGTACGAGCATGGGCTGGTCCTCATACCTTCCTGTTTAATGTAAAGCGCTTTATCGTAGAGCCGCTCACTCGTCTGTGATCTCAGGGAACCGCTGTCTCTATTAGCCGCATCAGCACGACACATGGCTTCACACACCGGCTCCGGTTTCCTGCACGAGTTCAAATCGTTTGCCACAGATGCGATCCACGTTGGTTCGGAACCGGAGCAGTGGAACTCTATGGCCGTGGTCCCCCCCATCTCATTGTCCACCACCTTTAAACAACACGGGCCGGGAAAACACGCGGTAAAGCGTTTAGAGATTTTGCACGGAATTGTCATAAATGGTTTTAATATGGTCAAAATTGTAGACTGTGGAGTGCGCATATAAAGAGACTCGCTGTCTGTGTCGATTGAGAAACAATAGTGTTGCTTTCTGTCATTAGTGTTCTCGCGTTTATTTACCCTCGTGTGAAATGATGCGAAAGGACTTTTAATATGAAAAAAGACGATGATGAAACGAAGCGTCTAAATTTAACACTCACCAAGAGCCGAATGCAATAAAAATGCTTTCGGCCAACAAATCAAAATGAACTGGTTGCCATCTGGCCGCTAGGTTTTGCAGTATAACACACGGTTTATATAAAACTGAGTAATGATACTTTGGCCCCTGATCAGATGACGTAAGCGATTTAGATCAAAGATATGCAGTTTATGAAAACATCTGTCGTAAAATCTTAAATTCTTGTAGAAACTTCTCCAGAGCTTCATGTTGTCACACGTTAAAGATTCCTCGAGTTACTGAAGAACAAATTTACCACAGATCTTGTGACAGGTGCACGTTGACTTATGTTTGCTGAGAGTGACAAAATATTTAAAAAAAGCTTAAAAGTGTCATCATCACAGGGACGAAAATGTATTTTTCTGATAAACATTACACGGTTTGTAGATAAAGATGCTGTACGTTGACTCAACTTGGTTTTACAGGGGTCGTGGGAACAGACAGGTGTTAAAATAAAAGCACGTGTCTCTTCATAAGCTCATAATTATATAAGCACAATCTGTCATAATTGTTATTTCGTATTAAATGTGAGTTTTGTGTATTATTATTTAACTCAAGGTTGTTTACTAAGTTAGATTTCAGAGCTAATGTTTTCCAGGGCGTTGCTCAAAAGATTTTATTGGCCCAGTTTCAGGACATCGATGTATGCACAGTAGGCCGTGCTGTGCTTTATTATTGTTTGTAATGTTTCTGTAGGGTTTTGAGTACAGCAGGAGTGGAAACCCAACACGAAACTGTCTCGAAAGAGCCGTTGCTGCTTTGGATGGTGCTCAATACTGTGAGTCAATAACTAATGGCGTGTCATTTATATTATATGTACATATGACATATGAGTACATGCGAGTCATAAACCGTAATGTTGGTTGGCGTGTCTAATCTCGTAATAGGTCTCGCTGTTGCCTCTGGTTTGGCTGCTACTCTGACCATCACACATCTATTTAAGTCTGGAGATGGAATTGTGTGCATGAATGACGTCTATGGAGGTGAGTTACGAAGCGGTTGTGCTTAAGAGAAAACAAAGGACATTTAGCTTCATGTGTCTGTCACGTTTCTTCACAGGTACTAACCGATATTTCAGAAAAATAGCCGCTGAAGTGGGCCTGGACGTGTCTTTTGCAGACTGTACAAAGCTAGAGGTGCTAAAGGCTGCGCTTAAACCGAATACGAAGGTACACCTGACCTTGGAGTATTAACAAATAAAGTAAAAAATAATAAAAATAAAAAATCAGGTTTCGAAAGGTTTCTTTTGTTTTTTTGCAGTATATACTGTAGCTTTGCCTTCAACAACAACTGCATTTACTTAGAGGTGTGAACTAGGAAGTGTGTAATGTAAGTGAAGAGGGTTTTAGAGGGTTAAAAAGGGTTTGTCCCAATTTTCGCAGATGATATGGATTGAAACGCCCTCAAACCCAACAATGAAGGTTGTGGACATTCAGGCGTGTGCAGATGTTGCCCATGAGTACAGCAAGGACATCATTGTTGTTGTGGATAATACTTTCATGTCAGCCTACTTCCAGGTATACACACTTATGTGTGTTTAGTTTGTAGCTGCTGCTGTCTGATTTACGTGGTTTGTAAAAAAAAAAACGGGGTATGTTTAAATGCAAGCGCATTGTATACGATTGTGTTCATTAAGATTAACAATTTAAAGCATTATTACCAAGTTCAGAAGAACAAAACTGTCATTTTGGCTTAATTTTGACTAATTAGTTTGATTTTTTCCTAAAACAGCGCCCCCTGGCTCTCGGAGCGGATATCTGCATGTACTCCGCAACAAAGTACATGAATGGTAAAAATACAAATGACATATTCAACGCACTTTTTAAACTAATTTTTGTGTTTAAAGTTGAGATTATCCGTGTGATTTCAGGGCACAGTGATGTTGTCATGGGGCTGATTTCTCTCAACCGCGACGACCTGTATGAGCGACTCAAATTTTTGCAGAACGGTAAGCATTTGGGTTTAAGTCATAATCATAATTTGTCATAATTTGGTTAACAGCATTCTGATTCGTCAGGTGTGCCTCAGGTCTTCTCTTTGTGGCATGAAATGATCGAGTTCAAACTTTAACACTCAGGATAAAGTTTACAGAAAAGGGCTGTAAAATGATATATATAATAAAATGAGGTTTACTGCATGTGTTCATTAAAAGATTTAGTACCCTTTGAAGTAAAGACAGATGGGTGACACTATAGTTACAACATAATATAAATATAAGTTATATATAAGTTATAACATAATATAAAAGCCTAGTGCACATGTTCCACTGTAGTAGACTCGGCTAAGACAGTTGAGGAAAAGTTTAATATGTAATAAAAAAGCATAAGTGCATTACACAGATTCTTTGCAGTTTTGTTATGTTATGTGTCTTTACTGTAAACAATTTAATATGTAATTGACATTCCTAAAAATTTTTTGTTTAATTTTAGAAATGTTTAATAACGTTCTTATAACCAAGCAATACCGTTAATACAACATCTAAAAAAACTGGGTGTTTTGAGCATTCCTAGAACATTTAGAATAAGACTTTCTCCCTGTCTGTCTGTCTGTCTGTTTCTCTCTCTCTCTCTGTGTAGCTCTCGGAGCCGTGCCGTCCCCGTTTGACTGCTACATGTGTAATCGAGGTCTGAAGACGCTGCATTTAAGGATGAAGCAGCACTTTAAGAACGCATTGGCTGTTGCGCAGTTTCTGGAGGCCGACCCACGGGTGGACAAAGTCATCTTCCCAGGTGCTTATACCCGGTTCCTTTATCCTAACTTTACATAACCCTGTATTTCAGTCACATGACTAACCGCTCACCTGCGCAGGTCTGCCGTCTCACCCCCAGTATGAGCTGACGAGGAGACAGTGCACAGGCTGTCCCGGGATGATCACCTTCTACATCAAAGGAAAACTGGAGCACGCCAATACATTCCTCAGCAATCTGAAGGTAGTGCACAGCCAGCTGTCAATTAAAGGTTGTAAGACCAAAGGTTGTAAGAACGTTTCCCTAACGTTTCCACGAAGTAACAAAAACATTCGTTTAAATGTTCTAGAAATGTTCAAAAATGTTGTTTTAACATTATCGGTGGGTTATAAACTTTATTCAGACTTAAATTTTGTAACATGTTAAAACATTCCACTAACAACTTAAAAAATAATGTTTTTGATGTATGATATATAATGTTAAAAAAAGTTCCGCTAAAATTATTACAAAGAGTTTTTGATAACATTGAAAGAATGTTAGCCGATGTTCAGAGAATGTTTCCTGTTAGCTGGGGATCTGTTGCTTTGCGAGGCAGATCAGCTACATGTTGTTTGTATAACGTTTTAGAAACACCGTTTTGTTTTTTTTGCGTTTTAGCTGTTTGCACTTGCTGAAAGTCTCGGTGGTTATGAGAGTCTTGCCGAGCACCCGTAAGTACTAAACTCTCTGTAGACCAAATCCACAAACTTTTCCACATAACAATGTGTTTAAATCAGGTGCATATTTTTACACTAGCTTTAACACATATTTCTCTGATCTTTTATTGAATGCTCTTATTAAAATAATTAAATTATTAAGTGGAGCTACTAGTTTTTGCAGAAGTATGCTTTGTAATTGCATTTATAAGCATCTGTAAAAATGAGCCATTAAAATAACAGGAATGGACATCTGGAAGGGCTTTATTTTTTATGACCACAAGGGGGCGGAGGAGTGGTTTTGTTTTGCAGTTAAGGAGAATTTTAGGAACCCTTGTTGTCTGAGCGATTTGAGTCATTGTAAACAGTTATTCAGTAGTAAACAATGGAACATATCTCTGGGCTTTAGAAACTTGCCTTGAATATAAATACAAAGTTCAAGGTAACATAAACAGACGGTTTATGAAGCCGTTCTGTCAGGTTAGAGGCATCAAAGGTCACACAATTCAGTGGCGGTTCAGAAGTAATTCAGTAGAATATCAGTAGAGTATTCCATTGAGTTAACTCTAAACCGTAACCATTAATTTCCCATGATGCATTTGTTCTCTTGCAGAGCGATTATGACTCACGCTTCAGTGTGTGAGGAGGAGAGGAAGGAACTGGGCATCAGCGATACGCTCATTCGTCTCTCTGTAGGTCTGGAGGATGAGGAAGATATTATAGCAGATCTAGAACAAGCCCTCGGTGCTGCTGTGAGTATTTTAAGAAAAACAACACACAAACAACATACACACACTTTCTTCCCTGTGTGAAAAAGCTCTTGATTAAACTTAAAGGAATAAGAACTATTTGAAGGAAACCTTTTGACGTACATTTCGGTTTCTTCCGCACACAAAGCTATCTTACCAATTCAGAAGACTTGGAATATAGTGTTTTTGTCTCGCAAATGACTTTTACTAATTATTCTTTTATGATTTTTTCATAACCTTTTTGAAGCTGTCGTTCTCAGTATTTGCACAGAAAAATAAAAGTCACAGTTTTAGAATGACATAAGGGCGAGTAAATCGTGACAAATTTAATTTTGGGGTGAAATATTCCTTCAAATTCACCTCTTTTTTTGTATTCCCGGTATTTTCTTACATGAACAACATATACCTTTACAGCATACAGTATATACATACACGTCCATAAAAAGTGAAAAGGAAAAAAAAATTTCCCGTACCACAAATTCCTAAATTGATGTACTTATAAAAGATATAAAAGAATCACTGTACTGATAACCACTGTGTTTATCTGTATATGGCACCAAGCTCCTGTCTCCATACCAAAGACATTATTGATAATTACATGTAGTTCTGTTTATACTGCCTCAGTTTCTGCCCAAAGGTGCTTTCAAGACCTTTAATGGTGCATCTTCACGTAAATGGATTTTATTCCCTGAAATGATGTGCCTTTTTTTAAAGCATGTGTCAGCATGGAGATTTTGTGGCTTGGCTGCATGTAGTCTCTTGGGAAGCCCCGAGCGTTCTGAGTAAAACAGCTTTTGACTGTGATATCACAGCAAAAGTTATAAGAGAGCAAAGGTGGTGCGGTGTAATCTGATTTGAGCTGTACAAGCGCATACGGAGCGTCTGATAATCGCATCTCGGAGGCGAGAGACTCGCGCTATTTACAATTCGGTAGCAGCGCTGCGGTTTCTCGTTGCGTATCTGAACCCCCACGTGCTTTGCTGCTCATCTGAAGAGAATGGAATTGAATCAAGACTAGTATCCAATTTATATCCAGTACCCTACCGAGATCATTACAAACAGAGCCTTTGTGATTTTGTGCTGTGTTTTAATTTAAAATGACATAAGCTCTGAGGGGGAACAATTCCATTAGGTCCTGGTACTTGTTTTGACAGATATAGATCTTTTGTTCTCTTCATCCCTTCTGAAAATCCAGAAGTTAAGGTTTAGTGCTGTCAGGTTTTTGTAAGTTACACAACATGCTAAAGTTCACCGCGTTTATGGAGTCGCTGTACGCGGTGAACCTCAATTTTCCACCTCCCTGGCAGGATGGTTTTTAATTGGTTGACAGGGACTGTGGGATGCTACTTATCAGCCAGCCAGTGAACGGAGAAATCTTAAAGAAACAGTTCACCAAAAATTACAATCCTGTTATTGTTTACACCGTAGTTTGAGAACAGTACTGAAATATTGTTCTGTCTGTGGACACAAAAGGTAAAATTTGGAAGATTCTTCAAAGAGTTATTTTGGAACAAATGACGGTGTCTGTCACGTTAAGCTTTAGAAAGTTAAAAAATATCTTTTAATAAGATTCAAAGCTTTAAAAAACAAAAATTTTAAATACAGAAACGGAGTTGCATGCGCTACTTTGTCAATTTTAAGACATTCTTGTAAACCCAAAAAACCTGTTTTTATATGTTGTGTGTTTTATTTCAATATTTTCTAACTCCAATGTTATAAAATCTGTTACAGCATCCCAAAAAATAAGATCCAGTCAAGATGAAGATCCAGTCAGGATTGTCCGGAAACAAAAGGGAAGCCACATCTGGACAAGATCAGGACCTGTGTTTTGACACATTTTTAATTCACAAGTGTGTGACAGTTACGCTTGAAAAACATTGATTGCAATTATCAGGGAACAAATAAGTTCAACAAATTCTGCTATTTCATGGATCAGGAATCTGTCATTTTTAAATTCACTGTACAGAACGTATTCAGATTACATGAGCTGAATTCGCTGCTTATGCTTTTCTGTCTTTTGTAATGATTACCTTGTGAGGCAGTGGAGGTGCTAAAGACAGGCTTTCTTAAAGTTTTAATGAGGGAAAATGTCAAGACTGCAATGGGAAAACTAACATCATGCAATTATTGGTATCTTTTTATATTCCGTTGTTTGAGCGAGTGGAATCAGGAAGTAGTTGATCCAGCAAAAATTGCAACGCACAATTGACGCCTTCATCCGAGTTTACACAACACATGTATACAGTCATAATCTATGAGTACAGTAATCAGTCAAATCAGTCTTCATTGCACAGTTTATAGTTTCAATACTAGATCTTGTTTTGATGCTTAAGCTTGTTCGATTCTGAAAGGGTCTCGTTTGAACTTTGTTTGCGCTACCAGACCTATTAAAGGCCATTTGAACTCATTCGTTTTTCTTCTTCACCTTTGATGGCGATGCATCATAAGCAGTCACACTGCAGTCATCCATCAGCACACACGTAATTGAAAGATAAATAGTTAAAAGAACATTGTAATACAATCAGAACATCTGACCACATCATCAGTAATGCTACAAAACCACTGAATGACAGCTTGTAGTCTATGTATTGTATGTCGGGTCTACAGACAGTAACAACATCAGAAACATGAGCAGAGCTGAGGTTGAATCCGTGTGTGACCTAATGTTCCTGCTTCCACATCAAAATAATGTTTCACGCTGTGGTTTCTGTTTCTCTCGTATCTGAGTGTGAAGGTGGATATTGTTTGTTTCTCACCCACAAAAATGACGAAGATGCTATTCAGAAAATTGCTATTGCGATTTTTCGATATCTGTGCCCGAGTCGTCTGTTAGATTTATTTCCCTCTTATTCCTGTCAAGATTTCCAGCATTTATTTTAATACTTTCCACTTGGATTTAAATGGGTAATAATCTCTTCTCGTTCATATGGGTCCAGGTATATAATAAATGATGCCGCAATTTTTTTGCCAATATTACGCTTCAAATTGGATGGGAAATTTTATGGATATAATTATTAGATGATCGCCCATTTCAATCCTCCTTGTGTCCTTGGGAAGATGTGCCAGTAGATACTACATATGTAACGGAAGCTCTATAGGGTGATCTAATGTAGATCTATGTAGATCTAATGGGTTCCACTTTGTTGTTAATCTGCTTTAAAAAAGTTCTTGATTTTAAAGTTTAGACATGCGTAAATAGTTAACGGGTGATGATTCTAATATTACACTTGTTCTCGCTGAAAGCGAAGGGAGCATAAACTGTTATATCAGTGAAATTGAATCTGACCTGACTGACGCCTCATGAAGCCATTCAAAGACATAATCTGCTCTATCAAAGACAGAGTCCTGCTGTATCATGTAATGAATGATACGGAAACAGTAACTTTACCACTTAATCCATCTGTCATGTCAGTTAGATATTATTAAACCGAAAAATGGTCTCCGGCACTCCAGGCCCGTTCGGGTTGTTCTCTGGCCCCCAAATAAAATGACATTCAACAGAAAATCACTCGAGTAGGTCACAGCAGAGGCTGTTGCATCTGTTGCATTATAGATGGAAGGTTCTAGACCACATCCAGTTCTGACAGGATTCGCTAGTGGACGTCAGTGCTTCAATCTGAGGAATGAAGATTGAAGATTACTGTCATCCAGAGGAACTAAATGACTTTATTTACTTTAATCATGGAGAGTGTATTGTCAAATACATCACTGAACTGAGAGCTGGACCAGGCTGAACTGTAAACAACAAGCCCCGGTTGAGCACAGCATGATGCCATTCAGACATGTGCCCCATGAAACGCATGTATTTTGCACATCATTTTTCATCCCCCCAGATTTACATGCAGGAAAATCTTTTAATCTTTTTGTCACAGACGATCAATAACATTTTACACAGTGATCAATAAATACATTGTAAGGCAATGACTACAAATGCAAAATTTCTGCCAATACATCAGTATCACAGGGCTGTAAGAACATTTCCCTAATGTTTCCATTAAGAAACAGAAATGTTTAAAATGTTTTAAAAGTGTTTTCTATACGTTATAGTAATATTATTGTTTGGTATATTAAATTGTTTGGTTATTGCTATAAGAACGTTATTCCATAATGTGAAATTCTGCAACGTTTAAAAACGTTCCACTAACAACTTGAAAAAACGTGTTTAATAAACGTGAAGTATGTGACGTTAAAAACATTCCACTAACGTTACTGCAAGAATGTCTTTTGGTAACATTGAGAACTTTTGTAGAACATAATCTAACGTTCTGAGAACGTTACTGTAAGCTTTACTGTAAGCTTAAGTCTTGCTTTAAGCTAGCTTGCTTTTTAGTCTAGCTTTAATTAAACAGAGTCCTCAGTTACAGGTCTAACATGCATCCATGTATGAAGTACAAAGTAACACTGAGTTTAAGATCGATAAGAGAATGACGCACTTTTGAATAGGGCTTCTTAGAACATGCGGTTCTTTTGAAACAATCTTTTCAACCGATAATGATTCATATGTAGGTAGAAAGCATCATTTGTGTTAGAGCACCATTCAGCTTCATTATATTCTATTGTACAAAAGAAACAATGTATGTTACATAATGTGTCTTGCTGATTCAAACAATGTCTTTGTATTTTTTAATGACAGTTTTTTGTGACACAGAATTCTGTCAAAGCAGGAGAAGAGTCTGAATGGTTCAAAATGATTCAACACAACACAGAATAGTATACAATGGTATTTAGAATGACCTTTGACCTCCGCATGTGGTTTCTCTTTGAAATCTCTAATAGGATATTGTCCACTCTCATGACGGAGATGATAACAAACGTGAAACACTTTATTACCTTTCATTTATTCAATGAAAAATAATACAAGATCCAAGTTTGGTCAAAATCATGATCTGGCGGTGTGTACAGTAGGTTTTTATAGTTCATTGATTCCTTTTCTTTTAAAAGATGTAAAAGATGATCATAATGTGAGAAACGTTTATGTTGTGATCATTTATGTGTAATAAAATTGTGTAACAGGGCTGAATTTCTATATATATATATATGTGTGTGTATAGAAATGATTCAATTACTGTAAGTGTAGCTCCTAAATGACAAAAAAAAGCCACAAGCAGCACTTTCAGTGCACGACCATAAATCTAACGACAGCATCGCACCACAGAGCGCGTCATCCAATGGCAGCTCTGCCTCACAGACCTTCACTCAGGAACACGCAGTGAGTCTGCCTGACTAAACGCTTGTCCAGTCTGAATTATAAGATATAATCACTCATTTAGACAGTATTACCACCGGTCCAGCAGAAGAAAGTACCTCAGCAGCAAAACATGAATTATCGTCATCTTGTGGAAGACCAGAAGCTTTCTCTCTCTCTCTCTCTCTCTCTCTCTCTCTCTCTCTGTCTTTCACAATAAACAAGTTAAGAGTGTCCTCAACTGGCCCTCAACATCATTCTTTTTAGCTGCATAAAAAAGTGGAATAAAATGTTGAACCAAAAGTGGTAGTTGTGTATAATATGCTTGTGTGTGTGTGTATAATATATGGATGGGTTATTATTTAGAGCAAATAACAGTGTGGAATAGTATCGTTAATGGAGAGATCACTAAACAGTGATGTCATTCATCAGCCACATCTGAAGAAAAAGCTGACCAGTCGTTATTTCAGTGATCAGGATCCTCCTGCTTTCCTGACGCGAAATCAATGTCTGTGTTGCTCTGTTTATTCTCAAAAATAACGATGCTGGTAAAAATTGAGGAATGGTTTTTCCATGACACAGCGGCAGGCATCATCCAGCTTCAAAATCATGTTGTTTTGAATGGGATCGATCGTGCTCCATCAGTGCAGATTTCCATTGTGCATTTTCACATGTTACAGTTTCTGAAACATATTTCCAAGACAGTCTTCACTTCAAAGTCTTTCCCGCAATGCATGCTGGGAAAGGAACTAATGTACCATCGTAACAACCTCAGCGTTTGAGGAGCTCAGCACTATGATGTGCAATCAAATAAAAAAATACACTTCCATTTATGATTCCATTTTTGATTCATCTACCTGCATTCACAGTTGTTTTTGAAGCGGAACAGATATTTCCTCACCTCAAAGAGTCATTGCTGTAATATTAACAATATTAACACTAAACGTCCAAAGTAAAAAACCCTTTTTTCTAGCTGTTCTAAAACACAATAACATTCCTTGGCAATAATTTAGAATTCCAAGTTATGTTATTCCAATGTTATTTACACAATATTTACAGTTATTCTTTCTTGAATCTCACATTCCTGGAAATTCTTTTGCTACAATAGCTGGTCATCACTACAGGTTTGCCTTGTATAATGATGTGTGAGACAGATGCAGCTGATATACCGTATACATGTAATTCTCCTTTAATTGTTGTATCTTTCCGGGCAGCACACAGTAAAGTGTAAATCACTAACAGCTAATGGCTTTTGTCTGACCTTCCTCACACCTGAAAGCTGACACTGACACTCACATTCAGCTTTTGGGATGACGGTTTACCGCAGTGATCCAGAAAATCCATCCAATTAAAACTCAGGAGACTCAAGCATTACTGTTAGACAGCAGCCCAGTGTGATAATCCTTACAGAAAATACACATGACTTTCACATGTGCAAAAACACGCGATCAGACGGAACATTTTTATGCGGATCCCATGTTAATTCCAACATAAAACCAATGGAACCCATAATCATGTGTTTTCACACGTGAAATTCATGTGTCTTTTTTGTAAGTGAATAAATTGCTGCATATTTTACCTTATGCATCTATTTAGGATGAAAACATCTCAAAAATTAGTACTTGTAAATGAAACCTTTAAATACAGAGATGGTGGACATCCATATTTGGTCAAATATATTCAAATTTTCTCATGTTTTCTTATCACAAGCTTAGACCGCACAGCCATGCATGCTACATGACTTTACTAAGATTAAACTCGGATTAAGTTTGTTTTGACATTTTGCAGAGATACAGACCTTCTCTTGAGAAGATATTTGAGATTGACAAACCCACCAGACACTTGACTGTTAAAAAAACTGCTGTGCATACTAATCTTACTGAGACATCAGGGCTCTGACAGGCCTGCAGAGGAATCGAAATGAGATGGACACTGTGCCTGGACATTGACCTTTGAATGACCCTCTCTGTAGGATTTTACAGTAAGAGACAAAATATTTTGTCACAGAAACATTTTTTAACCCAACATGGTCAGTGAAGGCGTAAATAACCGGCACATTTTTGCCATCTGTTTTTTCTTAATTGTTTCACAACACTTCCCATAAATTCCATAATATACACAAATAAGATATCAGTTGTAGTTATATAAACACCGTAATCGACTGTTTGGGAAACAGAATAAACACAGAATTGACATGTTAATCAAACCGTCATGATGTTGTTTCTCAATTTCTCCGGGTTTGATGTGAGAATGTAATCTAACACTGAGAGAAATCTTTGTCCTGCACGTCACGCAAAACCGGCTGTATCTCGAATCAAGCTCGTGCCTCCTGGTTTTTATCACAACACCCTAATAAATTATTTATGAAGTCAGCAGAGTGAATTGGAACAGCTCGATGGAGTTCCGGATGGGCGATCATTCTTCATACTGGGCTGCAGTTTAGAACTCATTCTGATTGTGTTTTGATTTCATTATGTTTTTTTGCCCATTGTACATTAACTGATATTAAGTGTCAATTAAAATGCCCTATGATTTTCAATTCAGTTCCTGGAATTACATTAGAATTTGAATTTAGGTCGCAAACGGTTTGTGATGTTCAATTAAAAAAGTCAAATTTTTACATTTTTTAAAAGCGTATCATTTAATACATTTAATAATCAATTTCCCTTGTGGGGACCGCTGGCTGGTCCGAAGAATGTAAGTGTGTGTGACTTTTACCTTTCTTGTGGCGACATTTGGTTCCCACATAGGTAGATAAACAAACACACACACACACACACATACACACATATATATATATACATAGTTACAAGCTATAGTAATATAGTTATATAGCTATAGTTATATAGTCATGCCATTGATTCTTGGCTGTTAGCCACAAATGGCCGCTTCATTTTCTTGATGTTGTTATTTTAAGTCCATCAATATCTCCCATCATGACATGAATGCTAACTGTAGGTTTCTTTGTTCGAACCCTGGAGGACCTCAGCCATCATTCCGATGAGTTTTTTCCTTTAAAACTCGGAACTGTTGCACTCCGTTGCAGAGGACGGCTGAGTTTGAGTCTGGACCAGATATCGGCTCATCTGGATTCAGAACACTTCCAGTGCGGCAGCATACAGAAGCATCTATTCCTGATTTACAATGTAATACTATTGAAAAGACACACGTTGCTTTCTCCATGCCCAGAATTAATCATGCATCACCCCATATCCAATAGTTTAACCAGAAACGACTCACAAATGATTTTTAGATTAACTTCTGATCTCTTTGCTTTGTGTTGTCGAGCTCTATTGCGTCTGAAAAATGGCGGAGCAATTATTGATTATTCCAGAAAGCATTAAATTGAAAAGCGTTTCAAAATAAAACAGAACAAGGGTAATCATTAGCTCATGTATGGCTATTGTGAACCTAGACGATGTTTTAAAGCAAGTAAGTGAGAGAAATTTGAATGTTGGTGCACATATAAGCTGTTCTGACCTTCTGCTGGTTGAACGTTGTAAAGATCTGCGTATTAGATTAATGTATCTTCTCATTCAAACTGAAACTCACATGTGGACCTCTAAAGAGAGTTTGATTGAACAGATGTGACGTAACATAATTAAAGTGCTACGCCTGGTTCTCTGAAGAACATTATGATCCATCACAGTGGTCTTACTGCTGCCACATCATACGTGAATATCTGATGATGTGAGCACACGTTTCTTATTATTGCTTTACAGAAATCAATGCAAACCCAAATGGGGCTTGAGGATGTAGAGTTCAGTTTAATTAACACTTTTAGAGGCAGAGAAAGTGATAGAATGTTCATGTTCTTCTGTAGTAAACCCAGCTAACCGGGAACGTTCTCAGAATGCTGGCTAATGTTCTCTGAAAGATCTCTTTTAACGTTATCAAAATAGTTCTTGCAGTTATATTAGAACATTTGTTAACATTTTTAACACACACACACATATATATATATATATATATATATATATATATATATAAAAGGTGCTGGTCATATACTTAGAATGTTTTCAAAAAGTTGATTTATTTCACTAATTTTCCACACAGTCTGATATATTTCATGTGTTTATTTCTTTTATATTTGATGATTATAACTGACAACTAATGAAAAACCCAATTCAGTATCTCAGAAAATTAAAATAGTACTTAAGAGCAATACAAAGAAAGGATTTTTAGAAATCTTGGCCAACTGAAAAGTATGAACATGAAAAGTATGAGCATGCACAGCACTCAATATTTAGTTTGGGCTCCTTTTGCCTGAATTACTGCAGCAATGCAGCGTGGCATGGAGTCGGTCAGTCTGTGGCACTGCTCAGGTGAGAGCCCATGTTTCTCTGATAGTGGCTGACTGACTCCAGCTGCAGTTCACTCTTTGTGAATCTCCCCCACATTTTTGAATGGGTTTTGTTTCACAATTCTCTCCAGGGTGCGGTTATCTATTGCTTATACACTTTTTTTCTACCTATCTTTTCCTTCTCTTTGCCTCTCTATTAATGTGCTTGGACACAGAGCTCTGTGAACAGCCAACCTCTTTTGCAATGACTTTTTGTGTCTTTTTGTGACAACTAGACAGAGACCATTTAAAGACCTTTGCAGGTGTTTTGAGTTAATCAGCTGATTGGAGTGTGGCACCAGGTGTCTTCCATACTGAACCTTTTCACAATATTCTCATTTTCTGTGATACTGAATTTGGGGTTTTCATTATACATCATTTCAGTATACATTATACAAGTTTCACTTCTTAAATGGAATTAGTGAAATAAATCAACTTTTTGAAGATATTCTAATTTTATGACCAGCACCTGTATTTATAAAGCAAAAATGTTACAAAATTTAAAAATGTTCAAATAACTCAAACAAATCTAAAACAAACAAGAATGTCTAAAACAAATTTTTAATAATTTTGTTACTTAATATAAACATTAGGGAGATGTTCTTAGAACCTAAATTGTTAGCTGGGAAGGGGTAGAGCTTAATCTAGATAAATTACTAAATTATCTACATAAATTACTGTTACACATCGACCAACAGTGCACAAGTTAAACTATTAATCATTTAATTATGGTTTCTGCACACTCTTTATGTTGTGCCTGTAATATTTTCATATTGCCACAATATTTTAATGGGCATACATGCAACGCAACCCGCGAAACAGTTTATTACCGTTTTAAACAGAACATCTTTTTCATGTCATTGTGTTTTCTCATTTCCCCCATTGAAAGCGCACGACAGACCCAGAGAGATATTTCCTGAGCAGAGTAACCATAGCAACAGAGAAATAACAGCCAGTTATTTCTGTGGCACAAATAGACTCTATAAGTGAAATGAATGAATTTAAACGAGTAAAATAAGTGAATCTGAATAAATATCCAATTGAATATAAATGGTAAACGTTTATTTTTGCACCTGAATTATTCTACAGACAAAACGAAAATTTATTTAACATGTTTTTCACTATAGTTTGTCTTTTTCTCCGTCTATGTTTATTTCCTCTTTTTTCTCTTCATGTACGTATCACACAGCAACAGAGAAGAAATTGCTGTTATAAATGTACCTCTCGTGGAACCTCCAGCGTATGTTAAATAAATAATACTGTTTCAGTGACAGTAGAGAGACTGGAACAAACTCCATCTGCCATCATTGATCATGGATTAAGACATGATAACAGCTGCAACACACTCTTCAAATGTACGTCTTATTAGTAGCTTTAAAACTGATAACGTTTTTGCTCTTGACATAAAACAGCTGTCTTTCATAACATTTATCACAGGGCGTCTTTAAATGTTTACTGTAATCTTGGCACAAACGAGTATTTGCGTAATAAAGCGCGTTTGTTATGGCTGTTTATGCAATTCAATTACAATTATAATGTACCTCTGATTGTTTTTGTTATTGTGGACGCTTTTGGCCCTGCTGGTAAAAAACGTAATTTTCACAATAAGGTTTTAAAATGAAAAACTCAGTCTTCTTTGGACACATTGACGTTTGCCAGGTGTTGAGACTCTGCCGTGAAGGAAACACTGTCTCATTGCTCAGCAAACAACAGAGCTTTCAATAAATAAACAGATAGTCTGATAACGTAAGGTGATATGTGTGTTTTTAAGCTAAATGCTTATTCGTTTCCGTGCATATTCACAATAGATTTGTTTACTTACAGCTAAATGCTGTCTGGTGTTTAAAAGATGGTTTTAATAAACCCCTGCGCTGTTGTCCTCATTCAGCGTGACAGATGTGCAAATGTACTTCTCTGAGTTAGCAGCTTCCCAGCTAACCATTTTGGGTTGTAAGAATGTTTCCCAAGCGTTTCAATTAAATAACCAAAATGTTAAAGAAAAGTAGAAAGTTCTAGGAATGTTCAAACATTTTTTTAATTCTGTAATGTTCCACTGGCTGTTTAAGAAGAACGTTTTTGGTGTACATAACAATAAAAACGTTTCTGCAGTAACATTTTTTATAACTCTTGTTCATTTAATGTATCTACTGAATTTTCACTGGATGAAAAAAGCTATGAAGTTACGACTCACCTTGACTTTCAAAGTCCAAAAACAGGTGCATGGACCACAAAGATTCACAAAGGAAACAAAATACAAAAAGCACATTATTCGTGTGAAAAAAGTACAAACATTATAGTAAAGGTTTGTTGCAGAATGACAAATGTTTCAGGAGCCGTGTTGCAGGTCACATGATCACAAAGTCACGACACACTATCGCGTCCAAACTGGAAATCCACGGTTTGCTTAAGATACAACAGGAGGTGAAGGTCAGCTGAATGTTGCTTATCAGATAAAGTCATATCATGTCTAGTCAAATCTCTGAGGCCATTAGGCTAATGTTTATGGCTGGTGTTTAGGTCACAGTTCTGTGTGACAGCTCTGGCCACTGTGTACAACAAGCGAGTGAGAGAATTCTCTCAGGTCCTGCCATGGTTGACCCACCAGTAATGTGACAACAGAGTCCAGTGTATCCCACAGTGGTCACATGACCGGTAAGTGTCCCAGACAAAATGAGTTTTACAGCCCATTACTCTGTGGATTGCTCACCAGGTTGCTGCATGTGCTTGATTTAACCAGTGAGTGATTGTCTTACATCCCAGCTTACAATTGTATGTTGTTTCTGTAACGTTTCCATTATGTAAACAAAAACATTTAAAAAAAAATTGTATTAAATAAAAAATTTTTTCAATACATTTTATTTATTATATTTTATTATTTTAATTATTCTTTTATATTTAAGTTTTTTTAGACCTTGTTTTACCGTTTTTGCTTGGTTAGAACGTAATTTAGACTTTAATTCTGTAACATTTTAAAACGTTCCACTAACAACCTAAGAATAACATTTTTGGTATGTATGATATGTAATGTTAAAAACATTATAATAACATTACTGCAAGAACATTTTCGTTAACTTTGAGAGAACGTTCAAAGAACACTAGCCAACGTTCCGGGAATGCTTCCTGTTGGCTGGGGTATTGGCTATATTTGAATCTTGAGCTGGATTTGTTCTCTGGACAAGAGACCTTATGAACCCAACAGGGACAGCAAGATGTAATTTGGAATGATAAAACCGCTTTGGACTGTATCCTTTACATCATACAAAGACATTTTAAATGACCATAGGAATAAGAGGCAACATTTTCCCATATAAATTGAGGTTGTTTCAATGCATTGCTGGACTTTAAGAGACAGTAAGAAAACCAAACGGGTCATAAATCAAGCGCAGAACCATTTTACAAACGATTTCACAGGCTAGCTGCGTTCTCTTTAAATAACAGACCCATTTCATTTCTATTACTGCCATCTGGAAAGGTGCACATCTCTCAGAAAGAGCCCAGTGGACAACAGAGCTGAGCCTCGACCCTGATGTTTTAATCTAGCGCCGAAACATCTGTTGTGTATAATCAAACGATTATGTAAAGGTCATTTTTGAAAGGGAATGAATGAGCACTAAAGCTGCTGTGAGAACCGCAGGACTGAAGAATGTCATGAAGTTTGGAGGAGTACATAAGTTGTTCAGTAAACATAAGGATGTAAAAATATTCCATCGATTGCTATGGACAAAGAATAAAATATTTCCAGCATTTTAGCAGAGAGGGTCAAAAAACGACAGCTGTGGAGTACGTAAAACAAACAAAATTTATGCTTGAAATTATAAAATATATGGTAATAATTTTTTGCCACTAAGCTGTTTACAAAATATTTACATTTAATTCTTGTGTTCATGTTTCTGTCTTGTGTCGCCTAGTTTTCCCTTGTTGGCCTCATATAGTTTACCTGTCATCCAGTTGATGAACTTGTTAGTTCCTTGTTTGATCTAGTGTATGTGTACTTGTGTGTGTTCTTGAGTTAGTTTGTCCTCTCTCATGTCAAAGTTAATGTGTGTTTTTCTGTTTCCTGAGGTTTATGAATTATAAACTGTTTCTGTTCATTTCTCATCTTTGTGATCTTTATGACACAACCGCCTGTGGCACAACTATGGTGTTTACTCATACTGGGAATTTTGTAAAGTTGTCCAGTTTATTCCATTCCTTCCAGTGACACAGAGGAAAAACACAACGGAACCCCTGATTGACGCCTCTGGTCCTAAACGTTTAGTTTGGAACTTGATCTATTTTTACGTGGTTAGTTACTCTGCCTCCTCTGCCTTTTATATAATCGTGCAACGTTTTACGTTTACCGAAACGCAGTGGAGCAGAAACCCAATAGAGCTGTTTACTGAATTCTCGGGTTGTAAACATTACACAGTGGAAACGACATTAGATGCACAACGACATGATATTATATTGTTACTGCGTTCCACTAGGCAGTTCTGAATGAGGTTAAATGCTAAATCCATGAATACTGATCAAGCTTCGAGGGACATTATGCTAGTTAGTGAGTTTTCTGGTACCGTGCCTAGAGAATACTAATGAAAGCTAATGGCTAATTAGCCTGCTAGGTATAGTAACAGGCTAATAGGCTAAAGTTATTTACTTTAACAGTAATAAGCAAAAATGCTTCACTTTGTCGTTTTCTCTTGTCTACCTGTGCGCTTAATAAAGCACAATGAGGTTTAATTGACTGTGACAAGTGCTGCCCCCTGCAGGTTAAAACTCACACGATCAGAGAGGCTGCAGTTATTAGTTATGTAGACCCATTCAAAGAGACTTGAATTAAGAATGAATGCTGTTTGTATTCAGCCAAGCTGCTGTCACACGTAAGACTTTCTGTAATTTATACTCTTTTCTGTATAGACGTTAAGACGTGAATTTGTTATAAATTAATTTACAGTGATTTAATCTTAAAAAATAAGTGATGACTCATGGCCAGCTATGCCTCAAACAAGCTCGATCAAGCATTTTGCTGACTTTGAATTGAGATTGATTACTTACACATTAACAAAATTGCTTGAATTAGCCATAATTACTGTTTTCTGCTTTATCATTCAACAGATACTCACACAAACTACACACAAATCAAACAAGAATACAGATCTCTCTCTGTGTATCTCTCTCTGTGTATCTGTCTCTGTGTATCTGTCTCTGTGTATCTCTCTCTGTATCTCTCTCTGTGTATCTCTCTGTGTGTATCTCTCTCTGTGTATCTCTCTCTGTGTATCTCTCTCTGTGTATCTCTCTCTGTGTATCTCTCTCTGTGTATCTCTCTCTCTGTATCTCTCTCTATGTATCTCTCTCTGTGTATCTCTCTCTGTGTATCTGTCTCTGTGTATCTCTGTGTATCTCTCTCTGTGTATCTCTCTCTGTGTATCTCTGTGTATCTCTCTCTGTGTATCTCTGTGTATCTGTCTCTGTGTATCTCTGTCTGTATCTTTCTCTGTGTATCTCTCTGTGTATCTCTCTCTGTGTGTCTCCCTTTCGCTCTCTCTGAATGTTGGTTAACATTCTCTAAACGTTTTCTCAAAGTTATGAAAAGGGGTTCTTTTTTAGGTTATATATCTAGGTATAGATATCATAAATGTTATTCCTTAGTAGTTTGTGGAATGTACATAAGTTAATACGCAATAACGTTAATACAACGTCTAAAAATCTGGATGTTTTGTACATTCCTAGAACTTTCAAAATAACATATTTAACAATTTTGTTACTTTACGGAAAAGTAAGGGAAATGTTATTACAACATTAAATTGTTGGTTTTCTTTCGGAAGTGATAAAGTGAGTGAGACAGATTATCTTTCTCACTGCACAACCGAACACTGTATAAATCTTTTGAGAAAGTAGTGCAGTGAGTTAAGACTTGGATGTCTCGGAAGTCTTGCTCACATTTACATGCTTAATTTGACTGCAAATGGTTTTTCCACATTTAAAACCGCACGGATTTGATTGGAGACCTGAAAGTTTTCGTTGTTTACAGGAATTCTGTCCTGATGACAGATGACATATACTGGAAAAGAAAAACAACACTGTCCAATCATTAAAAGGTTGAATGTAACTGAAATAAATCCAGATTCCATTTCGTATTCCGTGGAATATTTTAACTGTGAACTGATCTGAAAGAGGAAAACGAGAAAAAGAAAAAAGAGGAAAAATATATATTCAACTATAGAGTGGATTTGTTAGAGCATTGCGTTGAGGGTTCGATGGCCAGGAATAATTTTATTTACATATTAATAATAATCATATTAACAATAATTATATCATTATATATTGTGCATAGCTTAAATGCACTGTAAGTCGCTATGGATAAAAGCATCTGCCAAATGCATAAATATAAATATGCATAGTAACAACAAAACTGTAAAAATAGCTGATTAAAATACTTTAAATAATCTGTGGGGATTTTACCCAACCATTTAGTCAGTCCTGAATTTATAAACAATGACCAGCTTCGTGAAATTCATAAACAGAATTCATAGTGAACATGAGGGAATACAAACAGAGCCACCAAATGATTAACTTTCATTAAATATGTCACCAGCATTCTGACAGAACGAGAACGGAACGCAAATGTCCGTCCCCGACAGTCCCAGAACCGCTGAAGTAAACTGGCTGAACTTGATCACTCACTACAAATAGCAGCCTCACATACTTCCCCTGGAATTCCCATAGAGTTAAATTTGTTGTCACATCTCAACGGTCAACAGATGAATATTTGCCTCTTCGTTCCCGAACACACCCACTCACAGGCACTATTTAGACACTCGCGTAAACAAACGTACTCATTCAGATGAGAAAATTGTTTTTTGAGAGATGTTTTTATTATGGGTTAATCATTCATTGTGGGTTTAAACAAAAATACATGACATTTGGCAATCGTGAGCCATGTAGTCTGTTACTTACATAATGAAAGCTATGACATACATGTCACATCCTTAAAAACTGGTTTGTTACAAAGCATTGCGTTTGTAGCGCAAAGGTTGTGGGTTCGATTCCCAGGGAACACGTGTACCGATCAAACGTATAACTTCAATGTACTGTAAGCTGCTTTGGATAAAAGCGTTTGCCAAATGCATGCATGTAAATGTAATATACTGCTAATAAACGTATATATTTGTTCATTTTTAAACAAAAACATTGCGTATTACACGTTGATGTAAGTAAATTGTGACAGATTCGTCATTTTCCCTTTAAGTGTTAAACTTCCCAAAAAAAATCTATTCACCCCATTTATGTTTTCTTTGAACAAGTCAAATCGTCAGAGTTCCAATGTTCCTGTCCTAAATCACACCTTCTAGTGTTCCTCACAGACAGATCAGCTGACTCTGCACTCGTGGGCATCTCAGCAGTTCACATCTAATTGCTTTAAGGTCCCCCGGCAGCCTTGTATTAATTCTGACCCCATAAGCCATTGATTCCACCCCTCATTAGTGTTCGTTTTTAATTATGTAAGACTTAGTGGCAATTGAAAGCCTTTAGAGAACTCTCCAACAAAATATGGTTTTAGCAAATGAGCTCTCAGTATGTCTGGGGAAGCACAGTAACACTCAATGAGGCTTGGCGAAAACTTGGAGCAACCTCATAGCTGTGGAGGCATTAAAGAAGGAGAGAGCCGTCTGTGAGGTCTGATTAATAACGTCAGTGGCGATGTATATAGAATAGTAGGATTTACGATAAATGAAATTCAATGCAGATGTATGTCTGTAAACTCGAGTCAGAGTCACAGTCAAAACTCAGATAAAAGTCATACACAGGGTTTCTTGTTTGTTCATTTGCCACGATTACAGTACGGAATGCATTTGCATTAAGATGCTGCTGTGTAAATAAAACACAGGCTGAAAAATAGCAAATTTATAAAAATAGACTATTCTCTATATATGAAAATAAATTAGTTATACTATAATTTGGTTAGTTTCACCATGGTGACCACCAATTAACCATGTTTTTCTACAGCAATCCTATAGTTTAGGGTTTACCGTGGAATTTGTAGTAAAACTATGGTTAAACCAATGGAAATCAAAACCAAAAACAATGGATACTGAAAACATTAGATACCAAAAAAACATAGATACTAAACCTTTACTGTAGTAAAACCATGCTTAATTTTCACAAGGGTTGAAATAAACTGTATTGTGGAAGAGTTAAGTTTCCGGAATCAACTTTAGATTATATAAGAGGTTGTTTTGAAGAGTCTGGAAATGTTCTTGTTCAATAAGTGCCTGATTGTTTAGCTCAATCAGATGACCATTATGTTGTTTTGTTGTGGAGTTTTAGAGAAAAAAACGAGTCAATGTTGTTAACAAAGATCTCTGACTTACATTTTAGGGAAAGTCTCTACACCACATGGCCAAAATGATGCAAGAGACACTCTCTTCTAAGTTAGTTTAGCTAGTCTCCTTAATTCCAGTGAAGACAAATCTTAAAGGTAGGGTAGGCAATTTAAGAGAGGCTAGCAATAGCATGCTAGCTTTTAAAGCGTAAGATCTCGCCCTCCCTTCAGAGCGCTCTCCAGAATTTTAACCAGCATAACAAAATATGTTTCTGAAAAAATTCGCATACATGGCATACATTGCATTTTAGAGCATGCTACCAAATGTGTGGCGATCGTTTGTTTTTCCTCTCCAGCCTCCAGCCTCATGATTGAACGTGATTGGCCAGCACAACCCCACCACACACTTTGGGGATAAATTGAAACACAGAACCCATCACCCTGCGCCTGACCTCACAGATGCTCCTCTTTCTGAACCCCTGCAGCCATGTTTCAACAAGCCAATCCAGATAAGTGGATGCTGTTAGGGAAGACCAGTTTGGAATTAAACGCTTAACAAGCGCCTACGATTGCAGTGTTTGTGTGTTCATGTAGTGTATATGCTAGGCAAACGTATACGTATCTGTTTACTAGTTCAACTGTGAGTTCCAGAGTTAGTTTTGAAGTATGAGGCAGGGAGCTTTTCTAACCTTGTAATCGTTGATGTTACCATGGCGATCGATCCAGTGCAGGAGACATAGAAAGTAGCCGATGGCCGCTGTTGTCTTGGGCTACCAAAGAAGGACAATATTTACTTTTAACAAATCCAGTCTGATCTTCTTTTCACTACATAAGGATGTCCGCCACATCCTCACGTTCATTTCATCATTCCATATTTTGTTGTCTCGGTATTCATAAGGGCCCTTTAAGGATTTTCTAAGCCAAAGCTGGCACACAAAACCATGAGCTGTCAGAGATTCAGAAATGATGCTCTGACCTTTTCCAGCTTAATGAGAGAAACAAAGAGTCTTCTTTGGTTAAACCCAAAGGGATTATGACTATAATGGACCTGACCTATCGCTTATTTAGCAATGGTACTTAAGTTAATGAACTGGAGATATACAAAGGCTAAAAACAAATTACGTAACATAAATATGTATACAAATAATTAACAACAACATTTTTAAATACTATGTATACAAATAATTAACATGAACATTTTTAAATACTATCAAAACAATGACTTGGTGAACTTGTTTAAACAAAAGATTTTTTTTAAATTGAAAACTTGTCGCCATGACAACAGCATGCCACCGACCAGCCTAGTCACAAAAAAAGAATGTGTTGGACTCTCTAATGGCTTTGACGATCTTGGAGGGTGATATAAGTCATGGTGACTTACAGACAGCCTTGTAAACCAATTTAACTTGGATAAAGTTCACATCCCTAAACTCTCATCATATCTATTAAACTGGTATGTTACAAACTTTGCCATTTTAAACCATAAGTGTCCATAACTTATGACTTGTTTACATTATTCTTTGCTGTTGTTAACAAATGTTACATTTATGCATTTGACAGACACTTTTATCTAAAGCAGCTTACAGGGCATTTTATTTTAGCAGGACGCGTTCCCTGGGATTCGAACCCACAACCTTTGTGCTGCTAACGCAATGCTTTACTAATTGAGCTACAGGAACTAATGCTAAACAGCATTAGTCAACACAATATTGTAGAAAAGTGAGAAAGGGACTATACTGTTAATTACACTATATTACATTGGCAATAATGCAAAAGCCACAGAAATATGGCTGTATTTTCATGCATTATAAATGTTTAATGACACATATTTAATTTGAAAACTGTATAGCAACTCTCAGTGCTCTAAAATGCAAAATAAGGAATCTCACAACCTCATTTCTATCGATTTCTGGCACAGACATCCTGGCACGAGTACAACAGAGAGCCAGAGTGCCAGATAACCATAATACACATTAGTCAGTTGTGCAGTTTAGGCTATTGAAATAATGGTCGGGTCTTCAGAAAACCCACTAATGGATTGTACAGCCTCTTGGTCTATTATCTTCTCTTGTGATGGCTGTTTCTGTTTCCCTTTCAGATTGAACATAATGTTCCATTGATACCTGTTAAATTCCTCTTCGCTTGCACTCTGTTTTTACTTAAAGCATTTGAAATAAAATTACAAATTATAATTTGAGATTACTTGTTGATTTTGATATAAATAACTTTATATTTTTATATTAAATGTAAAGATTTCAGACACACTGGAAGGCGTTAAAAGCGAAACAGAAGGAATGCACGGATTCCATCTGTATACACGGACAAATACGCCCGTGAAAGCAATTAGTGAGCCGCAGCAAGGCGCGCTTGACCTCAGAATGAATTCGGTGACCAGCGGGCATGTTGTCATACAGGCTTTTTTCAATTATAAACATAATTAAGTCAACACTGCGATAAAACGCAAAGCTAATTCTGTTATGTTTTGTAATTAATGGAAAAACAGTAGAAGTACAAACACTAATGAAGCAGGAATATAAAAGGACAAACATGAGGAAACAGTATATGCACGGCAGTCACTGTGGACATCACACGGTCTTATCTGATAGAGACTCTCTCAACAGTTCCCGCGGCAACAAAACAGGAAGCTTAATGACCCTTTAAAATCTCACACCAATGGATTTCAATTCAGTATCATTAACAGATTTGTGTATAAACATAACTGACCAGTAAACCTTTATTTTAAACAGTACATTAAGTTTACAGTCAAACACATTACAACTGGAACAACACGCCAACACTAATGAGTTATGCCACACAAATTATTGTAAGTTCTTATTCTTCTTTTTTGTACATATATAAACAGAGATAATGCATTTCAATGGGAATATAAATGATTCCCCAGCGGAATAATAATGAGCATTATTTATTAAGCAGTGAAAGAATGATTTTACATGAACAAAATCACCTTCATTTCCTTCTCACAATGAATTTGAGAACATAACAGATAACACAGCTGAAGGAAAACCTAGCAACCACCACAAACACTCCAAGTTATGCGTATTGTGCAAAATATGAATGTGGGGCTTACAGTAAAAGAAGCACGTCAATGTACCCCAAACCCCTCCCCAATTAAATTATGATAATGACATGAAACTCGGTCTGTCCCGATGGAAAACACGGACCGCACAGAATCAAATGATGATACACATTAAAAGCATTATTACAAGGCAAGCACACAGCTGGGCCGGAGCAGTTAGAAGACATCAAACAGTCGCAAGCATATGCAAACAGCTCTTATCAAAAACACACAAGCAGAGCGACGACCATCTGTTGGTACTAGCGTAATGACAGCGCTGGCTGTGAACAGACTCCAGGAGCTGACACAGGGTCTTGTCTCACAACATAAATAAATGTAAAACCCATAACATACATACATAACACTCTGTATTTTATAATGCACACTTGTTACACTTGATTTGGCATCTGTTATGACATTCAAGGATGGGTTTGACCCCATTTGCTGGTGGCGTCGCATGCAAACATTATCTGGCAGCTCTTATTGCATGCACACATACAATTTATTATGATTTACAGTTACAGTAAAGGTTCATTTAAAAGCATTTCTTGTCTCAGGCTGTGTTCTGCAGTTACACGTCTCATAAACATGCTTTTCAGACACATATTTTTGACCCATACGGGCAAAATGAGTCAGAATGAGCACAGACTAATTATGAGCTACAAGCAAAACAAGTAAAAAGTGTCATTTTTGGTCTAACTTGAAGTTTTCACAAAATGAGTTCAATAAACACTCATCCAGAGATACCAAAGCACCAAAGAGCAGTTAAACACCTAAAATCGTTATTTGTACTTTTCTGAGGGGTGTTTGTCTTTTTTTTGCTCTCTTCTGAACGGCTTCACACAGGTGTGGCTCATTCATTTTTTGTCTGATTCCGACAAATCCTACATTGCTTTCTTAACGGACAATGTAATCATAACAAGAAATCATTTCTAAACATTTGCTCTGTCGTTGTGACTCATTTTGCCAGCACGAATCACATATTAACTATCCATTAAAATAAATGCAGGTTCGTCCTGTAATTACTAAATCATTGTCTCCGTTTTAAGCACATATCAGCCTTCGTGAGTTTAAACATTTTTATGAAAGGACCTCAGATAAGATGCCCTTGGCAACATAAATACAGTGTTAAACACAGCCGGATGGTTAGATTTGATAAGAATACAGGAAACAATCACAGTCATATTTATACACAGAAAGCGCTGAATGGTCAAAGGCTGACCTTGTTTTTTAGCTTCAAACACGGGCACACTGATACAGACCTGCTTTGTACCCATGGATACGACCGGATGTCTAATTAAAGCAATGATATATTATGTAATCATATTATTTTCCATTGCTCTGTTCACAGTGAAAGCGGCTAGCAGACAACAGCAAGTTAAGCTCCAATAAGCCATAGCGCACATTCATTTTATTAGTGTTTCATTTTCTTGCATTTCATAATTCATTAGGGACGTCTCTTTTTTTTGTCTCTGGAATCACTGCCTGGTAACATATGTCAAATTATAAGTACTGTAAAATATATTTACAGTAAATCTTAATGTGTTTCCTCCAGACAGCCATTCATACTCCTGCGGTGTAATACTGATCTCCGTTCTAGGTTTGTCTTTGACACGCTTTTCTTTGAACCCTCTTATGCAATTGTCATGTTCCGAATGTATTTACCGGTCACACCAACTTCTCACATTAATTTCATACAGCTCTGACCGCTGAAAGAAAATACATTACAAATTCTCTCTGTCTGGAAAACACTGCTTGAGCATCTTCCTGGCTTATTTTCTTTTACCCGGCAGGGTGTCAAATTATCGGTAAAAACATGTTCAGTATTCCGCGGATTTGAGCACACACAGATTTAAGGGTGTATATGTTCGACAAACATTCTGTGCGGTCAGAGCTTTATAAAACTGAAACACGATGGTGGACCGCGTTAATTAAAGCCAAATTCAATTTTTTTTGCCCCTCTACTGCCATCTCTGTTTGAAACATAAAATTGCAGGTTACTTTACGTACTTTTCATTCTGTATGTTGAAGTCAACCGAAGCCAAATGGACGTTTCCCGGGTAATCAGACCTGACAGCTTAAATGATGAATTATTATTGTAAATTTACTGTTGCGAATCAGGGTAAGGTAAGGAGACCATTTTGAACATTGATCTGTCGTGTACTTGCTCCATATCAAATTTTTGTTCATTTTAACCCAAGATGTTACGGATTGCAGCTTTTAAAAATGGTAAAAAATTCAATTGATCTTACATTTATGTTTACGTATTTGGCAGACACTCGTATTCGAGGTGTATATTTTAGCAGTTCAAGCATTCCTTGGGATTTGAACCCATAACTGCCGTGTTGCTAGCACCATGATCTGCCATCTGTACTCCAAACATTGCATATAGGATGTCCTACTTGCCCGTCAATGTATACATGCGTTCATGTGTTGGAGGAGGCATGGCTTTGGAGAGCGCTCTGAAGGGAGGGTGGGATCTTAGCTTACAAAGCTAAACTGCTATTGCTAGCCTCTCTAAAATTGAGTAATCGCCATCTATACGAGGTAAAATTGCCTTTTGTTGAAGTTGTATTTTATAACGTTTATGGTACAGACAGTTCATGTTTTATTGAAACATCAAACAGACGCAGTACCCTGAAGCGCTCAGTAAATTGGCACTTTTTTAGCTGATCAATCGCCAGAAAGCCTAAACTGTTACATCAGAGCTGCTCCGTGCTGTGTTAACTTCACTCTGGAATTCCATCTGAAAGATTCAAACAAATAAACATGGCCACCTGTGGTTGTGAGCTCTGCAGGCTTGGCAATGATAGGCACACAATACAACTAAAGTACGGTTTAGGTTTCTAAGCTCTAAACATCATGAGCTCTTTAGTTAAACTAGTGAATTTAGTGAATTTAAGACCATTAGTCTCTCTGACATTTATAGAACAGACGTCAGTTAACACAACGAAACAATCCTTCATGTTTTTCCTTGTAACTAGAATGTAAATAAATTTGGCTATACAAGGCTAATTTTTAACTCCATGGGAGTTGGCAAATATCAGTTTCCGAATATGCTTTTGTTTCACCGAGTTAAATGGACTAGTATTGCTGTTCTGCATGCCTTTACTCGTAAGATTCTGACGTGTTGTTTTACTTCAGTGGATGTTAATTGATTCACCATGTACAAAATCCCTTTGAACGTATTGACTGTGACAGGTCGGCTACACAAGAAAGCCAATATTTGCATGCCGGCTTCACTCCACATTCATCATCACAGTAATCCACCGATTTTTTCGGAACACATCCAGGTCATTATATTCTGATCGTACCTTGTGTTCATACCATGTTATTCCTCATTCGCTTAGTACTCGTTTATGCACCACTAAACCTACTTTTTCCAAGTCACTGTTCCTCATTTCCCCCATTTAGGTTACAGTTCTCCGTGTTCAGGGACTGTTTCTGAACATTGTCATTCGGAAGGACCTTTTTGTTCAGGGCATCCAGATGACACCGAGTTTCCCTCTGGCCCTCCAATGAGCATTTGGAGACAGCACTGGCCACCTGGCAGAACTTCCTCAGGAGAATCTCCCTCAGGAGCAGGTAAACCCAGGGATCCAGAATCTGGTTGAGCGAGGCCAGTCGTATGGCAGTGAGAAAGAAGTTGCAGTCCATCTGTAGGTCAGGGCTGGGAGAGGGAGATACAGCCGCAGATCTGCAGTGATGGGAGGACGTGTGTGTTGAGATCATCTTCAACATAAGGACCTGCAGAAAGTGTGGAGATGCCACAATCATGGGCATATTATACTGGGATTGATAGATATTAATCACAATTAAAAAGGAAAAGAAGAGCTGTGTAATATTTTGGACAATGCAATTTTACTACCCTAAGAGTGTGGTACCCTCAGCAAAAGTTTCAAGTTTTTAGCATCTAAAAATTCATGTAGCAGATTTGATGTTTTTATCCAAAGTGAGAGCATTCCCTGGAATTTTTTTGAAGTCAAAATCAATACAAAAAAGATTGTCTGTGGGTTTGATTATTACCTAACTGGAATTAACTAACATTTTGTTGAATGTCAAATCACACAGAAACCTCCTGAGATTTACTATACAAAAGCACTTTTGTTCTCTAGGGTAGAAATCTAGGGTTAAAAGTGTGATATATATGTTAATATAACTTTGATTTTTAAGTTTTAAAAGTATACACATTAAGATGTATATTTTTTTGGAACATGACCTTCTGGGGGCTATTCTGCTTAAAACTATTCTGCTTAATTAATACAATATAAAAAAGGCCCTGACAGACAGCGTGTATGCATACATGTAATAACTACGATACGTGTTTCTGGAAAAAAAAACTGACATGACACGTACCAGCAGAGGTGACCAACATGTCAACAAAACACACATAATGCCCATCAGCTGAATAACGGTCTCTGTCGTTAACCTCTCCCATTGTTTGGACGACTGGGTCGAACTGAGCTTCGTTCTGCAACGTACCACCAGCGCGCGGATCGTCACCACGTTACAAGACAAAGTGACAAGCAAAGAAAAGATGCCCAGCGCTGCAAAAGTCGTGGCAAAAAACGTATTTCCCGTTACGTCCTTGTCTCCAGTGCTTA
This sequence comes from Botia almorhae, assembly GCA_036877575.1. Lineage (NCBI taxonomy): Eukaryota > Metazoa > Chordata > Actinopteri > Cypriniformes > Botiidae > Botia > Botia almorhae. The sequence goes on along the minus strand of JAZGTJ010000026.1, from coordinate 276,621 downwards.
TGAAACACCAGGTGCCCGGCCACTGCAAAGTATACTGTCCAACGCCAGCAACGGGCAATAAGGCAAAGAGCAAAACCAAGCACCAAATAATCACCAGAACCTGCTTGGTCACGTTGGTTTTCATGTACTGCGAATACCAGTGAGGAGCAGTAATAGCTAAGGCTCTCTCGATGGCCATGGCGCTTGCTAAAAAGAGAGGACACAAACCAAAAGTGGTCATGCACACCCCAAAAAAGGCGCACAGAGCTCCCGACGAGTCCACCTTCTCCCATTTCAGATCTGCCATGTAGACCGAAATGACTATGGGACTTGTCAGCAGCTGGCCGAAAAGATCAGTTAACGCCAACGACCCGATGCAAAGTAGAAACGATTTCTTTCGTTTATTTTCCTTACTTCTGTACGCGTTATAAACTAGAAGCATCGCAAGCGAGTTCCCGACCATTCCAGTAACCATCATAGTGATGGGAAAAAACACAGATACAGATCCACAGCTCGCGCCCTTGCCGGTGCCGTCCTGTACAGGTTTGGAGACGTTGGACGCCAACATAACGGTTCCAGCAGACGTGTTTTGAGGCAAAGTGTCTGAAGACTGACATTTAGATGTCATCCTTTTTCAGGAAGCTTGTTCATGACCCCAGCAGCCCTTTGAAACAGGTGAAGTCCACGACGCGATGTTCACTTCGTCTCACTTTGTGCGCTCTGCTGCCCGAGCGCGCTGAACGGACGCGCGTTATAAACAGAGGCGGGACCCTTCTGGAAATGTAAAAACATGCTTAGAAAGACCAGAGAAAAGAAAGCGCAAGACCTCACGCCGTATCTTTACTAAAACACAAAAAAAACCCTTTTTTTCGAGTGCGCATTCTGTTGTTATTCTGCTGTTCAGTGGTCCGTCACCTGCTGTACCCGCGCACCGCACAAAATAACTAAGAAATATGACATCACACGAAAAGAGAACGTATTAATTGCCTTGTAACCATCTGAATAGTTAGCGCAACGAAACTTAACGTACAAGAGTAGCAAAAAAAACCCCACTAGTTTTATGACACACCGCACGCCATCCGCAGGTTCACAGCGTATTTTAAAAGCAACAAGTGCCACCTAGCGCATGACAAACGCCTCGAATCATCACACGAGTCAATGCACACTACCAGTGTATTTCTGTTCTGTTTCAATAATAGAATTGCTAATTTTCACCCTGTCAGAAATTGCAGATTAAACTAAACGCTAAATTAGATTAAATTAAACTAAAGCCTACATGGGTTTATTTCAACAAGCACAAACTGGCGCAAACCAAAGCTTAAGCTTGAGAACATTTATTAACATAGTGTTTATTCATGTTTTTACACTGTAATATCATTTGAATGAACAGAAAAACATTTTCATGTTTATACGATATATGATGTCAGCATGTGAGGATGTACAAACTACCTGTTCTAAACTTGGAGTCAAAGACTAGGTTAGCAGTACCTAGTTTAGTGATGAATCAAAGCACAAAAAAGAAGCAGGACACTAAAAGACAAGGGAAAGCCATGAGAAAATACTCATTGTTCAAATAAAACAGTAAATAAAACATTCTTACCTTTAAACACAATTAGATGACGTTACACATACATTACGACGTACGCAGTGATGATGTAATTTTTAAGACAGCATTTGTTGTGGGCTGTCTCACCTCACAGAAGAAAATATCTGTACCTTTAAATTAACATTAAGTGGATAGTTTGACTGTAATGTCGTCCAGCAGCAAATAGATAAAGCTACATCGGCATTATCATAACTTACTATCAAAAGTGATTTCCAGATGTGCTATATACAGTTACAGACTTAAATGTTGTTACTGTATAAACTGACTGACACTACAGATACCGCTGAAGGATCTGACTCTGTTTGGGAAAAAAGGCAGTTTTGATGACTGAGGTTATGTGAACAGGTCCTTTTTTGATGGAAATCTTAAAAAGGGAATATAAAGATCTGGGGAGCTAAAAAAACACAAAATGGGAGGAGTTAGAAAAACAACATGTACGTTTTAGAAAGATTCGTTTCCTTTGTTAGTCATTTCTGTTTTGCGCTTGAGCCCGAATAGGATGATCCTGGCTTCTGACAGACACAAATAGAGGAAAAAGACGAGAAAGATAAAAAAAACAATTGTTCTGTATTGTAAGAAAAGCACATTTATAAACATTATCTGCCTTCACTGTTATCACTTTTTGAGAGCCCAGAGTATAATGCAGAAGGACGCCTGGTATCCAGGACGCCATTTTGTTTACACCACTGAAACCCAAACCTTTCAGACGAGTGTGATCGAAGGGCCTATTTTGGCCCTTGGCGGGTGATGATGACCGGTAGCGAGAACTTTTTCTGGAGGAAGCAGAGACGGAACTTTCAAAGGAAAAATGGTAAGCATTCACATGAGGTCAAATATCTCCACACGGATTGCTACAATAGTGCTACCACAGTCAATAAAGCCCATTTAGATAAACACCACAGCCTGAATATCAAACCTTATGTGTTCGACCTGACTGAACACATCAAATAAAGAGGAAACTGTCAGAGGCTCAGCGAAGCTCGACTCTAATTGCCTGTTTGAAGTCACAGTGTTAACAGTTAAATGAAATGGTGGTGACATTGAAATATGTCAGCTTCAAGAGCCCATCTTATAAAAGCACAAGAAAGCTCTCAAGGTCTACACACAAAAAGAAAACAGAAGAATCCTGCTTACACGTTCACAAAGAGAGAAAACATCTCAATGTCAAACTGCTGTCTAAGGCACCTTTATCTCTCGTATAGTCATACATGTTTTATGGTGATCAAAAGACGACTTTTGTTTTAGCCTCAGAAGGACAAAGTTGACTACAACCACTGCCAGTTCACACACACTTTCTCTCCTGGAGAGCGTGCGAGACCTCATTCACCTGGAGTGGAGGATCGGCGTCAGCAAAAAACAAAACGCCACAAATTTCCAATTTTTCTAGGAATGCTGAAGACCCTCTGATGGAAACACAAGATAACAGTCAAGCTACTTTAAAATACAAGTATTCAACAACAAAAAATCAGCTTTAAAAGTTTACTTAGGTGCAAGTCCAAGATCGCTAACCAAATTAAAGTATTTTAGCATCATTTTAGCTGTGGCATCACAAAGTGTAATACTGTTTATAATTAGCATGTATAAGTACTAACCTGCTAGTCCAAAAGACTTCACTATAATACTCACGTTTTAAACTGCCTGTCATTTGCACTAAAGAGTCCTCTGATCCTTTCAGCTGAGGTCTTTCCGATCTCTGTTCCCCTTGCTTTCATCATCTTTGCTTTCTTTGTTGTTGTTGTTTTCTAAGAAAAGAATCGATAGCCAAGTTTAGGCTACTGTTGTAAGCATACTCATCTGCTCACATAATGTTGATATAATACTCGCCATAATAACACAAACCATACACAGAGCAGGAAAACCACTTACCTCTGACGCATCCATGACGCAAATTCACCAAAGATCTGGACAATGTCTTTAGAAAAAAAATTTGTTTAGGCATTTAAATAACTCAAACATATTTATATATTATTATTAATTATTATTATTAATGTAGTTCCCTAAAAGTGTTACGAGAGGCTCGCTCTTCTCATCGGGGCAAAAATAATAATAACGCGAAAACGCTTATTATGAATTATTATGCGTTTATAACACCAAAAGCGCGAGTTGAACCTAAACGATGACAAAAACAACACCATTAAATTTGTAGAAACGTACGTGGGCCAGTAACAAACTGGCTACGATGAATAAACGCTACACTTGTGTTGTATTTCGAAGTCTAGTGACTTCCCTACATAGGCAGCCATTCGTTGGTCACGTATGGGCACACGATGCTGTCTAAGACTTAGACTCTAAGTAGACAGCTCCACAGGTTTAAAACACTGACACAAAGTTTAGGATTTTAACAGTCGCTTGGTTGCCTGGACTAGCAAAAACCCAAACATCCATTTAACTCTAACGTATGTGTTTGTTTAATGTCATTTTAGTTGTTCTTACTTTCATTGGTTGCCCCATCTAACAGAATTTCAGAACAATTACAGTCCAACAGTATCAGTATTTTTTGCATCCACCAGATGGCAGATTTTCTTCACTATCGAACAACCAGAAGAAAGAGATGTTAATTCGGCACCAACAAGGTCTGTAGTCACCGCGTGAGTGTTCCCATGTTTACGTGCACGTGCGTCACGAGAGAGTCAATCATATAGGCCTTTGACGTCTATTTAGAAACCACAATCACGTGCTCACAGATCTCCGATTCTCACCTTTCGGATGATCTCCTCATGAACTGCCTCACACATTGTGCCAACATACTACAGACCCCTTAGTTAGGTTCGGCATGAAGGCACACATGTTGCGGAGCCAGATGGAGTTGAGACATCCTTCCCGCTGTGAGTTCTCAGTCCTGCGGGGACTTAGATAGGACCCATTCTTGCTGGTGCTTACCAGGCTAAGCCTGTCCTCCATTATCTGCCAAACTCGCACTGTTTTAGAGGTCCCTCTCACAGCTGTTGCACTGCTTATGAGTCACAGTGCTTACATTGTTTTCAAGTAGAGGTGTTTAAAAATATCTGATGCCCACATTTTGTGATCTCCGTTTACAATAGATCATTTATTAGCCTGAATTATACGATGCCACGTATTGATGTTACGGGAATTAATGCAAAATGAATGTACATGACACACACTTGATGATATAAGATCTTATTTAGCTGTTACCTTTGTTAGCTTGCACACTTGTATCACATTTAATTCGCTAAAACTAGAAACAAGAAAAGATATGCAAATTTGTTACGATTAGCCAACTATTCTGTGTTTGCATGTGGTGTTTGTGTTTGTATGTGGTGTTTGTGTTTGTGTGTGGTGTTTGTGTGTGTGTGTATGTGTGTGTTTAAAGAGGACAAGTACACATTTTAGCAGGAGCTCATCGAAAACAAGGATTATGGATAATGATAATGATATGAATAATACATTTTTTTTCAGTGGAATCAGAGAAAAAAACTGAGAAGTGACTCGTCTCTAGTCGCATTAAATAGCTCTGCTGTACTTAAATTTCAGCATCTTCCTTTTTCTCCCCCCCCCCACCTCGCACTGTCAAACATATCACCAATGTCGAGTTCAGCGTTTGGTCATCTCTGGAATGTTCCACTCAGATGTATTTTCGACACTGAAGGGGCACCTCAAACAGAGGCTTGATCCTTATTTGAAACCACCTGGACTTTGTAGGTCTGACAGATGGTGGAGGCTTTTCCTGACTAAGGGGGTTGGGTGGTGGGGTTGTGCTAGTGTGACACCCTCTACCATCATAATAATAAGCTAACAAGATAATAATCAAAGCTTGTATTTCCTCACGCACTGATACGCGAGGTTACACTGCGAAACCATTCGGTTCCTCACACAGTTCAAGGGAGTTCTTGTCGCTGATCTTGTCGAATCGAAGGCCGAGGTCTGGGCTCTTTTGGCTCGCCTGAGTGGACGGTGAGGTACTGTCAGCTTGCTGGGCTGTTATGTAAGAGGTGAGGAGCGGCTCAGGAAAGCTGGCTGCCAGCTGCGCCGGTATTCGGTTGAAAGCTTCTGCCTTGTCACCTCATTGTAATCTCTCTAATGCATATTCTCACACACACTGTCGATGCATGGCAGCGCTTCTCATTCAGAAGGTCATCCGCAGTGGGGCTCCATTGCAATGGCTTTATGTGCAGTGAGTGAGTCGGATGGAGGGCAGAGACACTGAGCAAATATTGTCATCTACATGAACCCAATAATGTCTTTATTTCTCTCCTCAGACTCCAAACCTACAACAGATAATGTTGTTACGTATGTTAAGTGATATTCCAAAACACAAGCATCCTGCTGTAACAATGCAAAAACAGAAAATCACACGTCAGGTGTAATAACGTTACGTTAGCAAGAGTCGCGAAGGGCTTGAATTTCACGTATGGTTGCGCAGCTAATGTGAAATGTTCTCGGAACGTTGGTTAACATTCTCTAAATGTTATCAAAACGTTCTTGCAGTAATGTTAGTAGAATGTTTTCTCAAGTTATAAACCATAAACCAGAATGTTATTCAATAAACCAGAATGTTATTCTTAAGCAGCTAAATGTTATTCCTAAGCAGCTAAATGTTATTCTTAAGCAGCTAAATGTTATTCTTAAGCAGCTAAATGTTATTCTTAAGCAGATAAATGTTATTATTAAGCAGATAAATGTTATTATTAAGCAGTTAAATGTTATTCTTAAGCAGATCAATGTTATTTTTAAGCAGTTAGTGGAACGTTTAAAGTTTGAACAAATGGCTTTATAACCAAGAAAAAACCTGAATACAAGGTCTAAAAAATTGGACATTTTGAACGTTTAAAAAATGATCAAAATCCCGTTTTTGTTATTTAATGAAAATGTTAGGGAAATATTTTATGGTGTTTACAAGCTAAAATGATCAGCTGAGTGATTCATTATTTATGTAACTTACCATCACAACAGAGAGTCTTTAAAGAAAAAAATCACATCCTGCATTCAAATAAAATTGTTTCTGTATCAAAATGACAAGGTTTACAGTAGCATGAAGCTAAAGTAAAAAACATATTCCATACCGTTTTTTCGGCAGTGTGCGTAGGCAAGTCTTTCTTCTGATGACACTGTAACGTGAATTCCTTCCCTGTTTGAAGGCTGAGCGGAAGAGAACGCTCCCACCTCTAAAAAGCTATTGTTTTACAATCCCATCTAGTGTACCACAGATAAAGTGTTCTCAGAATGAAAGACAATCTCCTCTGACAACATGTGCCCTCGCACCAGTGAGACAACACCCAAACCCCTTACTCACAAACAAGGCCGATGGATCATCTCCAGTCATAATTCAAATGCTTCTGTCAGAGCTGTCACACAAGTTCTTGTGTAATTGGAATGATTCACTCTTAGGAAACACTTCAAAAAGAAGTAAGGAATCAATACGGCGGAATATGAAGCATTCTTACTTAGACAACTCGAGGAACGCAGTGTGACTCATCTCCTTCATTCTCTCCTCAGCTTTTCCTCCTTTCTCTGAGGCAACAAAAGTATGAGCGTATATGTATGTAATTATTTTCTATTTTAATCAATGGTATTAAATAAATAAATACAGTCATGGCTATGTACCTTTGGCCGTGACTATATCCACAATATAGCACGTATATTGTCTTGAGGTTTTTAATATTGGTTAACCACATCATTAAAATACATAACTAAAAATATATTAAGCACATTAAGGAATGAATTGTTCGTCATGGAAACATGGAATGTCATCCTTCCATTGGAAGAGTTTACAGTTCCTGTAAACAGCAGTGGAATGTTGCTTAAATTACATTTATGGATTTGGCAGACGCTTTTATCCGAAGCGACCTTTGCGCTGCTAACACAATGCTCTAGCAGCTGAGCTACAGGCAAAATTCAGCTACTTTGCTGGGCAGGGAAACCAACAATAGCTCAGTGAAGAGGTCATAGAGGTCTTTATGTATAAAGAATGTCTGTTGACCAATCAGCATCAAGGACCGGAACTATCTAGTTATCCAGAACTATCTACACCCTGACACTCGGAGACTAATAACAAGCTTAAGTTAACGTACTGTTAAGAAAGCCTAAATCTTATTGGAATGTAACAAGAATATAAATCTTGTTGAACTGCAGTGGTCAATTAAACAAAACAACAGCATGTGTCATTTATGAACCACGCACATATAAATCCATAGTCCATTATACATCAAAGATACAGAGAGCACATTCACTACATTAACAGTCCGTACAGTATATATATAACCTCATCAGTTATGCAAACCATATTAGAAACCTTGCATTGGCTTAATAAAATCTGACAAACAATAAAATTGTTTTCTCCGTTATTGAAGATTATGGATTGTATAGCTCCTTGTAAAGTCTTTATTCAGATTGGTTCATCATCTGAAGCTGACAGGGCTCATTGCTCTGTCTGTGATAAACGTAATCAGTGGAAATTTGTCCCATTACACTGACAACACTTGATAAATGCCTTGTAAACAACAGGTCACAGCTGTTAATGTATCATAATATCGTAGATTAGGAAGCGCTGGCCAGGCCAGTCAGTACAATTAAACCCTGACAGAGGCAGCTCAACCACACGACGCTTGTGATCAACTGCACATAATCGCAGTTTCACTTTGTTTGCACATCATCTTAATTTACAACAACAGGGCGACACTAAACTGCATCATTTTGAGTCGTCTAATGTCAGATCAAACTTAGCAAAACCAGGAGGCGTTAGAATACAGACATACTGTAAGTACAGGAAACGTTCTCAGAATGTTAGCTAATGTTTTCTAAAAGTTCTCTCAAAGTTTTCAAAAATGTTCTTAGTAGAACATTTCCTAAATGTTATATATCATATATCAACATGTTATTCTTAAGTAGTTAGTGGAACGTTTTTTAAATGTTTATAAAAAATAAATAAAGTTTTAAAAACATTTTAATAATGTTCTCATAACAAAGAAATAATGTTAATACAACGTCAAAAAAACTGGATGTTTTGAACATTCCTAGAACCTTCACAACATAACATTTTTGTTACCTTACAGGAATGTTAGGAGAACATTCATACGACCTAAAATTGTTAGTTGGGGCAACTTAAAGCTGCAACATTTTGAGTCGTCTATCGTAACATATAACTTACCAAAACCAGTGAGCTTCAGAATTTCCAGTACAGCTGCCCTTTCAAACCAAACTACAGGTGACATTTTAGGGCTCCGACCATCAGGTCAGTCTGATAACTCTTGACTTAATTTCTACTTTGCATAGTCATGCCCCATTGAAAACCATCTACAGCGTCTTCCGGACCTTATTTTTAGCTGTGAGGACATTTAACCGATGTTTTCTGGAGGAATATTTGAACTCCCCTGCAGTCTGGCCTCGCCATTATCAGACCGATGGTCAACTGAGATGATCAATTTGCATAATGAGGCGTTAAATTGGAGCCCGTTCAGCCACCTTCTCACACATCCGGCAGTTTTTTCCCTGTGGAAGTGCCAGAGACGATATTCCAGTCACGATCCACGATCCAGCTCTGGCATCAGACGGTCTCTTCCTTGTACACTATCGCTTCTAAAGACCAAATGACCACTTTAACATGTTAACTTAATGAATGAAACAAGTAAATTGATTTTTTAGTGTCTATGGAATGAATTCCAGCTGTGAATGCGAGACACGCGTGTGTATTTACGAGCTATATCATTGAACGACCTTGATGTGTATCAGTACAGTACTTGAATGGTGTCGGGAATTTGCTTTAAAGAAGATCTCTGTATAAAAACACTCTTTTAAACTCATGATAAATATTATACATTTAAATGTCATTCTACAGCCAATAATATTCCCTGACAGCGACACCCAGTTGCTTCTCACTGGTAACATCATCAATCTGGTACACTGTTAAACAGTCAAAACATTATGGCAGCCTAACTAAGCTGGAAAAAGTTCTACTGGTGTAGCTGAGCGTATTGACCTCTTCCCAGCTATCAGGGAACGTTCTCAGAACGTCGTCTAACATTCTCTAAAAATTCCTTTAATGTTACCAAAAACGTTCCTGTAGTAATGTTAGTAGAATGTTTTTTAATGTTATATATATCACATATCAAAAGCATTACTTTCTAGTTCTTAGTGGAACGTTTTACGGCATTACGGAATAAATGTTAAAATAACATTCTTATAACCAAACAATAATGTTAATACGACGTCTAAAATAACGGATGTTTTGAACATCGCTAGAACTTTCAAAATAACATTCTTAACGTTTTTTTATTTAATGGAAACATTAGGGAAACGTTCCTATAACCAAAACTGGTTAGCTGGATAAGACGCAGAGGCAGGGGATTTATAACAGCACATCAGTGACATTGTGATTGATGCTGTACAGTTCTGAGGGACAGCTGGCTCACGATAGAGACATCAGCGTTCTGCTTTCTGTCATCTAACACAGTCGTTGTGCAGTGATCTTCTGTCCTTCACTTATTCATTTTAGCTCTTAGAAGTGGAGGATGACAAGACCTCCCAGTAAGCATCAACAAAGCCACCAGTGGAAGACGTCATTGTAGTGGCATCCAGATCCCGACACACTGCAGACGTTTTCATCTGAAGTCTCTAAAACTGTATTCACATCATATGCAGTGCAACACATCATTTTATTAATCAGTATTTTTGTCTTGCTTTGCAACATCTAAACATCTAAAAAAGTTTTTTAATATCTTGAACTTCATTATTTTTTTCTTTCTCCTTACGTTTAATTCCTTACGTTTATGAGAAATAATTTTAATAATTTTATGTAAATATTTTTAGGTCATTTTAATTAAAATAATATATTATGTGATTTTGCTTCTCAAGTAAGTCTACCTTATTTTAATTATTTTTTTACTAAAAACAAAACAAATGTATGCTTAATAGTAAATTATTTTTTTTCCAAGTAAATTTAAAAAAAAAAAGTTTTTTAAAAACAAATATGTCTTAAAAACAACATTATATTACACCTATACAATACAGTACATACTACTGAACAAATTTAAGTTAAACATTACAAATGTTGAACAATTGTGAGTTTTTCACCATGAAGAAGATGCAAAATTCTGTCTTAATGAATAATCCACTAACACATTAATGGTCATGATGTCACTTCCTGTGAATAATATATGACAGCACCTTTAATGCATAACTATTCAACACTTGATATCCCAGCATGCACCGCACATTAACCTCACGACCCGAGCGTGCATTCTTGTTTGTCAGTGTGTGAGTGTGCAGGCGTGTTTGTCTTGACATCCGCAGTGTGGACCAGTCTCTGTTAGACATGAGAGTGCTGTGTTTTACATAGACGCCTGAAACTCGTTACCTTGATCAAGGAGAACAGATGAGTGGGGGAGACAAATGGCAGGTGATTATATAAAGGTCATTTTCTACAGCTGTTTGCAGCTTTAGTTAAAAAGACATGATATGTACATGGTCACATGGAGGTGAGGACCACCTGTGTAGAATCCTGTGTTTAGTCATCTTGCACACACTGAAAACTGAAAGCTTAACATAAAGGTTATCTGAATGCTTGTACAATGCTACTCTGTAACCATAATATCATATATATATATAATTTCACATCATTACGCACATACTGTATATAGACTGCTGCCTGGCATCCAAATTATGTTATGTATTGACACGTTTATCCTCATTAAATCCATCCTGTTTCATTTTTAACTGGAAATGAAACAGAAAAGTGAAGCAGAAAATTGGAGGGCGTGGCTTCTTCTCACTGGGCATTGGTTGGCTCTAGAAAAGTAGGTGTTTCAAAGCCCGCAGTAGACTGACCGATGAAGGGGAGTGGTTAATGTCTCTGGCTCTGCCCAAGCCGTCAGACTGACATCATTACAGACGGTCTGCCGTTCTAGAGAGGAAGTACACTTTTAGATTTTGAATTACGAGGATGAATCATGAATTTAAAAAACGATGTGACGGATAAATGTTTTATTTATAATAAACGCCGCAGTATTCCATAAACAATAATAAAATATACCATGTTGGCATGGTAACATCTTTTAGCAAATAGTAAAGTCTTTAATAAAAAACTAAAAACTAAATGAAAACTCTTCCAGTAAAGAGTTTTAACAAAAACACCGTCAGAGACATTCTTTCATAATCTTTTCACAATGTTTCTTACAGAGCAAGAAAAACATACATGTCCTGTCATTTCAACAACAAAAACTGTGGTCCTGCAACACAGTTGTAAGTTACACATTTGTGTCTTTTTGAGGTTTTCTCTGCATGACAAAACTCCCCCGTTGGAAAGATTAATTCCTCTTTCTGAACCCGACAATGTCTTGAGACCTTCATGATGTCACAGTCTGCCGAGCAACATGTAATGAGGACGTGGGGTCGTTTTATTAATGATGTAGCTTCAACCCACGTGCTATTAGTGATTGCTGGAGGTGACGATGAGAAACATCAAAACCCACGTACCACAACAACAACCTTGCTTAATAAATCTCATAGGTACACTCGGTTGTGTTTGATTGTATGGAACGCAGAGAAATTCAGATGAAGGCTGAGGATACGATACAGTGCACAGACCGCATGTTGAAATTCATCGGCAGATTGTTTAGTTAATTGATGCAGTTCCAATCCAGAATAACGGTGGCACTAGGGGGCACTATTGATACACTGAGTGTTTCTGATCACCCCCTACTGGGGGAACCCCCCCCCCTTCATCCCCTACTAAGCTGTGCTATCTTATTTGATCATTTGTGAGTGTTAGTCTGCAGGTCTGATGATGATCTCAAGGGGCTTTACACACTATTTATATTCAAAACTGGCACCTAGTCATTCTAATATTTCCTATGAAACAGCATTATTATGACTGCTCATTCTAAACAAAGGCCTGGCCCAGCTGACAAGAAAAGAATGCTATCGAATGTTCAGTAATGCAGTGGATTTTTTTGACATTTCGTGTATCATTATATATCGTTATATATCAAAACTGTTATTCTTAAGTTGTTAGTGGAACGTTGTAAAAACATTGCGGAATTAAAAAAATGTTTGAATAATGTTCTTATAACCAAGCAATATTGGTAATACAGCGTCTAAGAACCTTCAAAATTACATTTTTAATGTCTTAATCAAAATGTTAGGAAAACATTCCTACAACCTAAAATTGTTAGTTGGGGCAACTTACAGCTGCATCATTTTGAGTCGTTTAACGTAACATATAACTTACCAAAACCAGTGAGAATCAGAATTTCCAGTATAGCTGACTTAAATTGCTACTTAAATTGTATTTTCATCACCGGCATGCTGATAAAGGCAACACTGAATGCTGGTATTGTTTTCTGTACTCCTGTTCAGTGATGCTAGTCCTCAGTCAGTATCTAACTGTTACCATCCCTCCACACAACAGAACGAGTTCACTCATGCCAGACTGTGCACCAAGCTCTGTATAACAGGCCAATGACCCACTTCTCACCCTGCTCTAATGGCAAGCCACATCTCTTTCCCTCTTCTCTTGTCATGCTCACTTCATAGGGGAAAAAGGACCATATGTATGCTCCCTGCCACAAGTGCCTTAGTGCAGAGAGAAGCAGTTGACATACCATCACTGTGATAAAGAACTTTCAGCAACAACAAAGCCATCCTGGCCACCACAGATATCCCAGGTGACTTTGAGACATACCGTGGCTAAAAACTGCCAGGACGAGCGGTATGTTGGTGCTTAGTGTCTGTTTCTGTGATAACAAAACAAACAAATAGAAGAGGCTCTCACAGCAACTTTAAAAGCTTCATCCTTTAACAAGGATGTCACGCTTGACTTTAAAAAAAAATGGCGTCAGCTACAAGAGCCTCCCCAACTAACAATTTTAGGCTGTAAACGTTCCTGTAACGCTTCCGTTAGGTAACAATAACATTAAAAATTTAGCTTTAGGAATGTGGTATCGCTTAGAACTGATGAGAACTCGTCCGATTTGACAGGAGCTTCTCATTGATGTCATCATCACTTCCTTTTAGTCAAGTGAATAAATCAATGATTTAGGTTTTGTGGCTTTTTGAGTCTTCAGTCTGAGCAGCGGTCTTGCATTGAGCAGAGACTGCATTGAGCAAACTGTACATGTAAAAGATGGACACCATTTTTGCTTATTCTGCTGAAAGCAATGGATGAATTAAGCAGCGTGGCATTAAAGTCAGGCCTAAGTATTTGCGAGCTCATTTTTCCTTAAGCGCTTTGAAATGGGATAGAGTCCAGGCGGCGTTCCAGGGGGTATTCCTTCCCAAGAATATTAATTTAGGTTGTTTATGCTCCAGTTCAATCTGCAGATATGATTGTTGTACTTCAAGCGATCCATGCAGAAATAGTCTGAGATTATCTGATGCTCCACATTTTCAAAACGAAAACAAGTGCAGCCTCATTTGTACACTGAAATGACTAGCTCATCTTTTTTTGTGTGGACGGCATCCGTTTTTGTCAGCATATTCATTTAGTCAATTCTATCTTATAAAATTAGCTAGAAACACATTATCTAAATTAGCCAATGCAACACAATTCTTATATATTTCTATATATATATAGCAAGGAATAAGCTGGACTTAACCTATGTTTCTGTTAGCCAGTAGCATTTACACATCTTAATCTTGTCATTATTCATGATAATGTAATTAATTTCTATACAATCTATTTATATTTGTAATCCAAGTTTACTTAATCCATTTACACTGGGGCTACATTACTAAATTCTGTTGAGATTAGCGTAGCGTTGCTACGCTGGGCAGAGGATTTCCAGAGTTATTTAAACTCTCATTATGTATAAAATGAGAGAATAGGGAGACCCGTTAATGGTGTGTTATGTTGGGATTGAAAGAGTGTCTGCTCTGTGTTTTGAGGGTTACTGTTGTGAGGAGCACAGCTTATTTTAAGAACATAAAAACCATTCTGTATTCTTCATTAAAACAGAAATATTGTATGCAGAATATGTCAGCCTCTGTCAAAACCATATGGCACATTATATCATACATCTATATATCTATATGTTGAACTCCGTTGTCAGTTGGTGTATAACTGTAAGTGGTCAAAACCATACTGTACATTGTTATATATCTATACCTAGTCTAGTTTTACAAAACCCGACCCATGAAGATCAAGTGGGTTTTAACTAATCTTGCTCAATCAGTGTCTTTCTAAGCTCAAAATAGAAACATTCAGAAGCCCCGCAGGATTTGCCTGTACTTTCAGCTGTGGAGTCCTTACGGCTCTGCTTCACTATTTAACTAAGCTCGCCTCTCCAAGTGCCAATTGAATGTTGATTTCAAACCTCGATGACGCGCCAGAGGATTGGCGAAGGCCTGGGGGAGAGCAGATACAGAGATCACTGAAACCAAACATTAGTAAGAGGATTTAAGGGTGAGACGGCGAGGCTGTGGACGGTAGGCGACTCAAAGGGTGGTGGATTTCACACAATGAGGACCCGAGCCGCAGATGAACTAATAGACACACAGACTGGGAATCAGATAGACAGGAAATTACAAGGAACTGTTGTGTGCAAACAAGCTTGCCTTTTCAATTTACATCCAATTGATTTCAAGTAATTATCTAATGCGTGTTTGTCATCGTTCCTTCTTGTTACGTTGAGCTTTAATAACATCAGTTATTACGTCAGTTATTAACGACAGTTTTGCAGGAATATTTTTACCAAAACGTATGACAATTAAAAAAATGCTTATGAATTTATATTTAATATTAATGAAATGTTCGTACAATTATTGCATTCGGTCCGAACGCTTGCTTGCTATTGCTAGCCGCTCTGAAATTGCCTACATGACGTTTTCTGTCAAATATTTCTGTATTATTTTGCGATTTATACAGGATGGTATTCATTTTAAAGGTATGATATTAGTATGGACATATTTTACAAAAAGATCTCCACTGTAATTGTGTTTGTGTTTGCAATTTGTTGTATTGTTTACTTATTTGACCATTGTTGAAATATTATTAAACCAAACTAAAAATAATGACAAAAACATATATTTTCTCAAAATCTCGGTGTGAACGTGAGATGACCATTGGTCAGAACAATTTAAGCATAAAGACAAGCAGGTGCTCATAAAAGCGCATTTGTGTTTTTATTGCTATGTAAAAGAAAAATCAAACGGGCTTTTTACCTCAGGGCCCCGTAGATTAAAAGTACATAAAAACTTCTATATAGCCTTTGATAACTGTAACAACAGCTTGCTTCTACATTCATACATCTGCCCAAGGTAGACAGTGACCACACTTGTACATCTATATTAATAAACAGCCATAGGAATTCAAGCGCGTCACAGTCTCTCGCACCTCTGACAGATAAATCTGAAATTCTATTCTCTCTCACAGGCTGCAAGGGGAATCGTGTGGCAGACTTTTAACTGCTTGCTATCTATTAATGATCTCTATCCCTCAAGACGTTCCAGACCAATGGAATAGCTCGGAGACCGTGAAAGAGACCTGCAGGTTCCAGGATAAATAAGCAGTAGATTTTTTGTTTACTCTGTGAATGACGAGGGGGAGTAGAGAGGCCGGGGGGAACAGATGGACGGGGTCTTCAGGGGGCTACAGAAACACTTCAGTCGCGAGTCGTTTCACCTCTCTGAGGGGTTTGGCAAAGTCAAAGACGCCCTCTTTTCTGCTCGTTTTCCTGATGTTTGAAAATGAGCTCTGGCAGTTCCCTCACCACGCACAGATCTGTCAGTCTGATTAGTGCCTCCGTAAGACCTCACACTTGTGTCAACAGCAGCTTTCAACAATCACGGTCGGCAAATCAGGGTGTTCTCTAACAAAAACGACCGGCGGACACCGTTGTGTTTTCGACAAGGAGGGCAAGGCTCCAGGCGCTTATGAGCACGCCTCATTTCGTGCAGACCACGACCAGATCTCGCAAAGCTGCCTGGAAACACACACCTGTTTCTGCACTAAAAATATCACAGAAGTCCATCTGTCACTTATGAGGACTCCGCTGACATTTTTAATTAGACGAACGATGTGATTGTAAAGCGGAATTATTAAAACCTATCTAACAATTTTAGGTTGTAAGAACATTCCTGTAACGTTTTCATTAAGTAACAAAAACATTCTATACAACATTTTTTTAAATTTTGTAATGTTTTTAAAATGTTCCACTAACAACGTAAGAATAATGTATGATAAACAAAGTTACAAATACATTCCACATTAACATTTGTGCAAGAAAGGTTTTTGATAACTTTGACAGATCTTTTAGATAATATTAGTCATTGTTCTGAGAAGGTTATTTCAAGCAGATCACAACCAGATCTCGCAGCGCTCCTTGGAAACACACACCTGTTTCATCACTAAAAATATCGCAGAACAATATCTAAGTCCATCTGTCTCCGCTGACATTTTTAATCAGACTAATGATGTGATTGCGCTGCGAAATTATTAAGTAAAGTAAAAGTTTACTAAAGTAAATGGACAACTTTGGCCAGAGAGGTTGGCCGTGATTGAATTCAATATGATCTTTTATGTCAGAGAAGAAAACAAAGAGAGCTTGCTGATATGAGGCAGCCATTAAAGACGGGCTTCAGTGCTTTTCTGCGCAGCCTGCAAAAATCCTTTGAGGTTCAGCCTTGCTTTGAGATTATTAAGTCGGAAAAGCATCAAAGAATCAAGCAATGAACTGCCCATTATTGCCAAATTATTACTGTTTGGAGATGCAGATTGTGTGGAGCTATTTTTCTCTCTTCGCCCTTTTAATACTTTCCTACATTTCTGTCGTGGGGATAATGTGTGGGGGCAAAACAAACATCAAATGTCCAATTGTCACAGCAGAACAACTACACATGTGCAATGATCACACGTTTACTTCCAATGTTCGAATCCTTTCAACTCACAGGCTAATCGAATAAACCGGACAAGCTTTTGTTTATGTATAAAGATTTGCCCTCCGTGCCAACATGTGCTTATAATATACACTTCCCATCAGCTCTCTGTTAAATGTGATTATTAAGAACCGCACTACCTGTCTCTGATGCTGGGGAATTGTCTTGTTTTTCTGCATAAGATTCTAGGCAGCGACAGTCATCAAAGAAAGTTAAATAAGTAAATATAGCCATTTTTTACACAACAGCTTGTGTTTAAGCAATGAATAAACTGTCCCTGTTGTATATAAGGGCAGAAGCAATGATGCTTATTCCTCTCCTGTAAACTGCCGTTCCAACCCTAATGGCTTCATAATTCCAATGTTATAATTGTAGTCCATTAGGTCATTTGCTAGGCTGTCTTGCTAAAAGCAAACCTGGAGAAACAGAGAACCAAAAGACACACAAGCGCCTTCAGAGCTTAAGTACCATCATGCACATCAGATACTTTTCTTCTGTTGAGAGCACTATATAATCTTGAGCACTTGGTTGTATTCATTCTTCCGACTGCATTCAGAGCTCTGTAAAGCTTTAAGCCGCGTCTGACAGGTCTATTTCTCTGCCCTTCATCGCAACTATGCGCTTGTCCCGGCACTGTAGTCGACCGCCGACCCTCCGGGGGATTATGTCTCGACACTAACCTGTGAGAGCGAGGGTTGAGGGGGTAATTAAAACTAAATAATTAAAGCTGGACTTCAATCCAGGGGTGAAATTTCAGATCAATGAAGCCAGACGGAGGGCAGCTGTTTCCCGCCCTAGGCGCGCACCACCTCACATAGTGCGAGTCAGACTGACTGAAAAGAAAACTGACTCTATAAATCCATTTTCTTTGTGATACCTTATTGAGTTAACTGTCAAGGTTATTTTGTCACCGTCAAAAGAAAAAATAGATATTTGAATCACAACGAAATTAGAATATTCATTGAGTCCAAATCTAGAGAGGAAATGTTAACGGTTATGCTAGCGCTTGCAGAAAACAACAGCTTTTGTACAACATTCAAAACAAACTGCCTGAAGGTAGTTTAAGGTGATTACATTTCTTTGCTACAGTAACTGTCGACTTTAAAAAGATCTAAAGGCCCAAATGAGAAAGAGTGTTAAAAATAATCCCGCTCTAAATATAAGCGAGATGAAGTTACTCTTGAAGTTCTCGCTGGCTATGTGAGTCATATCTGTGTGAAAATGGTAGTTTGAGAAGAAAACCACTAGAAAACTAGAAAACAGACAAAGAGCAAATAGTTCTTTGAGTTCAAGGAGAAAATATCACCTCACATCACAGAAAAAAACAATGATGAGGATAATACATTATAAACCAAGCATGGATAACACAAAACATTTGCATACACAAAACTCACAAATTTAACGAGAGAATAGACCGGAGGGTTTGGTATTTGCAACAATTATTTGCAGATTTGTTGTTTTGGTAATATGGAAATATTCAAGAAATGTCACACAAGAAGTGTTTCTAAAACTACAATAAACTAATTGTACTGTGTGTCTTTAAAATACTAAGCAAATGTAAAAATGGTCTTTTTAAAGTCAGCATGGTTAAACTGAATTCTTTTGTTTCAGATGAAGGCTGGAAAAATACCAGATTCTTGTTCAACTGATTCCGATTCGTGTACAATCCAAAACAGAAGTGAAAGACAGGCGGGTGTGTCTACACTCGCCGGATGTGAGGGGATATACATTCACACTGCAAGCCCTGGGTGTAGAGTGCCAGACAAGTGACATGTCTGACAAGTGCTTTATATTTTGCTGCAGAGAGCCTTAAGATACCTTATTTTTCCAGTCAGTCTGAATAAAAGGATTTGAAGTGTTATGTGTGTGATTTCTCTACTTTGTATTTTTTTCTTTAAGCAACTT
Source organism: Botia almorhae (assembly GCA_036877575.1). Taxonomy (NCBI): domain Eukaryota; kingdom Metazoa; phylum Chordata; class Actinopteri; order Cypriniformes; family Botiidae; genus Botia; species Botia almorhae. The sequence goes on along the minus strand of JAZGTJ010000026.1, from coordinate 257,306 downwards.
TTGGTCCTACGTAACATTTTCTGGTGATGTTGTGTGTGAGTGGGCGGGCAAGGTTATAAGGGGTGTGGTCAAAGGGCGTGGTCAGGTTTTTAGTGGAGTACTCGCCACTACATATAAAATCCTGCAGGCCTCCCTCGAAAACGTTCTTGATTTGAAATGCATTATTTCAGAGTCGCAATCAATGAAGACGGAACCGTCATTTGCACTTTCAGATTGACCTGCTCTTTCTGCCCTGATGGGTTCTGTGGGGGTGTGAACATAAACAGCAGAAATGAAGGGTCAGCTGGCCGAGAGGCTGGTGTTACGCCGCATGGAGCGATGCACTTGTCTTAGACAGCTGCAAAAGTCTAGGAGCTCATTTACTAGCGTAAAACCATGGAGAATTCTTCTCTACCTCTTATAGAGTTTGTAACTGAAACAGAATTTATGACCCTTTAATGATTTAAAGGTCTTTTATGGGACCTTTTATGAAGCTAACAGGGAATTTTCTCTGAACGTTGGCTAACGTTCTCTGAAAGTTTTCTCAAAGTTCTCTTAAAATTATCATAAAATGTTCTTGCAGTAATGCTAGTAAAAACAATTATTTTCATAAGTTGTTAATGGAACATTTTAAAAACGACAGAATTATGTTTAATTATGTTAAGAAAATGTTTGAATAACATTCTTAAAACCAAGCAATAATGCTAATACAACATCCAAAAAACTGGACGTTTTGAACGTTTCTAGATAACATTTTTAATGTTTTTGTTACTAATGGAAACGTTAGGGAAACGTTCTTACCATGTAAAACTGTTAGCCGGTACTCCTGACAACGGCTGACCGAAAGAGTTTTTACATTCTGAAATCACAGGCTACATCGAACGCATAATTTTGACTGCGATGATGCTCATTCTTTTCGAGAATAAATCTCATTATTAATATTCTCCAGAGCGCCTCTTAATAACAGTATTTCTCATATTCATTATTTCTGGCAGTCATACTGTAATGATGACTTACTATGCATCATTTCAGTTCCCTTAAGTCACAAAAAACAATCTTTTATTGCGCTATTACAAAGCGCCGTTTCGAACGGAACCATTTCTCCCGTGAAGTCAGACAATTGGATATTCCGATGGATTTGTAGAGCAACTCAAGGAGAAAGTCCCTATTCGATCAATTTCCAGCCATCTTTGAACAAATGAACAATTATACATGGTGGAACGTGAAGATAAGCTAGTTTCCAGCTGTATTTTATGAGCGTGCGAGTGATATATCAGTGAAATGAGATGGTAACTATGCACTCACCCTTTGCCACCGACACTGCACATCTATGAGAGAGAGCCTTGTTGCTAGGATACAGAGCCAGGGTTCTTAAAGGGAGTGCTGAAGAATGGAGAGGAATTGGAAGAGAGAGAGATTTTTTCAAACTAATGGCTTTTCAATGAATTGTGAGATCAATGGAAATAATTACATACGACTGTACTGGTTTATTTTGTGTTCAACACACAGCTCTCTTTCTCACTCGACCACACAACACAGCCAGCCGCAGCAAGAAGCGTTAGACAATACTGTGTTTAATCTGCTTTAAACATCTATGTCGAACATTCTATAAATCAATTGTATATATAAGCCTCTTTGTTATAAAGATTATGCAGATGCCTAATAGACTGCATGTTCATTTTATGCAGTTGCACAAGCTTATGTATATATACATGCATAGATACATACATATACATATATATATATGTATACACACACAAACATATACATACACAGTTTATATACAAGATATATATATTTCATGTAGGATTAAAATGGATTGTCTTTCTTCAGAGGTTCTCTGGGCCTAAATCTAAAGATCTTCAGTGCAGGGTCCTGGAAGTGGATAATTAAAAAAGGAAGGCAGGTGAGATGATAAATAAAAAAAAATTCTGCTCCTAAAATTATTCAAAAATGCTTAAGCAGATTTAGGGCATCGTATGGGAGCTGCCGGACTCTGTATTAATAAAAATAAATGTGAAATATAAAAAAATATGCTAAAACATGCCCTGGCAAATCAATCTTTTGTGTCCCTGCGGACAATCTGAAGGTTCTTCTGGAGTGCAGGTGCTCCTGACACTGTTGTATCATTTATTCTCCACCTCACTGCCATGGCATTTAGTTTCTCCCCAAGTAACAGCAACTGGGGCCAATCAGAGATGAGAAGAGCAGCAGGGCCCGGGCTGGTTTGTTTTAAATGTTTGTGTGACAGGAGCGAGGCATCATTAGGGACTGGAGCTTGCACACACGAGGCGCTGGCCAAGAATGCAAAGATCCGCTTATCCCGACAGAGAACAGGCAGCGTCCTCTCTCGCACCCTGATTGCGGACAATCGATAAACACGGTGCAGAGAGGTACTGTAAGAAATACTTGCTCTATTGAGACCTGGCAAAGGGCAGCTTGTTAGTATAAACTGTCTCAAAAAAGTTCATTTGTGCCCACTTCTGTCTTCTCGTAGCATCACTTAAAACACCTGATATCAGTTTGAAAGCTAAAAAATAAACAGAATGAAAAAAAATGAAAGAAATCTGAGCAATATTAAGACTTAGAAGTAGCTGAAGTATTGCCAGATAAGCTTGAACACGCTCACTCGGGTCCAGATGAACTGCGGTCCCCTAACTGACAACTGCTGAATGGGTGCTGTTGAAAACATCACTGGGTTTGACGCAGAGAACGCAGAGTAACGGTTTCATAAAAATCACGGGACGGATTTGGCCCGTGGGCCACCATTTTAAAAGTGCTGTTACAAACCATAACACGGTTCATGACAAGAGAGATTGTGGGCTAATGTTCTTGAAAATAAAAGTTAGCGGTGTATTAAAATTAAAATTCTTAAAAGTATTAAAATTCTTTAATATCAGTATTAATTATCATTATTATTTTCACTGAGACCAGAATGTGTTGCATAACTGCAAAGCTGTTTGGGTTAAACAAGCGACGGCAAAGAAACTAATGATGTGTTTGTAAACTGAGAAATTATGTGAGAGTGAAGTGCCCATTTTCCATATATTACTCAAAAATAAGGAAAACAAGAATGCAACTGGGGAAATAGTTTGTTTAACTACTTCGTGGCATAACAACAAATCTGGTTTGACATATTTAACAAATGCTCAGGGATTTAAAAACACATACCGGCCCTTATCTCCATTAGACAGGTGCTCAGGTTTGCAGTAAATAAATGCTACCCATGGCAGTTTTCTGTGAAATTAGCATTTCTTTGGTATAGCATTGAAAATATGGCAGTTGATTTTAACCAGTTAAGAGATCCACAAGGCAATCAGATTGTTGTTTAAGAGACATCTGTGTACAATTGCCCAAGATGATATAATGTGTAACACAAACAAGACGACCGATATCCTCATAAAACAAATAAAACAAATAATGTGTCTACAGTGTCCTTCACCTAATAACCGACTCTTTTCCTCCAGCAACATCACACATAACACCGAGTATTACCAGCTAAATAACCTTGTTGCATCACACATCACAAATTATACGTCTGTTTCGAACCGAATAGCATCCATCATGACCAAAACGATGCTTGTACAAAATCCAACTGGACACTTTCTTCAGGTGAGATGATGACATTTTAACACGACGTTTTAAAAGAATAGGAGACGCGTATTTCTTTCTGCTCGTTTTAATTTCTCAGACTGTCTTTTGAGTTTAATGTGGGATTATGAAATGACGGGGACCGAAGTGACGGGTTCTGTGCGTTCCCAGCCCAAGTGGCCATGATTCACTGTGATTTAATTGGAATAATGTATGAAATGACTCATGCCTGCATCCGGGACCGTTAACACTCAGCTTCAGCAGTCTCGACAAAGATCAATTCACCTAACCTCAATTCAAGAAACATCCTTTAATGGACACCCTGAGGAACCGTGCCAGGCTTCACCCTTCACTTATTTATATTTTAATTTGTGTGACTGTAGCGCAGGCTTCTAATTACCCCCCTGAAATCAGAGAGGCCTCCGTCAGAACGTAATGTTTAAAACCCCATCATGTTAAACAGTACAGCTGAGTCGTCCTCATCTGACCTCCCAGCTAACAGGGAACATTCTCAGAACATTGGCTAACGCTCTCTAAATGTTCTCTCAAAGTTATCAAAAAGTTCTCGCAGAAACGTTAGTAGAACTTTTTTAACATAATATATATTTATATTAAAATTATTCTTATGTTTCTAGTGGAATATTTTGAAAACATTACAGAATTCATCAAATGTGTGAATAACAGTCTTAAAACCAAGCAATAACGTTAATACAATGTCTAAACATTATATAACATCAAATAACATATTTTCAACATTTTGGTAACTTAATGGAAACGTTACGGAAACATTTTCACAATCTAATACTGTTAGGTGGATTGTGATGTTTAGATTTATAATCTCTCGTGCTTTGATAGTTATAAGGAAAATGTTCAGACTGGTGCTGTAAAATACTTTGTGTTGCGTAAAAGATTCTCCGGACTAACAGCGCAACACTGTGTTTTAAAGAGAGCCGATTGCTTGAAATTAACGAGGTGTTGCATTAGTGCCATAAAATAATAAGAGTTGTAGCGCAATAAATGATATTAATATATTATAAGGTGAAGCAGAAAACTGCTGAAACAAGTGTGACCTCACTTTCATTCATTTCAGAAGAAAATGACATACAGTCTCATTTAGACATGACAGGAGACTGAACGATGGTGAATTACAGATTCTACAGTGTAGCTGATATGAGAAGGTTTTTAATGGCTAAACCGTATACAGTAAATACTGTACCAGCCCAAACCAATATTCAGCTGAATATATTATTTCATATGGCCCAATAATTTTTTTAAATATGTAATGTTTTAAAATTTTCCACAAATTGTAACAGTAATGTTACCGAAAGAATGTTTTTAGAGAACATTAGCCAATGTTCTGAGAACGTTCCCTTGGGTTGTGCAACCTAGCACACAAAACAGGCCTGCAAATTGCACCAGTGCACTTGATTTGCATAATTTAGTGAATAGGCTCCAAATCCGCTTTTACCGCTTAACCAGGATGTTTAAATGTATTAGCTTACTGTATACATATCAGTGTCAGGTCAAGTTTAAACACACATCAAAACTCAAATACTCGTTGTTTTACTCGTTGCCATGCTTTCCACAAAAAACTTCAATATGTCTTATCCTAGCCAAAACGTCCCACTTTTATTACAAGATAAAAGTAGACTTGTGAACAGAGAATTTATTTTACCGCACTGGCAGTTTTTTCTTGTTTCAAAAATAAATCTGACAAAATCTGTGAGGTGGTGCATGAACTGAATTTAAACGACATTGTCTGAAAACAGGTCTTGCTTTATTTGACTTCTCAAGTAAATTGGTCTCGTTTTAAGGCTGTTTTACTGCAAAAAAAGACAAACACACTAATTAAGAAAATCCTTTTTGGCAGGCTGTGCACCGAAAGTGTTGATTTGTCACAATCGTTTTCCTCCTTCCGCTGTGATGAGCCTCTTTATAAGACGACTACCTGGCCAGACTCCCCACCAGTCAAAACTCGCTGACAGGCAACATGATCAAAAGCCCGAGCCGTCACCACCTCTGCCTCTTTAATCGCTCTGAAGGGGAACGTGGGTGGGGGATATACTTTCAAACTGTCACTGTGCTTTTTTCATAGTTTAATACGGCCATTAAAAACAACCCAGACAGACATGGGCAGATGGATCGTAGCAACAACGGCACACGACAGAAACCACGCAAGCATGTTCTATTGACTAGTCTAGTGACTAGCGCATTCTGTGTCACTTCCTACTAGCCGTTACTGTTTGGGGTTAGTGATGGTGAGGAGATGGCTATCGTGCTGTGTGGAGGATCAATGGCGTAACATGAGAGCTTGTGATTGGAGTTAATCGCATGTCTTTACCCTTCACCTAATTTGTATTTCAGACTAGCGACCGCATCTGAGAAATTAGCATTTCAGGATATAAATTATACTGTCAGACTGCTGGATTTGAGTGATTTGACAGGTCATCTTAGCTAAGAGAGAGTGGCAGAGAGAAATATGGATTTGAGAAACATGGATTTAAGAAATATGGATTTGAGAAATATGGATTTGTGTGGCTTCAAAGGAAACTGTAGTTAGTAGTTAGATCATCTGCCACAGGCCATCATTATCCCATTTGTGTCAAAATTATTATCATGGGGTTTTAAATTTTGACATGCCTCGCAAAAACGAATGTGGGAATATCGCAAAGCAGGCGTTATAAACAATAATCAATATGTATAAAACGAATCAGTTGAATTAAATCAATAATACTTCTCTTTCCCAACAGTTATTCTATTGCATTAAATGTCATTACGAGTTGTTTGTGTAGATAAACTCAGATTGACTGAAGAACTAAGCGTGACTGATGACCGCAGAGCGTCTCTGCGCTCCGGTCGTGAGCTGAATGAATCATCTGAAGCAGTAAACTAGCATTTAAGTTTCCAAGAGCTGAGAGATTTCACCCTCGCTGGCGTGTGTATACATTGAGCAACCTCGGATACTTCACTGGGACCTTCACAGTTCAAAAGTGTCTCTGTTGTCTGGGAGTGTTTTGTGAAAGGCTTTGTCATGAGTCACTTTAACAATCGTTATGAAGGAAAGGTTAATTACACTCCATCTGATCGCAAGCCGTGCCTATGTAAAGACGACCAGCATACAAACATGCTTTTGGCTCTCCTGCCCAAACTGATCAGCTGGATCAGTTCGTTTATGTCATCCTCTTGGCACTCCATTGAATGGCTCTTATATTATAAGACATTAACCATCAGTTACTGGCTAATTTAAAACATCAAAGCACTGGGCTTATACCAGGAGCGACTTAATATGTTTGAGATATTGCCATCCGTAAAGGTGCAGTTGCCCCCTGAAGGGACTTTTTGGGGGAATTTATCAAGAATGAATTTTGCCTTCAGAATTTTTTTAACGTTATATATCGATATCAAAAACATTATTATGTTGTTAGTAAAACGTTTAGAAAAGTCGGATGACGCTCTTATAACCAAGCACTAACATTAATACAACGTCTAAAAAACTGGACATTTCAAACATTCTTAGAACAATCAAAATCACATTTGTCATGTTTTGTAAGTTAATGGAAACGTTAGGGAAATGTTCTTACAACCTAAAAGCATTAGTTAGTTTCTGTTGGCTTATTGATCTAACAGAAATAAATTTGTGTAGCATAACAGAAGCAATAGGATAAAAATGAAAACAGCACTGAGGACTCAACGCTAGGCCTGAAAGCCTGACCTTCAACTGACTTCAGATTTGACAGATTTCAACATTATCATTTATAAAACATGACCTTATTATACCATTTAGAAGACACAAGAATGAAAACAGTTTGCCACAGATCTGACAAAAATGCAGCTTTGCCGTACTTCTTTCTAATTTAAATTGGTTTGAAAAATATGAGGCGATATGATAGCCGATAAAGCCTTGATGTTCTCATGAGCCTGAAAATCTGATCGTTATCGCTCGTCCATCTTAAAAAAACTTCAGACATAATGTGCTGCTAGCTCATAAACAGAGATCAGAGTTCAGATTGTCCGACTGCTAATTCGGCATAGCTAATCTCCCCCTGCGAAAACGTTCTAAATGCTCGTTGCACGTGTGTAAACGCACCAGCAATCTGTACTAATTCCTCGCTAGTTCTGCGGTCGAAATTATAAATTAAAAATGTGTAAAAGCACCGTGTGAAATAAAATGGTATTTTCATACAGGCGCGGAATGAAACCTGCCGTCGAAAACGAGTTAATCGGGTATTAATGTATGTAAATGTCAAATAAAAATAGCCTCAGCTCGAAATATGTTCGTTTTCCAATAACAGGAACGCGTTCCATTATATTACCTGTGCAAATGTCAAGTTCTGTGATGTTGAGATGACACAGCTGGAAATAAACAGAAATAAACGACAAGAGTGGTGGAGGTTTCGCTTGTTTAGCGACGGTGTGTTAGCCTCGGGGCTCGACTCCGTCTGTAATTCTAAGACACACAAAGTCTCGAGAGGTTCAGAGCTCCGTCTAGATAATAGTTGTGGTCAAAAGAGGCCAAAACAATAGAAGCAGCTCCATTTGCAATGTGACTCTGTTTAGCATGTTTATTTGCTCAAGGGACATTTTGATACATCTAATGGAGCTCATTTGTAGGGGTGGAATGGCTTTGCTCGTTCATGCAGAATATATGAGGAAACAGTGTACAGTTTAATCCTTTCTGCCATTTTGACACAGTTTGCCGGAACTAAACCGCAGCTACTGTAACATATTCTGGCATGACCTGCAGTACACGTATTTTTGTGATAATGGAGGCTATATGATCTTTACTCATTCATAGACTTTATTGGTTAGTGTCACAAGATATATCGGTTACAGAACAGCACACCTAAAGGCTTATATCTGATGACTAAAATACCAGACTTTACCCCTCAAAGGCTTGCTTAGAGAGACACTGTATCATAAACCATCGCAGGGCAGATCTTCAGTGTGATGCACCAAAGAGTTTTCTATGTATTTCCTCCTAACATATCAACCCTAAAATTAGAAAAATTAACAAACAAAAAACTTTGTTAGACAATAAGACTCAGAGTATATTTCTTAAATGCATTTGGTTCTAAATCTCATCTGTCTGGATCTGGATAAACTTGCCTTATAGTACAACTGAATTAATATTTTCAACAGCAGGTGTTTCATGAAATGCAGGGAATGCCGTGGGAAATATCCACAGCGATGATGGGATGCGTTTGGGATTTGTTTGAAAACGTTTCAGACGGAGATCAGACGCTCCAGATCAAGATTAAACAGAGTAAAATGATAACAATATTGAACTTGTCACAAATCAATATCTGTCATGTGTCTTAATTTGCCTCTCATCTCTGCACTCTCTGTTCCCAACACACACTTTTGATTGTTGCCTCGGAAAAGTCCTCCGCTGTGATGTCATCTCCTGACAGGCATGGTAATCTCTCTGTCTCTCATCTGTCACCACGATCTTACTGTCTCCTCTTGTTGTTTAGCTACTTTAAGCCTTTATCTTTCATTAAAATGACATTTGTTTCACACAGTGTTTTCCCCGAGTTAACACAGAGAAAATAAAGCCATTGAAACGGACGACTTTCCAAAACACAAAGCCTTCGGTTGGGAAAAAGATTGGAGAAAGGTTGGAAAAGTCATTTCCTGATAGATGTTGAATGTCCCTGAAGGGACGATTGGACATTTTTGTAAAAAAAATTTAATATCATTATAATAATTGTGTCTAGACACCGAGCAACCGAGTGAGTCTATCCGGTATATTTATTATGCCGGCTAATTTACATTCCTTACAAAGCTTTAAAGTTATTAAAATCAATGCTACATGTCTTTACCAAATAAAAATACAGTACGCGGTACAGAAAACGTCGACATTGTCACACATTGTCTCAGAAACACATATGCTGATATAAACATGAATATTCATGTCATCTCACCTCAAACATTGGAGCTTATTTAACCATTCTTGGATAAATTGGACAGAAACTCATTTAAGAAGGACCTAATCTTGAATGATTTATAGCCTAAATCAATGCTGAACAAAAGTAATGGAAAAACGTCGTTTGTCATAGTTTTCATAGTTTAGTCTTTCATAGTTAAAGTATCATCCAAGCTTAACAAATATGTTATGTTCATGACCTACAAGCTCATACACCTTTATTTGTGCAACATTTTTTTAAAAATCTGTGGAAAGGTTGCCTAAAAGGTGGCAAATTTAACATGGCTTAAGAACAAACAAGCCGAGGTACTTTTTGACAGAAGGATATTCTATAGATTATTGATGCTATTGTGATACTACAGCTACTGTAAACGCATACACATGCCTTGACAGGAATTCTGTAAGCATTTCTGAGTCAGGAAGAAAAGACAGACCTCAGGTACATGCGCCGAACAGTCTGCTGAGTGCTGGCCGCTTTTGCAGTCAGTGTGACAGCTCCATTAGTGTAAACGACAGTGTTGATACACCCTGAAACAACCATACCTGGTAAATAACATCAACAGCCTCTGAGAAGAAAGCTTTTGATCCTAAATGGACATGCTTAATGGTAGAGACTTCATCTTAGTTGTTAACAGCAGTGTGTATTGAAACATATGATTGTCTGCAATATGCTCTTGTAATGTGGTAGACAGGAAGTCAGGGCTTGACTGGTTGGCCCCTGCTGGTGGATGTTTAAACCACATGTAGTACCAGTCTCTCTCTCTCTCTCTCTCTCTCTCTCTCTCTCTCTCTCACACACACACACACACACACAAAATGGACATTATAAACGTTCTTCTAATTTTTATAATAACTTTAGAAAGTAAATAAATTGTTTTCTGTAAACGTTCGGGAAATGTTACCTACACCTAAAATTGTTAGCTGGGCTAACCCTAGTTCATACAATTACAAAAATAATTACAAAAAAAGTAACGATGTCTTAGTTTTCAGCAGAGAAGCAAATCGCTGGCCCTCTCCATGTTTCATGCAACTGAAAATCACAAATATTTGAAGCAAGCTCACACATGGATTTACATGCAGTGCAGCGTGGAATACAAACCCAAACCTCTGACTCTGAGGGTTAAAAGTCGTCCATGTTGAGGCGACCCTTAATATCCTTGACTTGAAGCTCTTGAGAACGTCTGTGTGGTTCTCGCCTAAAGAACCTGTTTCATGTGTAAGTGTAAACATGAGACTGCGTGGTGTGCTGGTGCATCTGCGCTTTGTTCCTTTGTAGAGCGTGTTTTTGTACACGGTCTTGCTCTCGGCGATTCTTTGGCGGAACGAGATAGCGCTCTGTTCACCGGTGGAAACGCAGAAATCGGATGAGAGGGATTTGTGTAGGTTTTGTCATGCGTATTCAATTTAAACCCGACTTCAGCAACCCAGTTACTGGTTTAATCTTACAAGGTGCAGCCGCGAGAAAACACATAAAACTAAACCAAACAAACAGGTAAACAAAGAACCTCACAAATAACTGCTTGAAATCTCCGCATTATAATTAGATCTGCGCTTATTACTTTAAGAAAAACATAGCACAAGGTTTTTATGCTCGTGCCTTCTGGTTTGCTAGTGTTTTATATTTGCAGAATTGAAAACACTGGAAAAAGGGGAAAAACATTCATAAACTGTGTTTTAAATAAAACAGGTAATGATTGCTGGCGTCGTTTATCAGCCTGTCTGTGAAGCCTCCCTAAATCATCTCCATGTTGGTCCCTATTGGGCCGCATTTGACATGTATTATAAGTGAGTCTTCACTCGTCACTGATTAAATTGACATTAGCCATGCTCACCAGTTGTGAGAGCTCCTGAAAGTCATTTTCCTCCCAGCAATATGATTGCTGGGAGGAGAGCAGAGGCGGTAATGACAGTAACATGATTTTAGAAGACCCTTTGTGTGTCGGCTCCCTCACTCCGCTCCGTCTCTCCCTCGCACGCCCATCTGTTTTTTGTTTGCTTATGCGTCTTATCTCGCGTGAGTGTGACAATGGTGAGAGGCATATAGAGAAACACAGAACGGACGTACGGGGTGGGAGAAGAGCTGAGAGATGTGTTTAAATCATTCGGTAATACACAAACACACACATACAAACCTAACCCTCACAGAAAATTCACATTTTTTTTGTATGATTTATAAGCTTGTTTCCTCGCGGGGAACTGAAAATGTCCCCACCAAGTCAAAACTTACTGGTATTATTACACTTGATGGGACATTTGGTCCCCCATTATGTAGTGAAAACCAGTACACACACACACACACACACACACATATATATATACTCATGGGGAAATGGCCGTGTTTCTTAGAAATCTCACAAATCCCCTTCTAAACTGGCAGCACCCAGGCGTACTTCTGCCCTTATCGCTTCAGCCGGGATGTAAATTGGGGCAGAGTCCCTGCGCGTCCGACCCGAACGGAAGTTCTGCTACCCTGCCCGCGTAAGACGCTTGCTATTTGAGCCAAACCAACCGTTAGCGCTAATGACCAGCAGGATTAATTAGTGCGAGTAGGATGGGCAGCTCGGAAAACCATCTCCCTCATTAATCCGCTTGCAGGTGTTCTCCTGCCACTCTCCCTCCCTCCATCTGCACGCACAGAAGATCGACGAGAAGCTAGCTCGCACCAATTCAATCATATTAGCCCTCAGCAGAAATCACAGCTCTGTAAGAACCTCCAATGAAGGACAGCTGTAGATATGACCACCATGAGACTTCACAACACAAAGAAATGAGGAAAATTGTGCTACCCCGGAGAAGTTTAGTGGGAAGTTAGCTAGTTTATATGCTAAGAGACCAGTGAGAGGTTTCTGCCCTGCTGAACAGGCCAGCTTAGATCAGCCAGTGGAAAATGGTATTGCTCCAAGGTTGCTCTTTCATAGCTCAGGAGAATTAATGAAGTTCTCAGTTATGCTTCCTTTAAAGGCCCTGGTGAACTTTAAGTGGAGTCAAAGAAGGAACTGTTATGATGTCGTTTCGGAAGTCGTTTCGTTGGTCAGATTTGCTCATTTGTGTCTGATTCCATTTCTGGGTTTTCAGTCTTGATAGTTAAAGATGCAGTAAGCGATTTCTGAGAAACGATGAAATCAACATCCGAAGAATTTTGGAAATATTCGCTAATGTCTCTTCTGTGTGTGTTAAAAAATATTTTGCTTGCAATTAGTTCTTGCTATGTAAATAGGACAAAAAAAGATCAGACCAATTACCTCAATGTCATAACATTCTCTTAACCAATCAGCAACAGGGGGCGTATTAAAAATTTAATGGGCAACACAACTTTAAATTAGTTTGACCCCAGCATAGGGGGGTGGGTTGCTACTGCAAATGATTAAAGGCCATCCAAAGAAAAAGTATGAGAAAAACAGGCAATAAGTTGAACATCATTACATATTCACACTTAAAAACACCCAGTCCTGCATTCATCGAAAACAGCACACAATCCCGAACCCATCACCAGACTTTCAGCTAACAGGGAGCGTCCTCAAAACATTGGCTAATGTTCTCGAAAAGTTCTTTTATATTTATCAAAAAGCATTCCTGCACTTATGTTAGTAGAACATTTTTACAACATATATCAAATATATCAAAAATGTTATTTCTAAATAGTTAGTGGAACGTTTTTAAAATGCTACGAAATTAAAACAATGCTTAAATGATGTTCTTATAACCAAGCAATAACTTTAATACAACGCTTAAAAAAACTGGATGTTTTAAACATTCCTGTACTTTTAAAGTAACGTTTCTGTTACTTAATGGAAATGTTACGGAAACATTCCTGCGACCTAAAATTGCTGGCTGGCTTAACGCTGTAATGTATGCGGAGGAAACTCGTATTCCTGATTCAGGAATTATTCAGGCTAAAGGAACGTCATGATATGGCCCATTAACTGAGGCTTTAAAGGGGCTGTTGAAAGTGACCTGGTCTGATCTCCAAATGAAAACTAAATATGCTGCAGTGTGGGCATCTGTCATGGGGAAGCGGGAGGAGGCTGTCAGACTCAGACTGCTAAATCAGGCCACGGCAAACTCCAGACTGTTTGCTAGCGAGCTTACCTAGCGATTTGCTTATCATCACTGGAGAAACATTTTTTAAACAAAAAGCGTTTTATAAACATGAAGAACATCTATACACAGATGAAGAAGTGTGGACGTTGGGGAATAGTCTGTTTTCTCGGTATTATTTCTGTCATTTAGTGCAGCAGGAGATCAATTTGTTTCCAACACACACACATAAAAAGACATTTCCCATCATGCATTGCCTGAATCCCAGTGTGGCAGGGCTATGCACCACTGACATGGAAATTCAAACAGACACGGATTAACTCTTTAAGCTTCAACAGGCCCCAAACCAAAGGGCGAATGTCAGCCTGACAGAGAGAATGAGAATATGCCGTTAGCATGAGAGACATATAAATATCACTCGAAATGCCACTGACACGACCCTCATCACGCTATAAATTCACTGTAGAACGATGTAAATCTGTGGATAACAGGAATAAAAATGAAAATAAACAGGTCCGTATTAATAGAATGTAGAAGATAAAATATATGAGAACTACTGAAAGAAAATAAATGACTAAAGTGGTATTAGCTAGGTTAACGTTTATGCTAATGGAATTTGCTTCCATTTTAACTTATTGTGGCATATTAAACAGGGATTAGAGGATAAATTCACGCATAAACATCACTTTCAAATGCAACACTCGCATAACGGAACAACCTGCAGATATTACAACTTACAATGTGAAATTATGTACACTTGTAAAATTAAGGGAGTCTTTGATGTATTTATTTTACTGTTCCACACTTCACGTTGTGTTTTACAAACGCAATAAAACCCTCGTGATCATGTGATTAGCTAACCTAACGCATTTGTTTCCATTTGAATGATTGCATTCGTTAGCCAAACACGTTTGTCAGTTTTAATGTAAACGACATGTCACAGTTCCATCACCAACTTCCAGCTTTATTAGTATCAAACCACTGCTACAAAATTACATCAAACATGATGAAAATGAACTTGCATACGTACTATACACAATGTAAGCTTTAAAGTAATCAAAGAATATGAGTCATTTTTCTCGACGAATATCAATATATATCAATGCCACTTAAAGCCATATATGTCATTCCAATGATCTAGAGCCTAAAATATACAACTATACCCCTGGTGTCTAACGTATCTCCATACACATGAAGGTAAAGATGACCGTCTCAAAATGTCTTATCACAGAGGTTTCAGCTTCATGGAAAGAAGGAAAATAATACAGTCATCCCAATATGGTTACAATGTCCATTTTACTTTGTCACCAAACAGAACGAAATGAAACAAACGAAAATGTATATACAAAAATAACCAAAGCCGTCCCTCTTCTGCTTTTAAAAAACACTCTTGTAAATTCGGCGCTTTCTGGCTGGGCGTCCCCTGTGTTCAATTACTGGCTGAACACAGTGAGACTGGTCGTGTCACTGGTTGATTTATTTCACCAAATAACTGCTTAACATATGAGAAATGGCAACACAAATAAGTCAAGCCTTTCAAACCAGCAAATAGCAAATTACCAGCCCAACCAACATTTAATGAGACATAACAGTGAGTGAATAACAAAACGCAGATGTGTGTGTTGGTGCCGATTCCGATAAGTGTGTTTGTAAAACTCTCTTTTTAAACTGATCTGGTTTTGCCATTCCAGCTCCTGATGAGTCTCATTGGACGCAGAAATCTCTGTTAAACCGTAGCATTATCAGAACCACTGCATCAGGGCTTGACTAACTTATTTTCCAGCTCAGTGAAAATAACAAACAAGGGGTTTGACAAACACTTGATGAAAATAACAGCTTTTGGAATTCGCTCGTTCGCGTTTTTGGCAGTTACTTTATTATCCAAGGCAAATATTTAGCGATGAACGTTTCTACTGGTTACGCTTCATTTGTTATGAGTTTCGTCGGTTTTGAAGGGTTTAACGCAATAGCAGTAAACCAAACGTGGGCTTCAGGAAGGATTATAGTTTTTTTTGTTTTTTACAGTGCTGCGTGGAGTCAATTAAAATACTGCAAAACTGCAATTACAGGCAAGCGTTTTGAAAAGGACAGAGGTTTATGCAGATTACCGTCAGCCCCGCCAGAAAGCCGCTGGGTGAGAGAACGCTCGCAGCTGGTTAATGCAGCACTCTCCAGCCCTCCACAAAAATCATCCTCCAGAAACTGACAAAGGCACAGGAAGAATTTTTATTAACTGCCAGGTCAGAAGAATCGCCTCCCCTGGCCGCACGCACAGCGCTCTCAAACTGACTTTCAAAAGAGATGGAGCTGAAAGGTTTTTAATCATTGGAATACCGCCTACCAGCCTCATTCTGTCTTGCCAGGAGCTCCACTCGTGCTGCGAGATGAAGGATCTTACACGTTGGTTATTTTGGCTTTTTCTGCTGTATACATCTGGCAACAGCAACCAAAGGCTCTGCTGTTAGGATTTTGTAAGACACCAGAAATGCTAACTCACACCTTATGTGTCACAGCTGAATCGTGCCCAAATTCACAAGCCGTGGACCTCCAGGTGTTAAAATGGAAACCATCGTGTTTTCATGACCACCAGTATGGGAATCAACACTGGTGGGGTTTCATACAGTAGATCTAATTATGCAAAATATTTCTGTTACTTGGAAACATGAGTAGCTTGAAACATCATCCCTGAATATTAATGTGCATGTGCAGGGATGTAATTATTAAATAACACTTATTAATTATCATTAGATGTTCAGAGAGGAGCACAATTGGCTGTTATTTACAAGCTGTAACTTTCAGGAGAGTTAAACATGCACGAATGGCTCCTGCCTGCTTTTGAACCCTTTGTATCTTGATACCCACCTAACGGTTTTAATGATGGTTTAACGAGCTCTTTGTTGATGTTTCATTCATGATATTTATTAAAAGAGCATGTGCTACTTTTTTTAAACGTACAGAACGTAAAAAAAAGGCAGATGTGCCTGCCTAAAAATGACCTTTTATCAGCTATGAATTTGGATTAATTTAGTAATTAATAAAGACGATATAACAAAGAAGTCAAAAGTACTGCAAAACACTGATATGAGATATTTTAGTTAGATGCATGAAGCTTAGATACGACGTTTTACATGAAATGGCAACAGATCTGATTAATTAAATACTTTCAAAGGCACATTTTATACAGTACTGGCTTCAAAAGTGGTCTCGAACGGTATTTGGCGTGGATATGAAATGCAGAGTGTTTACCATTCAAAACTCCTTGTGTTACTGCAATGACGGAGGCTGTTGTAAAGATCAACAGGTGCAATTATATTTTTAATGATATTATGATGGACAAAAGTGTCTATGAGAGCCAGGCCTTGGAATAATGATAGATAAATATCGAAGTATCCATTTGATGATGTATGATTAAGTCTACAGTAAGCACAGAGATACGGGCGTTTATGTATAATGAATTCGACTAAAATAAACAAGAAACCCTTATTTGAAGTTATGAGTCATCATAAGATTCTTGTCTTTCCTCTTAATACAGTCCAGTACATGAACATACAAGCGAGATGCATTCTGATAACTTAATATGTTTCTCCCATCATTCGTTAGGAATTTAACCCTGGTATTGAAAACGCCATAAAGAGCGCAGGAAATAAAACACAAAAATGTAAACCTGAACCCGTTGTCCAATTTTATCACAAATAAACCTTGAGCGCGAAAATATTGCACAGAGCAGAAAAAATCCTAAAATGACTTTAACGTAAAAAAAAAAACCCATGTACATACAGTAGCTCAACACACAATCCTGGTGTGGAGCACGTTTGTAAGTCAAAGCCAAAATTTTGTTCTTAAATTATTGATTTATGGTAAGTGGACACCCTAAAATACATATTGATTTTTGATGACATGCAGCACACTTATAATTTCTGCATATCATAGTAAACAACGAGTGTGTGGAAACAAGGGTAGAGGTTAAACTAAATCTAGTCATTGGCTCTACCAGTAAGATAAAATGAATTCTACTCTCTTCGGATCTACACACGTGACTCACTTTCTTTTATACCGTTTGACTGAATTACACCCTCTGAATTAAAAGTTTTTAATTCAGAACTTTTTCCAACGTCTACTTGTCTGACAAGAATCAACAACAGTTGTGGCGTCTAAAATGAAAAACGACATCGTACACTATGTCATACTGCATACTTCCTTTAAAATAGTATTCGTTTACATGTGGATCCACACTTGAAAATTCCACGCTGTCCCCACAAGGAACTGTTTCCCTAGCTGAAACTTTTTCAACTGACAAAATCAGTTCATTTATGTTAATACATTATAAAAATCCTGCAACCATTAAACAGAACGTAATCTATGAGGAATTTTAAGACATAAATATTTACTGGTGTAAAACAAAACCATGATGAGTTCCATAAGACACAATATATTTCCTCTTTTCTTCCTCTTCTCCTCCACTTTGGATGGGCCTAATATATTATTTTGCATTCTGCCAACTGCGGAATGTCTTTGCTTTCCGTCATTTGATGCTTTATTTAATGTAACAGTAACTGCAACACTATATTCACTGAATAATATTTTTCTATTCTAAAGCTCTCGTTTTTAAGATCCCCAGGGTGGAATCACTAGTGCTCTGTGACACTTCTTTGTAAGATTATAACATTTAAACTCCTGCATTTTAATTCTAGGTTCAGGCCCAAATAAGCCAGAGTTCATAAACTATTTTAAAATATGTAAATTTGTTTTACACCCATTTACACGTTTATCTGGATTGCAACCTCAGATTCTCCCCCCCACACAAACAACCAACCAACCCACCCCCTCCCCCCCAGGTAAAACCACTTTTGAGGAGAGACGATTATAACTAAAACATATATTCTAGAATAACTATAAAGGATTATACGTTTCCTCTGCATATTTCAGTTCAATTCATTAGGGTCTATTGCACAGAGGTCTAAACCACTGAAGAATGGCTGTCATTTTGGTCCACAAAATTATTTATTTTTCATTGTTTTCGTTTCAAGACTATTCAGCTAGTCAGCTTGTTCGCTTCACCTTCTTTTTTGTTTACATTCTCTCCTTTTCAAATCTTGACTGGATTCAGATAAGTTCAGTCAAAACCATATGATTTAAACTCTTTGCCTCTTTGTGATTGTGCAAATGAGACACAGACGTGGAGAGAGAGGTGGCACGCTACCACGTCTTTCTGTTTTCAATGACAAAGACGCTAACGGGCCACACCTTCGCTTTTCTGAAGCGCGATTTACGCTAATTTGAGAGCGCTTCAAAGGAAACAATGTGTGCAGATTTACAAAGTCAAATAAGGATAAAAAATAATGGAAGCCAAAGGGAAACCAAACAAAACCCCTAAAACCGTACGTATTTACATGATGACAAACACCACGGAACCAAATTACCATCCCAACATAAGTGACGCTGATTAAAATCCCTCGCGGCCTTCCGGACGAATTGTACCAAACTGGATCCAGCCATCGGCGATGTCAAAGGACCTTTAAAAGCTCAAAGGGTTCTTTACAGTCATTGTGTATGGCCGTCCTCAGGGCTAGTAAACGCTGACGAGAGATGAGAGAGCCAGGATCAGGTACCGGCAGGCCAGCAAGACGTCGGCGCCTCCTGTACTTCCATACGGTGCAGTGTTGGGTGCTGTAAACAACAGAGCAGAAACACATGCTGGTTACCAGATTCAGTCTCTCTTGGCAGTAATTTGTTCTTTCACTCAAGCGGTACCTCCCGCCTTTCATCTGAACCCGAGTTCCCGCAGCCTGATTTACTCTCTCGAATCAAAACTCAGAACTAGCGGGACGGGATGCTTTAAATGGACGCCCCATGAATGTCGTTTTATACTTATGGTACGTCTGTTGTATCTCTGTGATGTGATAATATCGCTTTCAATGTTGTTTCTTTACGTTTAGATGGCGCTTCAGATGGGTTTTTGACACGCACCCAAAATCACCTGTGAATTCAGTATTTGATGGATGAAACAGTACTTGAGCCACAATGTTACTAAACTAGAGATTTATATATTTTCTGAAGAGCAGTGCCATGATGCAGAGGTTATGGGTTGTTGCCAAGGTGTTGCTATGCGGTGCTAGGCGGGTTGTAGGCACTGCAGGTGCTGTAGGATTCAAGAAGGCCTAATAGTCAAAAGAGCCACACAAAAAATGTGGCCCAACTGTAGATTTATTTCTTTTTCAAATTATTCGTCCACCAAATAAAAATATGATTGTTGAGTAAAGTGATAGCCTACCTCTCCTCAATAGGGTAAACTGTATCACTCAGTGGCAAGGAAAGAGTTAAAAAAACAATGTTTAATACTCAGAGTTGAGGTTTGTTCAAGCCCCAAACCTTAAGTATAAGCAGCAGTAAACACTGAGAGGCCTGTGCTGACGTTGGGCGTGTTTATATTTTCTCCGCCAGCACAGATTTTAGTGGCAGAAGGCCTCAGGTCTGTCCCTGAAGCGAAACAACTTGAGGGTTAGTACTCAGGAGAGGCGCTTCAGAACAGGTGTGAGAGTGTACAGACATTTGTCTTCATGAGAGCTTGTTTCACAGCTCTGTTAATGACAGACACTGGCCTACCTAAAGAGCCAGTACAACACACACACACACACACACACACACACGCACGCACGCACGCATGCACACTAGGGTTACTGTAGTTTTATGCTTTTCTTTATTGTTAGTTTTTGTTAGTGTTTAGTTTTACTTCGTTTATGTTATTTTATTGCTTCAGTTTAGTTTTATTGCTTGTAATTGTTCACTGGCTTTTATTTAGTAAATTACTGGTTTAATTTTGTTTTTATTTTAGTTTGTTTCCACCCCGTCGAACTCACCCACACATCATTTCATATATCTATAACAACACACAGGAAGTGAACTCTGATTGGATGTCCAATACACAGTCGCTCTGTCTAATTGGCGGATTCTTTTTAATTGAATATAATTGATGTAATGAGTCGCAATTCAGACTTTAATCTGAAGATTAAAGATTCAAGATTAATCGAATCAAGACTATCCAAAACCTGCTGAAAATGTCAATTCAGATTATGTAGTGAAAGATCAGGTTTGTTAGTTTATTTTTTTGGTTTATTTTGATTGATGAAAGCAGTTTTCCTAGCTGCTAGTTTTTATCCACACAATAGTGTTTGTTAACCAGACACAAATATAGATTACTGGTGTGGTGAGAACTTGTACTACCATTCTTTAATATCTGGTACATTTAATGATGCTTTTGTTGTTTGTGAATATGTGTATTGGCAGCATCTAATGGACTTATTCAGGTATGACTTCATTCGTGGTAATTGTTTCCCTGCACTCACAAAATACAACACGACCGAATCACAGCATCAAACAGCTTTTATGACAGTAATAACCGTGTTTTTGTATGAACGCTTGATAAAATAATTGCACAATGACGAGTCCTGCTGAATATCAAAAAACTGGATCTCACAGTTCAGATGAAAAGCCACACATCCGTTCCAGCTTTTAGGACCCCAAATTACAGGTGTTGCTTAAAAATGTATACCAAAAAATAGATTGAAATTACAGCCATGACCACACCACCTGTAATAGGAAACCAAAAAAAACAGAAAAAACATTGACGCGAGATGGAAAATGATGCAAATTGAGATGATGTGTGCGAGATGGTCGGGCTGGCGAGGGAAAACAACTGCAGCTCCGTTCCGTCTCCAACCAAAGCGCTGGATAACGACACAGTTTTTGCTAGGCAGAGAGAGTGGAGCCGGTAACCATGGAAACAGCTCACATCCTGCATTGGCCCCTTTGTCGAAGCCACAGAGTGTGCACTGTACAACCAACAGAACAGAATCGCTATAGAGGCACCTGCTATACAGTATCCGAGTATAAGCGCCGTTCAACAAATAACAAACAATGCCATATGGCCGATGAAAGGTAAAAGGACAAAACGCTTTATCCTGTAGCGGCTCTGCTTCATACATAACTTCCTAGTTCCCCAGTGGACTAATAGCGACTGTAAAAGTCAGTGATGATTTAGAGTCGTGCCAGAAACATCCTATGAACCAGCAGTAATTAAGAAAGTAATTAAGAATTAAGGAAAGCACCGATATTAGACCTGTTTAATATCCCACTGCGTCTAAATCAGTCTGTTGTTGTGACGACGCGGGTTGTTAGCGCACTTACCGATTTAATTAACTCAACCCCCACTAACCAGACAGTCCCTGCCTTGTGGTTGCTCTGCTTTGAGTCTGGAGAACAGAAATACAATGTAAGACGAAGGTTTTGCCGTGGTCATACTGCTGGATGAATGCCTTTAAGACCATACAGTATAAATGTATATATATTGGGATGCAAGAACATCAAGTTCCTCATTATGTTTGGATAAGGAACGAATCAGTCAGGCACGTCTAAATCACAGTTTTGCATTTAACACTCCAGAGCTCGCGAACGTCTTTCCTTCACGTGATTACAAAGACAGCAAGTATTATAACTCCTCATTATGATTGTTAAGGAATAGCTTAAGGCCACACAACAGAAGTTTGTGGGTATCTGACATACGACTCCTCCAATTAAAGGGAATTTGAGCTCTATCTTCACTGTGTATTTGTTTTGCTTGATTTAGTTAACAGCTTTTTTTTTTTAGGCATAATGTTGTGCCTAAAACGTGCAGTAACAACAGCGCGGTATAAGAGACGGGCTGTCACCCTATAATAACACTGCTTTTAACTGGCACAAGACCCATCGTTAAGCTGCTTGATGAATCTCTGTCTCTTTGTGCCGGCCTTACGTTATGATAAAACCAGTACGTTATAATTAGACTACTTCCACAGTTTCCATCACTTTTGTATTATTACAAAACAGATTTATCCAGGAGAGCTTTGGCCCCGGATGCTGATTGGTCGATAAAATCCACAATACAGTAACACTGGGACAATAAAAACAATAGATGATCATTATTTTTCTTGCAAAGCCTATATCTTTCTATCTATATGTGTGTTTGTATTATATAGCATTATGTATGATAGTTGATAAGACTATCAACACACACACACAACATATATATGTGTGTGTGTGCGTTTATAGTCTTATTACTTTTAGAAAACTGCAAGGCTGCTACATAATACAAAAACACACATATATATTGCACACAGTATATATATATATATGGCACATGTAAAGTCAAAATAATTGACCCATTCTGTTGTGTAACTTGTAACTTCTGTCGCAGAATTGAAAATCCAGAATCATTTCTCAAAACACAAACCCAGCAGAGCACCGGCAACAAAGCATCATTATAAACAACTAAATGAAAGCAATCATCTCAATGGTGCTGATGTGAGGGTTATGTGAGGCTGTATTTCCAGGTAATCTGCACAGACGATGGCTGGCTGCATCCTTTCTCTCCGGAGGCTAGTCTTCTCTCGCTTTCACAGAAGAGTTCTGTGTCCTTGACCATCAATCAGCGGCCTATTGTTCCCTCGTCTGCCCCCAGAGAAAGGCTCACCAAGCGGGCCTAAGCCTCTGCCGGGTCCTTGGCCAGCTAGCATAAATCTAGCATCTCCATTCGTGGATTTGACAAATACTCCCTTTAAGTTCTCATTCAGTGCTTCTGTTCTCCATATGATAAACGACCTAATTCCCTTCCAGTTAACATGAAAAACGTTTCGTTTGGTTCGTTTTGCTTCAGAACAAACCGCGAGCAGGTTCACATTGTTTCTGTGATTTGGGGTTAGGAAACTTTGAGTTTTTTTTTCTTATCTGGGATGATATTCAGAAATGCAGCGAAACAGTGAATGAAAGAAAATATTTAAATACTCATATACACTTATATTTATAGTGGTTCTTATAGGTACTTCAAAGTCTTTTTATGGTATCGACTCAGAAACAATGAGACAACTGTTGTACATGTCCAAACAACATGATATCATGACATGTGTTCAGATAAATACAATAAAAACAGAAATAAATAATACAAGTTCTGTACTGTTTTAATAAGCAGAATTAAGCAGCATTGATGTAAACAATGTTTTAGCTCCCAAAAACGCTTCTAAAGTGAACAACAACTAACAAAACAAACCAGCAGGCAAAATTAGTTAATACTGAACTGTTTTGAGTTGAATGGGTGTTTTTATTCCACATACAAACATGTATCATGTTTCTGCTTGGATAATGAGTTTGAAATCCTAGGATTATCCTGTATCCTGTATTATCATAAATGGGGCCTATGTACGATGGTCTGACGACATAAAAATGATCTAATTTCTGATTCAGCGCTGAGTAAAAGCTCTTTTCAATATTGCACACAGAAGGAGATCACCTGACATGCTGGAAGTGAATAAAACTCAACTGCGCCTTCGTGGTCTTGAGCTCCACCTGAACGCGACACAACAGGGACACTTTTTGACATGAGACTGCGGCAGGCAACGAGGAAACAACAAAAAGACATTTAGCTTCGCTTCTGATACATTTTTCTGCACCGCCGGCGAGTCGACGTATTTTGTCTGATATTTAACTGTCCTCTATTCACTTTTGTTTCACAAAAGATTTTTTCTCTTCAAAAAGCGCCTCATTCTCATCCTTTTGATTAAACCGAAAAGGCTACAGACGATATAATGCTATTTTAAAATTAAATTGTCGGCAAGTCAAACACATATACTGTCAGAAACGATTCAACATGGAAGATTCTGATTCGCGCTATCATTTGATGAATTAGATGAACAGAAAATACACACAAATATTGGTTTCTACTAAAATTCTGTTTAAGGTCTGATTTTCAAGGATCATAATTAATGCGAGGTCATAAAAATGGCGTATAAACTTATGGTCTGTAGCTTTAACATCCGCGGTGCATTTGAAGATTATCACATGAACAAAATGCACAACAAAGCATGTTTAAAAAGCAGTTTTTTCTTTGGACTCTGTCTCATTGTTGCCTTCTAATCACCATATGCTTCAAACATTAACACATGAAAATATAGTTCCGTTACACAAGAACAATACAACCCTGGATTCCCTCTGGTCCTGCGTCACATTGTTGTGCACAGCCCTGGGAAAACACGGATGAAAGCCACAGCTCCCGGAAGTGAGCCACATTCATCAGCGTGCCGGTTAGGTTATGCACTTCTCGGAGCATAACGTTTACCTGCAGAATACTAAAAATCTATTCAATACATGTATGATTGCTTTATATTCTCGTCCCTCACTCTGGATCGTTGTTTGCCGACAGCTCTCACCGCTGCAAGACGGAATACAGGAAATACAAACCATTACTGCAAGCAAACAAACTGTATGTCGAAGATAAGCTACGTTACACTGTATTTGCCTAGCGGTTTCCAAGTGGATTTGATCTGATATCAGACCGCTGAAGTGTTTGGAGAATCTAGAAGATGCTGGAGCAGATGGCGTATCTCATGATGAAGTGAGCTAACCTGAAGTGGCGTCTATTTTGGCGTCTGATTTAAACCCGCAGGCTATATTGATTTACGGAACTGCTAACGGCAGACGTTCCCCACAACAACTACACGACTCTCAAAAACAGACACTTCTGCGCACACAAAAACAGCAGAACAGATCTTTCATACGATGGTTATCACCATTATTTTCTTTCTCACAGCGCTGCATAAATACCAAACTCCCCACAGTGACACGTGCACTTTAGCTTGATACGGATGCTGTCAAACTCTCATCGCTTCAGGTGTTATACCTCCGTGTCTGAGCCTTTCTGGAAGGTTCAAAACGTATTGATCGGCCTTGCTTGATGATTCCTGACAAATTAGGCCGGGATATTGACCCTCTATACGACCCCCTCTGGCATCTTTGGTGCAAATTACACGGCAGCGCTGTCAGAAATAAACCCACCACTGGGAAAACCAGGAGCAAGCCAGAGAAACAAAACAGAGGCTTTTATAACAAGGCAATTTTGTGGTCAAGGCAGCTGTTTAGCTCTCAAACTGCGCATTAACCTCGTACTTTAGACTTGCTGTACTTACTCTCAGGGGGAAATTTTATTGCTCCAAAATGTTGTGCTCCTACATTTGATGGAGATTTGATGAAGATCTCTGTTTTGTTTCATTAAAGTATCAGCGTTGTCCCAGATGTTTCTCCTAAAATTCCTCAGGAGAAACAAAAATGTGATGCATTGTGAAAATGCATTAAAGAGTATAGAACTGTAAAATTAATGTCGATTGTAGACAGAATAATCTGGATTTGGGTACATTTGATGAAAAATGTTTAACGAGTTCATACTAAAATCGTCATATTGACTTTTGATTGCAGACTTGGCAAATCTGAGCTTAGTTTGAGACATTGTTGAGATCTCTTCTAAAACTCCAATGGTCTTTTTCTCAGGAGAAGCATTTGAGACACAGGAAACGTAAGCAGAAGTTTCCATTTGCTCTCCATTAATCTCACTGCTTTCTAGGAGAAACAATTGAGATATTAAAGAGATCTCATTTGTAATTCCTATGGGCTCCTACACGCGCTCCGGAAATATTCAAAGAGGGTTATAGGAGCGACACATACAATAACCTTTAGCGCTCCTTGTGCATGACGACAAAGTCTCTTGCGTGTGAAGCCATGAAGTTCAGCCTTTTCCAATATTTATCTGTGAGTCCTGTTTCTCCCACCTTACAGCTCCATGCACTCGACAAAGCCCTCTGAATAAGTCACGTTCATGAATAAGATTCACGGCGGCGTTTGAGGTTCTGCCAAGAAGCGAACGATAAAATGTTCACAAGCTTTTTTCAAAGTGCCAGTTTTTCCATCATAATGAAAATCCAATTTTGTGGCGGTTCACTGTCAATTAATATGCGCTTTAAAAAACAGAGGGAGGTTAATTCTTCAAGCCGTCAAACCGCTGCGTGAAGGTAGACGATTACATTTTAAGAACAATCATCCTGCCGATACAAAAACCAAATTCTGGTCATTTCCATTTGAGTTATTCTTCATACTGTTTCAGAACTGACTCACTCAAGATTTATTTTTTGCATGTGACATGAAGTCAAAACTGTTGGTGGTAACAGCATAATTAATTAGAAACGCTACAGTCAAAACACTAAGTGTCTTGAACAATAATTAAAAATATTAAAATCAGCAAGCGTGCCAAGGTCATGAAATAATATAACAATTCTCACCAGGATTCCAAACAACAGAAACACTCTCATCCAACCGAACTAGCTAACCAGCTGCTGGTTGGACGGTTAGACTTCTAACCAGAAGGTCGCTGGTTTGATTCCCAATGCTGGCAGAAAACAATTGAGGTGAGTTTGAGCAAGGTGCCTCACCCCCAATTGCTCCCTGGGCGCCTCTGTGCCGCCCACTGCTCCGGGTGTGTGTTCACAGTTTGCAGTGTGTGTTCACACCTCACTACCCCAATGCGTGTGCACTGACTGGATAGGTTAAACGCACTGGAGCAAGTTCTGAGTACGGGGTTTCCATACTTGACCTGCATGTCACTTTACTTATTACATTACAAGACAAAATGTCTGACACACAATCTTCTGTGATATGAGAAATGAGCAGAGCGGAGACCTACTGTACTTTTTGTCTGGTCAGGGAAGAATTTTGGTAATTGTGAAATACACTAGGCTGCTTGTGGGTCTTATTTGTGGTTATGGAGCTAAATTTAGATGATGGCGAGGAAGTGCAGGATTGTGACATCAAAACAAACCCACCACAACGCCCACGGGTTATTTCACTAAAGACACCAGAAGAAACCAAAACAATGAGACAGAGACAAATCACACTCTTCCCTCGGGTTGATCGCACATATTTTACCATCGTTTCAAGAACTCTGACTGAAATTAACCCTATGAGGAGCCAAACGAGGACAAATCTGTTAGTGTGACTGCATACTAATTCTGGGCAATATATCTACAATACCTACAAAATCATAATTCAATTAAATCATAATTCAATTGACTTAAACTTCAAATTGTAAGTCATAAGACAGGGAGTCACAACAATTTTAGGTTTAAAGAACCCCATTTCCCAAATGTTTTCATTAAGTAACAAAAACATTAAAAATATTATTTTAAATTGTCTAGAAATGTCCAAAAACCCTATTTTTAAACATTGATTTAATATTGACAATTTAATATTTGAAAGGTTGACATTGGTTCTATTTTTGTTACTTCTGTAACGATTTAAAACGTAAGAATAACAATTTTTCACCCAGCCCTGCTGCATATACCCTCAGATTTCCTCACTGGCAGTCAAAATGCCACGTATGATAATATGATTCTTTGTATCAATGGATCATATTTGATATCCGCTTGTAAAATAATGCCTCTCAACTGAAACAGTTTTCCCTCTTCTCGCCTCAGACAATGAGCGACACCGTCGTCTCAAGGCTCCGAAAGACCCGCTATTCATCTACAGATCAAACCCACTTCAACCATCCAAATGCCAGTGAAGAAAAGAAAGGACAAGCTATCGAAAAACAAATATTGTTCAGCCTTTAGAAATAAACAACCGAGGTTAGTGCGTATCTCCGGGAAACGGGGAAAAAAGCCGCCCAAAAAAAACGCGGGTGAGGAAAGCCAAGGTTTTAATATTCCCCCGCTTCGTTTTAAGCGCGGCGCGGTTTAAAACCTGCGGGTGACGTTGTAACGCTTAAAAGGTTCCGCGACAGTTAAACACACTAAAAAACAAAAGCGAAGCAAACGAGCTAATCCTCTTTTCTCAAAGCAGCTCAGACAAAAGTGTCTGTCAATCCCTCGCATACAAATTAGCATCGGCGCACCAGAGAAGCCCGTGTGTAAGTTGGGACTTATTAATGTAGATTGTTTGACTAAACTCAGCCTGGCAGGTTGCTTTAAAAATGTTTGGAACTTCGGTGACAGAACAGTCTTGGGATTTACACTTTAAGATCTCTTGTCAGAGGGATCACACTGCTAACTGACCTTAATCTCTCCTGCATGAGCAGAAAGGGAAAATGACAAATCCCAGTAAGATTTTTGCATGCCGCTGTTGTCTATGATGTTATCGGTGGTGTTTAGAAAATGAAAATCTTGAGCCCCTGGGAGGGTCCGAGCCTCCAGGCATATTCCTTCATTTAAGAAGTGAAAAAATATGATTAGATCTTTTAATGATGGAAAGCGTGATATCTCGATTTAAAAGATCTGACAAGACGAGCGCCCATTACATCTGACAGAGAGAGAGAGAGAGAGAGAGAGAAAGAGAGAGAAGGAGAGGTCCAAGGAATCTTGAGTCTATAATACATCTTTCATATGCCCAATACTCAAGTATTATAGTGTTGATATCATCTGCCTATTGAAGATTCTCATCCTTAAAAACAAATAAAATTAAAGTAAACAAATGACTGCTTTTAATCGAGTTTTACATTGTAAGTAAACTTCCCATTTCTGCTGTTTTCCACAAAAAAACTGCTGTTTTCTTGTTTTTTGAGTGGTTACAAAAGACAAAACTTCACACATCTAAAAGTTTTGAACAGAAGCTTTTAATTGTGTTAATTTTTCGTCTTACTTTTATGTCGACAGTTTATTTTTTAACATTTTCAGTTTTGTTACAGGATCCCAAACGATGTGGCTGATGGTGCACAACCATGTCACTTATTCATCCCACTTCAGGGGTCATTTCAAATTTTCCTTTCAATAAAGTTTTTTTAGCACTTTCGCTGCCATTTCCCTGCACTGGAGCGATGCTATAATGAGTCCCTCTGAGGAGCAGCACGACTGTTGTAAGACGGATAACAGCTTTATGATGCAACTTTCTCATTTCATCATTCTGAGGCGAAGCAATTCAATCCCTCAAACGAGTAAATAAAACAGGACACATTTTCATAAATAAAAGGTCTGTGTTTTGGCCTTTTGAGACACGAGATAACAACAACAGTTCTGTTGGCGTGACAAATGTCCGAATTAATCTCGGCTAAGGCCTTGTGTCCGCCAAAGCATTTATTTCCTGTTTTTACAATGGTTTGCAAAGGGAGCATCATGGCGCTGAGCGCTGGACTTGTTTACGGTCACTGTGAGTTAAGAAATGTTCGACTTTAAATATAATACCACGCTCATTAATGTCACTTCGTACCCAGCTGTCCAATCGCAGTGCAGGAGGGGAGGGACAAATACCGTACCAACCAATCATCACATTCTCTGCACAATGATCAATATTCAATTTCTGTACCAGGTGACATGCCCAGGCTACCACAATATTAACATTTGTTATTTAAACAAACTTTTTGCTAAATCAGATACTAGTAACACTTTACTTTGGCGGACATTCGTTTAATAGCAACCAGAGCACGTTAGCTAAAAAAAACCCTGTCAAGCATTCACAGCTGGTGTTTTCAAACAAACGCGCGGCGTTTCAGCTACGTTTAAACGCTTCGGTGGACACAGTTACAGGCGTTTCCCTCAGAGAACAGTTCATCTTTAAGTTGACTGAAGAAATGATCTTCAATGAAAAGAAACAAAGTTTGGTTTCCAGTTAGAGTTCCAAAGCTCTGCCCATTAAATCTGAGATGGTTGAACATGAGTCGCTTTCTGGTGAGATTACACATCCTCACATCATAACTCCGGTACAGTATCATCAACAAAACACCATCATCACTGTCATAAAAACCCGTCTGCACGTACTGTAAACCATGTCAGAGAGAAACAGTCAGCCATTGACTCATCAAGGTTTTTTTGCACTTTGAAGTATATAATGTAAAAAAGTAAAAAACTGAGAACCATTAATTTGTGGTTTGAAATCATGCTGAAAGTACATCATTCAGCTTCGCCCCATGAAGCAGCACTTTGAAACCAACTTCCTAATGACACTCCCTCAGACATTATCATTTAAAGACAATCTCACGCATCTTAAACAAGTGGCCTATCGTTAGTATACATTTAAATAACATTTAATAACATGTGGATGTCGAGAAGAAAGGATCACTATGCTGTGATCTCGTACTATAATATATATCTATGTAGTATATAGATATATAACTACTCATATACAAACACACGCTTATAGAACTACATATGCAGTGTGTATGTGGTACAACTGTGTTTGCATACGGGCATTAATATTTATGTTTTCATACAGACAAAAAGGAAGAAGGTAATATTTCACATGCAATTAAAATGGAACTGACAAGATAAAAACTATTCCGAGGAGGAAGGAGAATTAACAGATAAGAGAACGAACATCCTGAGATTTCCCTTCTGTAGAGTGGACATCTCACTAGACTGTAAAAATACCTTTTTTAACTGCACTGGCACGTGTTGTCCAGGTGTAATGCACTAAACGTGTTCGTGAGCTTTCACAGAAGAATTACCCCTCTTCGCTCGCTTTTCTGGCAAACCTTTTGCATTAAAAGCTGACATTAACACGCTCACAATATGCGCCCAGACACTTGCTCGGCCTGCCATGCTTCTGTGCGGAGCTGGTGCTGATGGGAGAGGGGGAGGGGCCAGAAAAGCCATTTAATGGACACCAGAGAAGGAGCCCCAGAGTGGGTGAGATAAACAGGCCGAGAGTGCACGTGGGAGAAGCACAGATAATTGAGCGTAGGAGAGAGAGAGATAGGGAGACAGAAGAGAGAGAGAGATAGGGAGGGGTTGATTCAGTATTGGAAAATGGACCGGGTACGAGTGATCTTTTGCTATTGCCCATTTGTGGCATAACATGACATCTCAAAGAGGGTATAGAGCTCAAGGCTAAAGATTAATCTTCACAAGAGGAAGAGTGCATTTTAGCCCTTGGTAGGAGATTTTAGCCCATGAAAAATGCATGTTTTGGTTTGTGTTTAGCGTAGGTAGAATAAAGCCAGCGCTGGTTCACAGGACTCGAGAACACCGTTTCAATGAGTTTATAGAAAAGGTTTCAGGACAAAATCCTCCACCCTACATAACTACAAAACAACAAAATCTGTTAAAAATAGAGTAAAAAATTAATTCCTGGGACATAAAAATGCCTGTTATTGAATATGTAAAACTGAACACAAGACTAAAACGCATTTAAATCCTATGTGCGAAAAATCAATAAAACAGAATCCATCAAGTATTCCTGCTTGGTATATAAGCACTAAAAAGACAGAAACATATTGAAGAACGGCGAAATCTCTTCTGCGTTGTACAATTAAACAGATTTACTGTACGCCCCTGAATATCAGAGCAAAGCTGACCGCATCTGTATGCAGAACGAGGCACAATATTGATTTTTGAAGGCTCATGTAAACACAAGCTCATTTGACTGGGGATATCTTCCACAAAAGCACACACGAGACTCCAGTTGAACCATCTAGCCATGCCTGTTTAGAATCTAGAGGGCAACCATGATTTATGGCTTGCCATGTGCTTATCATCCGCGACCAGATATGGGTGGATTTTTTTCTATAATGCGAGGCAAGGTCAGGCACCCCGTCACGGTTCTTCATGAGGGGTCTCTACTCCGTTGATCTTGCTCTTCCTGATACTGCCTAAATCTGATAAGTGCACCTGAAAGGTTTTGCTAACAGGATTATTCTCCTATAGGCCGCAATTGGCTCACGCAGCCCATTCTGGGAGAGTTCATGAGGCGTTGAGACCACGAGCCTGACCGATTGTGCGAAGGAAGGATATACACCATCCGCTGTTTAGAAATAAACATTTAGCATTTAGCAGACATTTAGCCAGACATTAACCTCTTTTGTGCATCGAGGAGAAAAATATACTGAGTTCAAAAGCTGATAACAAATCTTAATTTTGGGGTAAACTGTCCCTTTACAAACACATGGGCGGGAAGGGTAAGTTTCTGCTATTTAAGTCTGGAATACTGTAAAGCAATGCAGAGTCCCACATATATGTAAGTCCCACTCGTGTACATTACATTACACATTGATCACTATACATTGAGTATGTGCAATCCCTGAGATCGAACCCATGACCTTGGCGTTGTTAACGCCATGCTCTAACCACTGAGCTACAGGAAAGCGTGTGGGACCTCTCCACAACCATCACTGCAAAACACAACAATAAAATGAAAGAAGACTTTTTAAGGTAGGAAATCATCTTCATAAACATTCAAGAAGCCACTGAGCACAACAAATAAGAATGAAGTTTAATATGAGCTCAAGATATCTAGCTGCACGACACTTCAACTGTCTCCTAATTTGGGACGAGGACTATATATCTGGCCCAAAAACAGCTGATGTTTTTTATTAAGTGATGGTCACGTCTGCGTGATTGCTTTTTAACGCAGTTAAAGAGATATACAAGCTATAAATAAATCGGCGCAATTTATTTATTTTAAAAACGTCAACCTGACATGCAGATGAAAATCTAAATACGGATAAAACATCCTATTTTACCGCTGACTGTATCTGAGGTAAACAAACCTAATTATAACCACATTTCCATTCCAAGCGAGCACATGTTCATGGGTAATAAGTTTCTCTCACGCTGACGCTCATTTTGGTCAAAAAGACCCTGTGTTTGCAATAATAATCAGTATTCATGCACCATGCGTGCACGACATATGCTCTCCCATATGCTTGGAATCTACAGGAAGGATTTGGTAGGCAGAGTTGTAACAGTTTATAAGAAAAGAACTGACAACACAATCCAGTTTTCCAGATTAGTTCACACTGAATTCACATTTACAATGTTGAAAGGAAGAAAAAGGCGAGTATCTTGATCTGCTGACAGTCGTAATCGCTTTGTTTCGGTAAACAACGGAAAATGAGGGCTGGGAGCTTTAGTGGAAAGAAGGCAATGTCAAACTAATGACATCCAGCTAATAACCACGTTTGTTGATATGATGAATGAGACGCAGTTGGACAGGAAATCAAAGCGCCCGACTGTTACAACAACAATTTTAGGTTGTAAGAACATTTTTCTAACATTTCCCAATAACATAATTGTTATTTTAAAGTTCTAGGAATGTTCAAAATGTCCGGATTTTAAGATTTATGTTTAACATTATTGTTTGGTTATAAGAACGTTATTCAAAGATTTAGTCAATTTTGTAACTTTTTTAAACATTCCACTTTCAACTTGATATTAGTTATTAGTAACATTTTTGATATTAGTTAAAAAAATGTCTACTGATGTTACCCGATAGTCAACATTCTGATCATGTTCTTAGAATGTTCCGAGAATGTTCTCAGGACATGTTCTTAAACATCATCTCTGTAACAAAGCTCATTTAAAAGAATGAAGAAAGGATCATGGGAAGACAACTGAAAGTGGACGAAGTGTCGCTAAAATCCCCCAAAATCTGTTGAGGAAAAGATGGTTTTAAAAACATTCCACTTTCTTTTGCTATTTTCTTGAGTTCAATTTCCATAACAAGTCACATCATAAAACACATTGCCGCACTAGATTTTCCTCTGTGAACTGGAAATAAATTATAAAATGTATTTCACCAATCTTATAATTGGATGAAACTGGGATTGGTTGGCACAATTTTTATTTTTTTTGGAAAATATCTCTGGTGGAATAGATATTAAGATAACCTAATGAAGTGCACATGAACACTTAAATGCTGAGGGAAAAAACACAATTAAATGCCAATTATCTGAGTTATTTAATGAGTAAAGTTATGTTGTGCAGTTGTGCCAAGTAACAAACTCCAATACTGGGATGTTGGCACAGACTGGAGCTGATTGGCACAATGTTAAAAAGAAGTTCTAAACTGAAAAAATAAAAATGTCTATTTTAAACCAAACAAACACCACGAATAAATAATTTTCTAATATTACACTTTACGTGCCAAAATCTGGACTCACACTCTTTATAAATAAGTGCCAGCTGGCATGATTTATCACAGACTTAAATCTTATAGCAACATATAACCCTTATCCATTAATTAACACTGATATATTTTAATTATCTTTACACTCTTTTAATAATATTTTAGCAGTGTTGATAGCATCAATGAACGTGTGTCAAAAGGTCAAACAATTATATATTTCATTTTTGTGACAGTCAATTATGAATTAGAAATTAACTTTTTACAGTCAACCCTGTATATTACAGATGCTACTGATGTACAGGGTAGACCTACGTACCAACTCCTACTATATATGTATATATACCAAAAACATTACTTTTAGGATGTTAGTGGAATGTTTTAAAAACGTTAAAAAACATTCTGGAAGTAAATATAGTACTTCTTGTAACCAAGCAATAAAGTTAATATATCATCAAAAAAACTGTACGTTTTGAATGTTCCTAGAACTTTTAAAATAACTTTTTTATGCTTTTGTTACTTAATGGAAACGTTATGAAAACTTTCTCACAACCCTTTGTAAAAAAATATGTTAGCTAGCAAAATTGTTAGCCGGAAACCAGTGGAATCAGTTTGTGACAATCCAAAAACTTGACACACTAAAGTCCAATCGTGTAAGTTTAAACTTTCTTTAAAGAACAACTCCAGTACGATCTCTGTGACAAAACATCAACGGAAACATAAATCATAACAGTACTGTGTCTGAACAATATTTTTTTAACGAAACACTCTAGTTCACCAAAATAAATCTTGCATGAATCTCAACGGCGCAAATGCTTCTTAAATCTGGCTTTGTGTGGGAGCTGTCTGAAGTATTTGTCAGAAAGGCTAGTTGTAATAGACAGGTTGGCTTTCAGTGAAATCAAAAGCTTATCTGAATGTAGCCACTGTTTCAGCCAACACGCAGAGAAATACGAATCCGTTGTCGGTGTGTTTGGAGAAAAGCTCAACGCCGCGTGTGAACTAGGGATTGATTTTCACAGTCATTACAGTCGTTTTTAGCTCAGTGGTAAATGTGTGAAGATGTGTGAAATGCTTCAAGCTCACGTGTAAGGGCCATGAAAAGTGATATTGACAAGAATCTGTTCTGTGTAAAGATCTAACATCTGCCTTCTGTTTAGACTGTATTAAATATCTCAAACATAGAATATATATATATATATTTAAAAAAAAAACAATATCAGATTAAATCTATATCTGAAAAGCATTAAAACAATCGAGTCATATATATGAGTTTTATATATATATTATATTATATATATTACATATAATATTATATATAATATATATATATTACTCATACATGTATATACTCATACACATATTTCTAAACATCATTGCATTTGCATACCGTATGTATTGCTTCTTTCTGAATACCCATAATCCAACACTCCTGTGGAGAGACGTCAGAAGATCATTAGAATTTATTATTTCAATTATAAGCATTGTCACAAGTAGAGGAACCTGTTGCGAGAAACGCAAACTATCGTCTCTCTGTCGAGTCGCTCGGCTAAGGCACCACAAAATGAACTCTAAATACAATTTGGAAGTTGGAACAAAACAAGAACAGTGGGACGTCGAGACAGTTTATCTCGACGATTGATACTGCCGGTACTGCACTGGAGCATAAAATTGTCATTTGTTCAGCAAGTGTCGCGTCAAATGAAAGCTAAAGGCTGCACGCTGGCAAAGGTCTAAACTCCGTTGGTAGCCAGAGAACCCGCGGCTAATTATATCCATTCCATACAAATTCTATACCTACTAATACAGTGACACAGCTGTATATAACGTATGAGAAATGCAGGTCTGTGTTGTGAATGATACTCATTACTAAGAACAGACATGCAGCACGACATCACCTCACGCACGCGCCATTGGTGTGCGCGTTGTATCTGTTATGCCAGAGTTTGTGCGCTAAAGAGAAAGCATTAGATGAAGTAATGTATCCCATCTGAGAGATTACATTTTCACGCAGACCTTTAGAGAACATTTAAAGAGACAGTTCACCCAAAAATGAAAATTCTGTTACTATTTGCCCCCTCGAGTCGTTTCAAAGTGGTATGATGTGAAATTCTGAGGAATTCTCACAGCGGCTATTTTCCATGTTCCGAGCGCGAGAAAACAACACAAAAGTGTGTACGGGGAAAACAAGGAACGGAGCCAAAATGAAAGCCGAAATTTTTTCCCTCCAGTGAGATTCTCTGAACCTGAGAATCGTTGTGAGTGGATTATTGAGTTGGTGAGTCACTGAAGAACCAGATCGATCTGATTTGTGGACCATATCAACCAGACGAGGAGGAGCTCAAAAGGGTTTCGTTAACAAATCGGATGTATCTGTTTCTAGAGTTCTGCTCACTAAGACAGTGACTCTGTTATCGAGTTTGCATCTTATTGGAGAGCAGATTCATCAGTGAATACCGAACATTTCGGCCATAAGGCCTTATAATAGTTGAAATATATCACAAACATTATTCATTGAAGATGACAAACAAGGTTTGTCAAACTATTGCCTTTGTATAGAAAAAGACAAGCATTAACAAATAAAAAAAACAATCAGTTTTGGGACGGCATGAGGGTGAGTAAACAATAACATTTTTGGGTAAACCGTCCCTTTAATTCACACACTCGCACATACGCGCACCCACACTCCCCCCATAGAATGAAAGAATCTCATGGTCTGTGATTTCGGTAAGGAGCACAACAGCAAAAACACAGCAGCGCTACAGATAGTGAGAGACGCTCAGAGGCGGCAAAATCAGTGGCTGCTCAGGGGGAGAGGAAAAATGGCAGACAACAAATAAA
Organism: Botia almorhae; assembly: GCA_036877575.1. NCBI lineage: Eukaryota > Metazoa > Chordata > Actinopteri > Cypriniformes > Botiidae > Botia > Botia almorhae. The sequence continues at coordinate 220,252 of JAZGTJ010000026.1, read as the reverse complement.
AGAGCGAAACCAGGGAGGTGTATTATCAATATCCCGCCCTTCATGCAGCCCGCGCTAAAGCAGAGGATGAGGAAGCCAAAGAGAAGCAGTCAGCGTTTAGGAAAGCCACTCGCCCCAGCGCCACTCATAACAGTGCCCACCATAACACCACAGTGCCCCCTCAGAGGGGTGTCAGTGCTGAACTGCGCCAATGCCACAAGTTGAAAAAAAAAAAAAACACAAATATACACAAACAAACAAAATTTAAAGTGACAGCACACAAAAAGCTGTACGCCGGCAGGCATCCTGGCCAATCGAGAGGAGGAGAAATTGCGATGAGAAAGAGGTCAATTTTGGTTAGTGCGGCGTTTAAGGTCCCTTACTGAGCTGCGAAGAGCGCGTGACGCATACTGACCTGGACTTGAGACAGCGCTAGCTGCGGTGGGTTCAATAATTGCTACAGGAAAAAGTGGAGAGGAGAAAGAAGACATTTAAATATTAATAACAAAGACCAAAACAAGGGAAGAGAGATTATAAACAGGCAAAGACTGGAGAGAAGGGAGTGTAGGTGTGTCCTATTAAGCTATTAAGCTATAAAAGGGCCTTTTATTACGTAAAATAAAACAAATCCCTGCTGAGATTTGATCTCCTTGACCAATATGTAACATTCAATTTTGGAGTTACTTAACTTATGATAATTAAAACTGATACATTTTGATCTGGGTTAGATTTACAGTGACAAATCTATGTTTAAGTTTGTGAAGTATTTCGTTTGCTGACACAAGTATGGCATGTAGGAGAAAATTAAATGTGGAAACCAAACTTCCTCTTGTTTACTTGAAGAGTGTGTTTGTAACACACAATGGCTTTCGCATATTTTTAGTTTAAAATGTCCAAATATATTTTTGGGCCGCTGTATTTTGGTGTAGCCTTACTTCTGCTTAGCATCCGGACAAATAATGTGTTTTTATCAGTAAAACCATTTGAAATCATACAATAATTTGCAGGATACTTCATTAATATTAAAACACGCAAGTGGTCATGAGACAAACGTTGGTCATTTGTTTGAAAAGAAAGGAGGAAAATTACAACAACGAGACCACCTGAATGTTTTAAACAGAATTCTCACACTATTAGCAGTCTCCCCTGTGGCCGCACAGCCAAACCGAACGATGAGAAATAAGCCAGGTTGTGTTTTCGCTTTTATTGCTCAGATCAACATTACAGTGACTCTGTACAGTAACAGAGGCGGCTTTGTTATTAAGGAATGCAATGACCCTCAACAAAAGCTTCTCTCTGGCGAGCTAAATTGAGAGACCTGGAGTTAAAATCACAGTGCCAAGAGTTTAGAGACAGGACTGAGTGTGTGTGTGTGTGAGAGAGAGAGAGAGAGAGAGAGAGAGAGAGAGACAGGTGGTGTGTTAGAGCTTCCATTTGACGTCATGCTAAGCTCACAGACATGCAAACCTACAGCAATCCTCATTACTGACAGTCCAACACTGGGAAACAGCTGAGACTCAGTGAATCAGAGTATAACTCTCAGACAGAGAGGCAGAGTCACTGGTTGGAAAGTTTCATTGGCAGATTATGAAAAACACGGTTTTGAGACTCAGCCTAATAAAAATCCTTGGAGGGCAAATACAGTTTTCTGTTTGCACAAACACAGATTCATAAATATGTGCAGAGATAACAGTTTCCGTTTGTATTTGCTTTTTTTCTATACTGGGGACTTTTATAAAACACTTTAATAAACAAAGTTTGTTTTGCCCACTAAAAACCATGTCTAACACTGGATTTACACACACACACACCTGGAAAATCATATCATCTCTGTGTTTTATTTTTCCCTCAACCACTTTGCTCTAATGTCATTACAATCGCATTCTGGAAATTACGTGGGCAGAAATATTTTTAATGTAATTTATTTTTAAATATATTTCATGTCCGTTACAAAATTGCAAAATTGTTTGGTGTGGTGCAAAGGACAATTTTAATTTGTGTTAAGATTTATATTTATATATATTTCTATTTATAAAATTCATATATTTTCCATAAGTCACTTTATACAATAAATAACAGCCTATGTTTATTTCACTGTTTGGATATATCTTTATATAGATGTTACATACAAAGATAAAGATGTAAGAATATTGCAAGACATGGATTTATATTTTCTGGGAAGCTCTGGAAAACAACAAATAAAACAATAGCAGAAAACAATATATAAAAGGCTTTTGAAAAACATCTTGTAAAACTGTAGTGTTTCTGGAACCAAGATTATGTTACACACTGAGGTCTTAGATCTTCATACAGTCATCAAAAGATTTCCACTCCCTCCAGTGAATATTTGATTATCTGGAATATCTGACATTCCCTGGAATGTAATGCAATTTGTTTTTTACTTCACACTGCAATGCTCAGTCTATACATTACAGTATTGTATGTGATGTAATCTTCAGGTATAGGAAAATGGAGTACCCAACATTGCATGCTCATAAACGCTGATGGATGTGTACACTCAACGACCTCTGTTCTCGCTTGCAAGATAAACACATCATCATGGTGGGAGGAATTGCATTGTGTTTTATAATAATGTGTTTTTCCTTTGCAAGGCGCAACAAGAGAAACTCGCAGCTTCTGTGCAATTCACGGAAACGTAAATTGCGACGATCTGTCAGAGGCGCAATCCGCTGCGCATTGATCACTGATTACTTTGAGAATGAGACAAAGAGCTGTGCATGGCCTTCTTCACTCTACACTGGTCTCTTAACGACAGGTTTTTAAACTTGAAAGTCAGAATGAATAGACAAATTTTTGATCATCTTCAAAAGCACAAGGCAGAGATGCTGACTGAGAGAATTTTTTGCTCGCATCCTTGAATTATTGCACCTTCGATCTTTCGTGCGTGGTCAGATGCGTCGCAAGGATTGCCTATTTCTCCAGGCAGTTCTAACTGTCGTCTTCGTTAATGATTGGACAGGATGTGTTTTATAGCCAAAAAAGGCTCGCTGCATCCTAAACACCTTATTTTTCGAGGAAATGCTCGCTCCTCGCTCAGATGCTGTAAACAGCGAGGCAGCACCCTTTAGAAGCTTACCGTGCCAAAATGATGACCGTTGTAATACAAGACAAAAGTCAATGAGAACGATAAATGTCAGTCCATCTGTTCGGCTGTCCTTTTCAGTGCTGCACTGAATTCAATTAGGGTTTCAAAACCACTGCCCACAAAAAGTGCAACTTCAACAATAATACAGTATGTTATCAATCTCTTATCTGTGTACCAAGAGACCAGCAACAAAATGGGTTACTGTAGCAACATGCTAACTGATACTGCTAATAAAGGTCAATATCACAACCTGTTTACCACAACTACTTGAAGTGTAGTGAACCGTTTATACCTTCTACAACAAAACCGAAAAGCACTTTCCCAATCTAGCAAGCTCTAATCTGATTGGCTGGCTTTGTGCAGTAATCGGAAGTAGAGCCATGAGTTGTGTTCAGCCCTTAGTTTCATGTTAACTAGATATCCAGAAGCAGACCTGTATATTCTCATTTGTTTTCCGCGTTATGAAAACTCTGTATCCATTTGTTCTGTTATGTGTTAAACTGAACCGTGGTTGGTCGTGTTAAAGTTCTTTTAATTTGTAAGTGGGTGGTTGTTGGCCAGAAAAATCTGCAGCGTGGTCCAGACCTTATGCTGCAGTCAAAGGTCTGACTATGCAGTAACTGTAAGTGCCGGTTAAGTGCCAGCCTGAAGATTATGATGCATATACTAGCCAGTTAGATTCCTAATACATGAGCACTTAACACAGCATTTAAATGTATCATCAGAAATTGGGCACAGTCTGTATTTGGCAGTTTTTTACAGCGTCTGCAGAAGTGCTCGGTGTGGAAGCAACCTGGTATATGATTGATGGGGAACAGCAAAATGAATGCATGCGTTTCTCAGCCTGGAGAGAAACAAGTAAGTTAAATTGACATCATATGTTCTGTTCTAGTTCACCTTCTGTTTCATGCATTTTTTATGCATCCACCCCGTGACTCAGTCACAGTATGGAAACCACAGCAACAACGTCTAGCACAACTTAAGTAACAGAACGGAAACCAGGACAACAGAAAACACAGAGATACGAAAACATGACACTGGGTTTGTGATTGATAGGCAAGGAAAATGAACAAAGCTTCCATTAGCCGGTGCCTGGCACAGACACGGCGGCTTTATCAGAAAGACTAAGAGTTTCTGCGGGCTATAAGTGCTTCTACTCGGTTTTAGTTCTATTGCAATAATACTGTAGTTTGGTGGAGATTATTCGGCAAGCTTACTCTGTGCTATAAGCCAAAATGAGTGGGGAAAGATAGCTTGGATATAAAAGCAGAAGAAATCTACCAATTAAGGCCAACAGAATCTTTGCTTCTCAAGTTATGCCTCACAGTTAGGATAGCAAAAGGTACAAGAGAGGTTTTAACTTCCTGTTTTAAAAGCTCTGAAACAGGAAAAACATCAGGCATGGGAGATGGCAAGCTCACGATGTGCAATGTGTGAGATGCATGTGCCTTCCACACACAAAACTGTTATGCGAGACCCAACAACAGAAAGCTAGGCTGGGTATTAACACTTTTACATTATACTGTAGCTATAAATACGCTTGCATAGCCGCAAGCAATATAAATAATGTGTAAACATTCTCACGTACAACGTTTTCTAGATCAGTTATGAAGAAAAATAAATTAGCATCCCATGCCTGCAATCTACACGAACTGATTTAAAATGCAAATTCGACAACATTGCCCACCTACATTAAACAAAAAAAGAGGCAAAACCTCATAAGTCTTAAGCAAATGGCACAGCGACCAATCAAATGAGATGACAGTGGGTAATGCAGAGAGAGTCACTTAAATGTCAAGTCAAGCACGTGCATTTTTATTTTACAATACAATAGTGTTTACACATTTAAACGTTAAATCGATCACTGCACATTTTGTCTTGAAATCAAACATTGTTTAGTGAACTAGTGTTTGTAGATAATGGTCAGAAAAGGTTTAGAGATTAATTAGGAGTCACATGGACAAGTCCACTGTCACAATCTCTTTGTAAACGCGTGGACTTATATTTTGCATATATATAAAAAAAAACATAAGAGAACTACAAAACTGCAGGTTTAATAAGATGCTGAGAAATGCGCTATGCATTAATTACAATATGCAATAATAACCAGCATTCTATGACATTTAATCTTAATATGTGCTAAACTCAAGTTAACACACTAAACGTTTTGTGTCTTGTGCATTGCTTTGATGTGCTTTTTCTTACATTTACAGTAAAGAATGTGTCACTGACAATTACAGCCAAAGCCATTAGCTGTACTGGGGTCATCTGGCAACAGACAAAGCGTAAATAATGCAGATTAAACATGAATGCATCTGTCTAGTGTTATTGGAGCTTGCTGACACCAACGTTTCACCAACATTCGAAAACGCAATCTCTTAAACATACGGTAATGTCAGTTAACCCACTTATTCTCCTTATGAGAATTACTTTCAAACAAGCACTTACGTAATGCATTAACACAAAATCAAAATCAACTCTCACTTTTGTCCCAAAACAACGAATGTTGCAAATTCCACATAAAGGTCGGAATAAACTGGAATAATGACATTTTACCCTTTTCCCTTCCTGGTTTCTGAAGATCTTGGATTGCTGAAATGGAAGCTCAGCACGATAACAACGCTAAATTTCGTAGTGTACGCCAAAAGTCACCTTGATGCTAGCGAACAGAAACGAGCCAGAAGCTCCACAAAGGAAAGCGGTTAATTCTGTGGGGCGCAGAGACGTACAAATCCGTGGGATTAATCTAGACAAGACCACTAAGAAAACCTTCAATCGATACACGGTATACAATATAAGGGCAGAAATCATATGCTGGGCTAAAAATAGAGTCATGTGATAGGTTCCCTCATGCTGAGGAGAAAATCCAACACAGCACTTTGATTAGTACGCCACACCTTTGCGTCTGAATTTGAGGCGCTCCATTAAATATTAATGCGTCCCTGAATCCACCTTTGCTTCATCAATACTTATTATAATATTATTTTATTTAATTATAATAGTAATTTAGTCGCCGGCAATGATGGTCAAGCATCGCATCTATAGAGATGTGTACATGTTGGGCGGGACTGGCTTGTCATTTCTCATTTGGTGGACAGTAGGGTGAGTTTCCTGTTTCTTTAGTGATGGAGACAATAAGAACTTGTGAGAACAGCAGATGTGGGTTTCTGGTCTATCATTGGTTTTCTCAGATCGCCGGCTGCTGGTTTTCAGTAGTATGTGAAAGATGCTGGAATTGGTACCTCAGTCGGGCCTCTGACGCTTCATTTAAAAGCAGAAGACTCAACTTTCCATCTGCCACTTTTACAACAATGGCTTTTTTTAATTAGTTTATTTTGTAACTAACACTCGCTCTTTATTATTGACTCAGATTTAAAAATAATCTTAAGCGTTTCACACAGGCTGCTCAAAGACATTGCATGTCATTTAAAGTACAGCATTTCTTTGAAAAGGCTTTGTAGAAAACCGCGTGCTCCTAAAAACAATGACCTATTTTGATTTCCCTGCATCACGTGCATTAGAGATGGGTGAAAACACTGTGTTTTTTTCTCACTGGGAGCTCTTAGCAAACGACAACATTAGAAGTGATAAAAACAACTCCCAACACAACCAGAGTCGGTCAGGGGACAGAAACGCTTGTTACTTACGAATTAGAGGCACGCTGGCATTGGCTGTTCCCAACCTGTTGGCAGCCACACAGGTGTAGTTGCCATAGCGATCCTGTGTCATATTTTTCACTGTGAGAATGGATCTGGAGCTGAGGTTCTTGATGTCTATACCTTGGCCCATGTTAATCCTAAAACAAAGGTGTTGTTTTAATCAACGGGTGATTCATTAACAGTGTGCAGTGTAAACAAGCAGTGTGACATGCTAGAAACATCACAAACGATAAATACAGAGACAAAATAAACATAATGTGACTAAAATGTAATTGTTTAGTCATTAAAGGTAGGGTAGGCGATTTGAAGGAGGCTAGCAATAGCAAGCAAGCTGTGAAAACATGAGATCCCAACTCTTCCTTCAGAGTGCTCTTTAAAGCCACGCCCCCTTTAAAAACACGAAAGCACATAACCAATGAAACTTGCCGATGACAGATCATTGTCTGCGCGAGCAGGATGCATGCACAGAGGTACGCAAATACATATTTGGATAGACAGGTAGAACATCCTATTTCAGACCGAAAGCAATGATTGGACAAACATTTTATGGGACTTCCACAGAAGAAACACATTGTAATAAATATATATTCATACGACTTTACTTAGTGATCTGCAGTCAGGGTGTGAAGAGACTGTTTCTTGGGGGAAAGTCATGTGTGCATGAGTTCGGTTTGAGATAGGTCGGTCAAGGTCTAAGGTTCAGCTACAGCAGCAGGACAGCACTGACTCTGGGTCATCCATGTTCCCCTCACAGGTAGATGTGCTGACCTTTGGCCCTCAACTTTCTAACAGGTTGTTTGCCCTCCTTCTGACACGTACATACTTAAATAGAGCGAAAACTTTTCTAAAAACAAAACACCATTGCTACCTTTGTTACTATAACTACAACATCTCAGTATTGTAGGCCATTATACACAAAAACCATTACGAAATCTATTCACAATTGTCACAAAGATACATCATTCCGTTTGCTCTTTGCTATTATATACTGCAATTAGACACCCGCCTCTTGAAAATAATAGCAGAGTGTTTTAGAGAGCTGCGAATCCACTTGTGCACTCCATCACAAAAAAGAACCTAATTTTGGGGCGTGACAACTAAGCTATCATTACTTTTACGAAAACCATTTATATAAATATATATATATATATCCAATATAAACTCACAAAGACAGAAAGATGATTATCATATTATTCAAGATTATCTCACACAAATCCACGCCAACCGTCATTTTTCACGGGTCTCTGTTCATTATTATAATCGTGTTTTTTCTTGTATTGCGCGCTCCCTCGCCCCTCGCCTCCATTAATTCGTCACTTTTCAGAAAAACACAGTGAAAACAGTACATCAACAATGCTTAATGTAAAGCCAGATTAAGCAGACTACAGACCCAATGCCAATAAGCCTCCCTCACAATTTGAACAAATTGAGAGAGGCCTATAATTACAATTAGCACAGTGTGAACGGCTGATTCAGATCGTACTTAGCATGAGGGGGTAAATGACGGGTAATGCCGTAATTTGGTATTTAAATTCAAGAACCGCCACTTGAGTCAACATTCACTGATTGGCTCCTTACTGGTGACGAGGTTATAGAAACATACAATCCAAATACAGGGTTGGGGTCAAATAAGGATCTCATTAACATTGTGTTTTTACCCCTTTTCACTTTTAAGTGACTGTATAAATGTGTGCTCACAGACTTTTCAAAGTCAAAGAAAATAACAGTATTACTTGTCACTTTCTGTCCTATTTTATTTTTTATTTAAATCTGTTTTAAATGTTTTATTCTTTTTACATTTTTTGTTCACTTAGTTACTTTATTTTTAAACTAGAGCATCCATGATGCATAATGCATGTCTTTTATTAATATGCAGTATTATACAATATTTATTAACTGGATAGTCATTAGTTACTGTTTTGGAATGCCACTGTTATTTTACTTTTGCTCTTCTCTCTCATAGTCTCACTGTTAAATATATTTCCATTCAAGCTTTGTTAATTTCAGTTTATTTCAGCCATAGTTTAAGGTGAAGATACATTTTATCTAATAATATATGGGATTATTAATATCTTTATTATCCAAAGCTTCAACACTATCATTTCATTGCCTTGCACGCACCCGGCATTTAAAAAATTATTTTGTGTTTTACAGTTTTTAGTCTTTAAAAAGATTTCATAGTTTTCATGGTGCTCTAAATTGGTAATGCAGCTACTAAAACACAACAATGTTTGTCCAAACACAGTACAAATTGAATAAATATTTAACGCCCAGAAATGATTTTTTTTGCGATAATGACCATCTTACAGCACCTCGACACAACATTTAAGTTGCACCGCTAAACTAGCCAAGATATATGGTCCAAAAACACTTCATTGTCGGATGTGTGATGGTTCTCGAGGAATATAAGAACGCTGGGTGGTTTGACTGACCAATCAGAGTCGAGTATTCCAGAGAGCAGAGTAATTATAACAAATTAATGATTAATCTGTTTAAATCAAACTGTAAAACAAAATCTGCATATTGTTAAATGATTCAAACGTTGCTTCAACGTTACAAAACTTTTATTTTTGCCAGAAGTGTACAACTTTAATTAAAAGTTTAATAAGATAGTTGGTAAATTAATCTACAAAAGTGATTTGCTGTGGAATAAATCACTATCTTCAGAAATGAAGACTCTTTAATTAGACACTTTGTAATTTTTTTGATAAGGCGCAGATCCATAGCGTTTAATCTAACACTACCAAAACCTGTAATGCAGCTTTAGTTTAAATCTCAACAATTAAACTTTCAAAGTCTTACAAATTGGTGAAAAGTTTGATTGTATTGGAATTAATCTGTTAATTAAAGGTGCTGTAAGCGACTTTACTGTTTCGCAAACGTCCGCTAGATTAGGCCACGCCCACTCCACAAACCCCACCTTCCACATACATTTTAGCAAACCCAAACATGCATAATAATTTACAGACAAAGTGTGTCTAACTGGCCAGGTTTACGGTTTACGGTTGGACAAAAAACACCTGAATTTTTTGTTGTTTCCATAGCCATGAGCTGTCACAGAGATATCTGTTAGGTGGGAGGGAAAATTTATGTGTGTGTTGTTCCAAAAAATACAGAAATATACCTTATAGAAATACACAGAGATTGGGAATGAATATTCATCAAAACAGAGAACAAGACTTTAATCTTCATTGCGGTGAGCCTTCAACAAAACTGCTTAACATGCATAATGCAGGATAATCCCAGTACAGTAAACAACTAAAATATCACTCTTGCTTTTACCTTTTCTCTCCCTTGTACCATTCGAAGACCGGAGAGGGGACAGCTGCTGCCTCACACCTCAGCAGGGCCATCTGACCGGGCCGGACTCCGTGACTCTTCATCTCGTGAATGGCTGGAGGAACTACAGAAAATAAAAAACAAACGTGACTGAGGGAACACGTAAGAAAACACACACAAACGAATCTTCTCAACCTGACTGGAGAAGCCTTCGAAAATTCGGTGCTTTCATGTGGCATTGTGCGTAAGGGGTGGAAATGAATTAGCGACTCGATTCGGAGGGTCAACATGTGTAAATCTTAGGGGTGTGATGTTGAGAAATTCGATTTATCCCAAGGGTTGGAGAAATGGAAGTGTTTGGTGATAAATTGTTTAATGGCAGTTCAAAGGCTGGGGAGCTGAGGAAGGTTCTCTGAGCGTATGCATGTAAAATGAGGTTTCTTTCAAGTGCGCATCTCTCTGCCAGCGAGTGAGCTTTAAATACACACCACTTGTGTTTTCCAGCTGGTCAACAAGCAACAGCGTTATTTAACAAAAACAGAAAAGCACAGACAGAAATCAATAACACTGTATATTTATTACACATATAAGAGTAATAAGTTAAACACATGTATATAGATGGAGAACATTCAACATGTAAATTGTATGTAATGCTGCTATACATAAATGCTATGAAATAAATCGAACCCCAGTTAACACAGACACACAAATAAACCAAGCATGTATAGAATGAATTAGACGAGAATACACACACACACATATCTGAGCGTAATTTGAGACATAAGAACTCTTAAAAGCATGTGTGGTTGCTTTTCTCAACAAAAATCACCTCAGAAGCAATATAAACGTCTCCATTTGCTCTCTTTAAATCTCGTTGCTGTCAGAAGAAACAAGTGAGATAATAACGAGCTTATATTTGTGATTTTGCTTTGCTATACAGAGAAACTCATTTGCAGCATTTAAAAGGTATCAAAGCTTTTAACGGAATGATAGAGAAAAAAAAACTTTGTTTTCTAATACAAATCAAAACATGAAGCAGAAACATTACTCATTGAAGATCATAAAAAACTCAAGATTTATAAAGTACGTGCCAATCAATCACTATAATCACAGTGTTAAGATATTTTCTTCTGTAATTCTGTGCTGTTCGTCATTTCTTCACTATACAATCTCAGGAGAAGGTATGAAAATAGCAGTCTGACACATCAACGCAGTTTGAAAGCAGATGTTTGGCATATGTTGCAAGACACTCTAAAGTGTGTCTGTAGCAACCGATGGCTCTTATGCTTCAGCTGGATCATGCATTTACAGTACAGATATCAGCCCATGAAAATGCCCAGGGAGCATTACATAAGCTGAGCTTTGGTGACGCACATCAGCATACGATTGAAAGATAACATAAAATAAGAGATTAAAGGAAGGCGAAGACAACTGAAAGCGGAGCCCAAAATATATGTATAAAGACAAGGCAGAGAATGTAAAGGACAAATCAAATATACAGCAACATGTACTGTACAGTATGTAGGACAAGATGATAATGTTATTTAATCAAACATTAACGTAGAATTCCCAATGCTGATGGTTTACATTAAAACAGTTTAATATGCTTTCCATCTACCAGCATGTTATAAAACTTGACTTCAGGCGTCAAAACCAATTTACAACACATGGAAATGCGTATTTAGAGCTGCCAGTCTGTGCAGAGCCAAAGAGTTTGGCAATTCAAATCAGGTGTCGGGTGTTAGGAAAGTGTCAAGATTTGCAAAAATTGCTAAAGTTCGGCCTTTATTGAGAAAAACGAATCTCCAGGCCCGTTCGTTCACACATTCTTCCACACTACCTGACATTTACACTGTGAGGTAGTAAAAATATTTAATATTTTCTTTGGCTTGCTAAGCAATGTTGGCTTACTTTAAAATGGATTTGGACGCTACTACACGTCAATGAGAGGCGGGTAAGAGCCGGCATATCAGCTAACAATTTTAGGCTGTAAGAACGTTTCCAGAAGGCTTCCATTACCAAGTAACCAAAATGGTAACATTTTTGAAAGTTCAAAAGATTTTGCTTTTTATATGTTGTATTAACGTTATTCAAACAATTCTGTAAAAACGTTCCACTAACTCCTTATGAATAGTGTTTTTGATATGGTATATAACGTTAAAGAAGCATTCTGCTAACATTACTGTAAAAACGTTTTTAAATCACTTTGAGAGAACTTTAAGGGAACCTTACCCAATGCTCTGAGAACGTTCCCTGTTAGCTGTGGTGAGCCATTTAGAACAGAAACTTTATTATCCTAGAAATATATTTAAGTCTGTTGCAGTATTTATTTGCGTCTGTTTCAAATCTGCGAAACTCCTCCATATTGGAAGTTATAAAAGTGGATTTGAAGTTAATTCAGTTTAGGTGTTTTGCGCGTAAAAACAGAGATTTGCGAGAGATTGAAATCTTATGTCGGTGAGATATGATGAGCGTGTTTCTGTGCCGTTCATCACTGAGATTTGTGCTGTATTGTAGGTTATTGGCAGGCCTTGGCAGGCTGTCTAATAGCACACGAGAAGAAGCTGGCCCTGATACATATCCACACAGCTAACTTCTGGTATCTAACAAACCACTGCATCTGTCCACACTGAGGGATGAGCTGCTTCATTATAAAACTGCATTAGCAGGAAAGCATCCAGAGAGGAAAACAAAGCATTAGCCACAACTAAACCCACAATTCTTCACGTTAATTAAAATCTTTTGAGTGCATATACTGCAGTGATAGCGAGCGGGTTAGTGGGGATGAAAGTGATTTAATTTTCAACATCAAAACATTTTAAAGCAGTAGGAAAGTGAAATGTCCGCTAATCTTTTACAGCGTTATTGGCTAAATAACAACTGACCACTTGATGTTCCAAAATGATGAAATTGTCACTCAACTGATACAACATAATGTTCCAACGTTTCACTTTTCACAAAAATATACTGATATATTTTATACGAAATATATTTTTTATAAAAATATCAGCGCAGCATATGGAGCATAACCATCTACAAATGCAGTTAATAGTAAATAAATTGCCTTAATAAATAAAATACAAACACATTAAAAAAGAGATTCAATGTTTGTGTTCTAATGCTTCTAATGTGATTTCCAGACAAATTTAAACCATGTGTGTGGTTTCTAAGACTCAATTACATCATTTCTTTGGGTCTTTTAAGGAGTTCCTGGTATAGAAATCGTATACCAAGATTGGCTTATGCAGAACATCAGTGTAAAAATCACGAAGCCCTACAATCCTACTAATTTACAGGCTTCAAAACTAAATATTGCAACTGTAAATCACTGGTGAGCTTCTAAGCTTGTACCAGATGGGAGGGTCTGAAAATAGCAACGCTGGCATGGAAACGAATGCCGTGGGGCTTGCCGTTTGACAAATTTGCCAGTTGTGGCTTCATCACAAACGCGAATTAAAATGACAAGGCAAAGATTATGTTTGAGAATACCTGCGAACACAGTAGCACACAAATCGCTGAATGCATCAATACATGTCAACAGGGCTCAGTGTCTTGATCCTTCTCTTATACACAGATTTGACACAGCCAAATAGCAAGTTGAGTAATTGTTGAATGTGATGATCTTATTGTTGGGATAAATTTAGGCATGGCGTAATTAATCTTTTGAATTTCTTTGCAAGAACACTGGTTCAAGTTGATGGCTCAGAGGCTATTGAGCTACACAAAAAATGTATGCTAATCCGTGCTTTCTTAATATCAGTATGACTGTCTACTGACTATGAAGTTCACTGATCTTGGTGTTGGGTGATTTCCGCGTGGATATAAACGACACCAGAACATCTCCTGACCCAAAAATAACCGATTTGTTATTAAGTAAAAAAAGAGGCTCTGGAGGAAGAGATGATTGGTATGAGCTCGCGTCTTTATCCCTCCCGACAAGTATAACATGTTATTTTAATTAAAAGATCAATTAATAATCCACCTCTTCAGCCAGAGCCTAAAATGAGTTTTTTCCACAATGAAATGGACTCATCAGTTCATGACTTATCAGCTTACAAACAGAGGGGCCGTTCCAATCGCTTTCTGCCTCACTGTCCTATTCCGTTCGCCGGCTCTGGGTTTAGCAGCTAAGATTTATTAATTCATTAAGTTTTCCATTTAAAATTCAAGAATATCATCATGTTCGTTCTCCAACACATCCAGTCCTTATAAATACCTCTCATGCTTTGTGTGTCTCACAGAGAATACTTGCTGTGGGGGCAGTAAAGTATTTAGTCGAATAAAATCATTAACCACGCTGTCACAAATCTATGTAAACAGACAAATTAGCTTTTAGCGAGTCAAACCGAGGAATAGAGCCCGTATTGTAAAAACGCAATGAGGGATAATCCAGCTACTTGTTTGTGAGATCCTATAATGTCAATAGGACACAATTTATACAGACATTTATGAAAATGTATAACAGTCTTTTGTTAGTATTTGCATCAGAGGTAGAAGGTTCACTGTTTGGAAGATAAGCAGTTCAGTTGGTCAAAGTCCGTCTTTACTTTTAACGTAACATGTATTTACATACTGGAAAAGGAGAAACAAAGCAATACGTGTGTGCGCAGGGTATCCCAGAGCTACATTAAAAGACGGAACTTAAACCCTGAACTATTACTAAGTGGTTATTAAGAAATAAGGCCCACATAATGTCTTCAATTGATTCAAAAGCCTATTGTGAGCGCTGCTCTGGACAGCTGCTACGATTGACGACTTCTGACTGGTTTCCTACTTTCTCCTGAAGTACAATTACACTAAATGCCATCCAAGAACCTCCCCCATATCCCCCCATCCTTCTCTTTTTGTCTCACAGACACAAGCGCTCTTTCATTGCTTGAAAACATCCAGGAATGTTCTCAGATCTACAGTGACTGGGAAACCTGCCACGATTTCAAAGTCACACTTCAAATCCTACAGAAAATGATGGGTTACCATTGGACTATGTCCAGCAATGCTGCATTTTTCCTTGGATAAACCTCAAAGTTCTACGAAATCTGGGCCTTTGTGTTTAACACGCGCTCGGTCGGCTGCAGTGCAGCCAGCTGCAAGACCCAATGAATGTAGCCGTATAACTTAACATTTGTTCAGTGTGTCATAAATCTATTTCTCTCTGGATATAATCAGCGTAAAATGTGACGTCAATAGCAGACTTGAGTCTTTAATTGCAAGCAAACACCACAAAGAAGGCTGAATTTCGAATAAGACGAACGGACGGATGACCAGGAACAAGCTCTGTTCAGCCACTAATAGCTGTGACAGTGAAAACAATGTTAAGTAAATAGGAACTGTAGCATTATAGTGTAAAGTGAATGGGGTATTTTGCATTATGTTGTTGTCAGCAAATGTTGTTGACAAAACTGACATCCTACAAACTATATCTGATGGAATTTTAATGAGAATGTTGACATATTTTGCCAGTGTTTTTACGCTCCATTTGTAACTTTTCAATTAAAGTGCAAATTGCTTTAATTTGAGATTACTTATATCTTTAAACCCTAGTGTGGGAACTACAGCCTTTAATATACACAGGTTGTCTGTTTAGAAGACCAAAAGTAGCAGAACCAATCGATAAACTTAATAAAGTCGTCTTATTCCAAACTCTGAGGCAAATCCTTTGTGTTCGACGAGGGCCTGATATTCGTAGCCTATAGGGCCCTGGTGATGTCATCGCCAGATTTTGTTTGTTTTGGGCAGGTGGAAAAGGCATAATCGAATGTCTTCAGCGAGTAAAAGGCACGCATCAATTATATTGAGCAACTGAATGACTAACTCAATAGGATTTAGGTTGGGTGACCCGACTTGGTCAGTAAACAACATTCTACTCTTCGGCCCAGAAAGTTTGCCGTTAGCATTAGCAGCCATTTATCTTCATTGCAATGCACGTTACATTAGGAAGCAGTCACATCACTTACATCAAAGAGAGACAGAATTAGCTACCCAAGCCTTGGAGCATAACACACAGCTATGTCTCACAAACAGGGTGGTATGCTATCGGTTTACAAGTACATTTAAGCATTTGGCAGACGCTTTTATCCAAAGCGACTTGCATTGCATTATACTATACATTGTTTCTGAGTATGTGCAATTCCTGGGATCGAACCCATGACCTTGACGTTGTTAACACCACGCTCTAACCACTGAACTACAGGAAAGCTACAAGTGCTGCTTTTTCTCCTCAGGTGATTTGTGGAGACCTGCTTTGTTTCATCGGTTTATTCAGATTTTTAATGACGAAATGCTTATCGGAACTGACAAGTCTTTGGTCCTCGTGTCGAGAAACCGCAGCAACAGGCTCCAAATGCAAACGTATAAAATTAACTTAAGCCTTTCTGACGAATGCTGGAAGTCGGCGACGCGCGCTCTGCCGGATATACCCGAGAAGCCAATTTAAAATGGAAAGGAAGACTGAACAAGGACTGTAATTACATCATAGTTCACAGATTGTGTGAATACTCTCGAATTAAACGTGAAGTTTAAGCTGCACTATAACCCTTCAGTCAGTAAGTATGTTGACACAGACTGCAATAGAGGCCCTATTAGGACAATAACCAGAACAGGAAACCGCCATGTAAACAGAATTTTCTGTTATTTGGAATAATTGCAGAATAATTGAATCACACTGTCGAAAACATAACACATGCACAGTGGACCTAAATCTAACCCTGATAGCGCACACATCTTGTCCATACATCTGTGAATGTTTACCTATGTAAATATGGAAGATTAAAAACAGTTTATCTTTAAGATTTATACCAAAAAAACAGTAACCTAATACTTAGCTGTATTATATATACTGTACACATATATACATACATATAGATATGTGTGTTTGCATACATATAACATAACATAACATAACAACATAACATAACATAACATAACATAACATAACATAACATAACATAACATAACATAACATAACATAACATAACATAACATAACATAACATAACATAACATAACATAATATATACACTAATCGCTTATGCGACAACACTACAAATGCAATAACACAATAACACCAATTCCTCTTCCACTGCAAATTGCACTAGAAAAACATTAGGGGGTTCAGGGGGGGTTCAGGGGAACGTGTTTTTGTTCATAATTCGCAGAACAAAGCGTCTGTTCCAGAACACATGAACTTAAAATATGTCTTGACAACATGACATACAAAGCAAAGGCACAACACTGCTGCTCAAAAGCACCAGCAGCATTGCTTTGCATTAACGTTCTAGCATCTGTGGAGCTGCATGACCCAATCCATCATATCTGTATATTTATTGTATGTATTTTTATCTGTATTTTTATCTGGTGACTGTGGAAGGGTGGAACTCGAAACATCTGGTGTGAATACCAACAGAAAAATAAGACAAACCTGTCACATGACAAAAGACAAATCGTTTCTCATTAACTTTCATCTACTTTCAAATCAGAACAGTCACAGTCGATTTGAAATGTAAATTTTGTTGTAAAACGTCGATAACAAGTCATGGCAAGATGGTGGAATTGTATGCAGAATGATTTGGCTTGATGTGTGTCAGGCATTAAGATTTGGGAATGCATTTGGCAGACGCTTTTATCCAAAGCGACTTACGGTACATTCAAGTTATACATCTTATCAGTATGTGTGGTTCCCTGGGAATCGAACCCACAACCTAACGCAATGCTCTACCAGCTGAGCTACAGGAACACCATCTGAACGTAAAGGAATAGTTTACTCAAGTTTCTGTCAGTTTTTTTCTCAATCTCAAATAATTCCAACCTGTGTGCTGTTGCAAAGCTCGTAACAAAGTTGATCTTATGCTAGAAACAGCATGTTGATTCGAGGGAATGTAAACAATTAAAGTTTTTTGTCAACTATTGCATCAAGTGTAAAGGTTTTGCATCTGTTTAAAGAATTGTTTTAAAGAAACGTTCTAAATGTGTAAAAATGAAACTTCTGTTCAAAGAATGTTTAATTTTGGGCAAACTGTTTGCTGAAAAATAACATGTTTTTACATGTCTAGACACTATGTATGAGGCTTATAAACTGGAGGTCATTTCAAGAAGATTCAGTTAGCTGAGAGATCTACATGACCTTCACAGAATGCTGATAGTAGATTATTTGAAGACTCACTAGGGAACAAGCATCAACAATAACAGTAAATTAATCAAGGTGTCTGTCACACACAGATCCATTGTGCACTTATTACTGTAAACATATGCAGAATATACAAATATCCTTGTTGACAAAGTTTTGATTCTCCAATTCTATGATTTATTACTAAAACTGCACATAAAAGCAAAACACATTTCTGAACCAGGTAGGTCCTTGTGACTTTAATAATGTTAAGACGAACAAATGCATGCATTAAAATACATGTGCACGATACAGAATTAGTTTTCACCTAATGAATTCGCTTATTTCAATTAGTGGTCATAATCTGCAATTAACCTGAAGGTCAGTTCTGCACTTACCTAAAAGCTGTAATTATTTTTAAACCGGATTATTTTAGCGTGCATTTAATTATACTGATTACCGTTAAAAATCCAAGTCACACTATCTGCAGTCGTGCTAGGCTAACAGAACATAAAACACAAAGAAAAGGTCTCGGCACTATCACATCAGAAATAGTTAACTTTGCTTCAGGTTCTTGTAGTGCTGGTAGAGCATTGCATTAGCACCGCAAAAGGTTGTGGGTTCGACCCCCGGGGAACACATACTGATAAAAATGTATAGCTTGAATGCCCTGTAAGTCGTTTTGGATAAAAGTGTCTGCCAAATGCATAAATGTAAATTATAGAAATGTAATAATAATGTAAATTATAACTAGCCTGCTTTAAATGAATCAACAAGCATCAAATAATACACCTCATCGAACCGTTTTCGATTGTCCGGCATGCCATGAGGCGGATGCTATCAAAACAGCAGGACTCAATGCTCCACATGAAGGTTTTTTAACTGGAGAGTGAATTAATAAAATCCTATTAGCTCTGCATATTCTGTGAGGATTTCTCTAAACGAGGCAACGGGTGCTGGCAGGGGTCCTCTCGCATCCTTTGCACTTTTATTTTGGGACGTGATGGCGAGATAACACATCTGCTCTAATTCCAGCATTGGCAAGTCAACCGGAGCCCATTTTTTCAGCTGTAGCGGGTGCTGTGATTGATACTCTGGGATTATGGCCGGGCCAAACCTTCTTCTGCTTCAACAAACAGCATTTCGCAGCGATCTAGGGCTGCTGGTATCGCTGCCATTAGCTGATAATGTAAATCACGCACTGCTACATGAACACCTGAACAACCCAAATGATTTCTGTGATGGCAGTGACATATCACAGCTGTGATAATACAAAACACAAGTAAATACAAGCAAAATGACCTGAAAGTATTAAAACTATAAATATCACCAGAGCATGTGTGATGTTATTGACACAGACAATAATGCTATTGATAACAATGGTACCTCTATACACACACACACACACACACACACACACACACATATTTCTTGTTACCCTAATTTAATATATATTATAATCTACAGTACACATACACAGTACAGTACAGGTGGTTTATATGGTAGTTAGTAATGTTAGTAATAATACATCATACATTTTAATTAAATTAAACGGTATATCTGTGTTCGATCACCGTTCTAGTGATTAATTTTAAAGTGAAAATGTTTCCGAAACCAACGTCAGGTGACATCGTGGGACATATTCTCCCTCATATTTCCAGAACCACTGATCTGCAGAACAGTGGAAAAATCGCGGCTACGAAATGATTAAATTGCTCTTTGAACAGCAGACCCAGCAGCGGGTCGTTCCTCTATCTTCCCAGCTTCAGTCCTCATTAGAGAGTGTCAATACAATCGACGGGGCGGAGATCTGATATGACTTATGACTTCATTCCTGTCATCCAACCGGCCCAGCTGAAATCTTGACATTTCAAAGCGGTTATCTGCCCATTACTCCCAGTTTGGGTGATAGTGGAGGAGCCGGTGCTTGAGGATTTCTTCCACGCGGGAATCTGATTTATGGGCTCTTGCGTCTGTGATTTAGCATACGGTATATACACAGACAAAGAGATTAATGATCCCACAGATGAAACAAAACGGCTTATAAGATAAAGGGAAGAGAACCTGTCAAGTGATCTTCCACTGTATTCGGTGGGTGGGCAGATCCTCACCAAGAGCATGATGGGTAAAGTCGGCATAATTCATTAATGCGTGGAGTGCTCATTACTGTCTTTTTACACTTTGAGAGACTCATTACCTGCATAATAGAAGGCTCCATTCCTCATTGTAAATTAATCATTCCATCCCAGACAAAAAGGGAATTCTCTTGTTAAATATTAAGAAACTCCGGTACCATGAATCCTGTTCTAATTTCAACCCCGACGCCACTTGGAGATAGAGAAGAAAGACTGCAGCAATGGTTGTTTCTGCTTGCTTGGACAGATTTACATTTGTGCATTTGGCAGATGCTTTTATCCAAAGAAACTTAGAATGCGTTCAACATAGGCACGTTTATCTGCATGTGTGTTCCCTGAGAATCGAACCCACAACCCTTGCGCTGCTAACACAATGCTCTACCAACTGAGCTACAGGACCACTATACATGCTACTGGATACAGGGTACATGCCTTTGGCGAAATAGTAAGACTACGTCACCTGTATTTTTAGTGCAGAAGGCAATAAAAGAATATACTGTGATGACCTCAATCAAAAGACCAATCAAATCAACAGTTCCGATCCTCTAATTTGATTGGATAAGTGGGGTTCCTAAAGGAAGGATATTAAGCATAACAGAACTGGGCCATTTCACCCTTTTAACTGTATCATTCTGATGAACTGTCTTCCTTTTTTTACTGTAGTAAAAATAGACAAACTATCTGGCCCTACGGTGTCTAAAAAAGAAGATATTATATTAAACTCTTGAAAATGTCTTGGAACTTTTATAAAACTGTTGTATAAAAATAAACATCACACAGACGGTCACATGTTCAGGCAGCAGACTGCAAAACAACTTACTAGGTTTAAGAACAGAGCTCATATTTCCGTTGAGTAAGAGAGAGAATATATATTTAGTAAAATCGTGCATGAGATTCTCTGCTATCGGACAGTGTGCAAATAGAAACAAATGTATAGGAATATGGTACTCACAGTTGACTGTGACTCTCACGGTTTTAGTGTCAGGTGAGGAGATGTCGTTTTCGGCGCCGCACTCGTAATCTCCAGCTTGATCACGCGTGATGTTTGTGATATTTAAAAGCTCGCCACTTTCATACTTCCTGGCTGTGAACGTAACAAAAAACATACAATTCTTACAATAGGAGAATTTTTCCACCAGCATCTACTAATCAAGACCAAATGCTCGAAAACACGGAAGCTAATTTTTGTCTCAACAGCCTGGAAAAAGATGCATAACTTCAGCCCCAAGAACAAAAAAAGAGTTAAGACAATTTTACATGTTCATTTACTTATATTTATGCATTTGGCAGAAGCTTTTATCCAAAGTGACTCGCAGTACATTCAAGTTATACATTTGATCAGCATGTACGTTTCCTGGAAACCAAACCCACAACCATTGCGCTGCTAACACAATGCTCCACAACTGAGATTCAGAAACACTATATAATCGTATATAATTGCTATGATGACAACACGACCAATGGAAAGCTCATTCCCTGTGAGTGTTTTCCAACAGAGATGAATATTATTGCTGTCGGTTCAGAACTGTGCCAATATTACAAATATGACTTGGGGTACTAGAGTAATGAGAGGCAATATAGTCCCGCATGAAGCTTCCATTGGACTAATAACTTCCCTGGGTTTCCCAGACCAAGATCCATTCTCATTGTAATATTCCTCTGTGAGGTCTATTTATATCCCACTTTTCAGAGGGGTAAATCTGTCTCATGGCACAGGGAGGTAAATCCTGCACTGACATGGGAATAAGGAGCCTCTGAATCAGCAGAAACCCACAGAATCCAAAAACCCAGGACAGCAGGGAAAAGAGGATGGCGAAGCTCTCGGAAGCCAAAAGTCTGCTGGTGCAGGAACAGAACAATAATAATAATTTATTATTTTATTTTTTGCTGACCCAGTTGTGCAGTAGTTTAGATTTTCACTTTCTCTGCTGACATTGTTTTGCCACTGTCACAGATATAATAAATAGCCATTTATTAAAACACAAATAGCAACACAGTTTTTCTTGTTTATTAAACATATACATTTATGTTTTGAGTTTGCATTACACACGAGTCTACAAGAAAAGCTGTAATGTAACTGTAAGAGAAGTTACATTATGTAAGAGAAGCATTAAGTACAACAACATAGATTTTTTTTTCAGCTAATTCTAATATTTCCATGACCAAGTCATTCCCACAGTTTCATCTTTTATCTTAACCAGCTAGGTTATGTTACCATGGAATTACCCGACAGGAATGTTCACCAAATGACAACAATTAGAATGTTTATCGTTTGGAAGGCATAAAAAACAGGCAGTCCCAGTGCAACTGGGTGCAAAAGGTGGTTCCATTAATTATCACAAATCCTTCTCACACTGGCCACAGGTCAGTCTTTATTGGTGGCCTTTAAGTTTAAAGGTCTCCACTCTCCAAAAATATTTCTATGTCTATTTTGATGAGCACCAAAAACGAATTATACATGGCAAGAAAAACTGCTGAGGGAGAGAGAGAGATACTAAATAGAAATACAAGCTCCAAGCTCCACATTATTATATGCCTATGCAATTTGCATACATATTTGTGCGTTGCATAAAAACAATTACATTTTTATAGTAGGTAACAAATTCAACAACTGAACACAATAGTTTAGGGGTTATCATGAAGCTGACCTGGATCTATTCTGACAAGGTGCTATTTTGTGGCAATGACTGTAAAATAGGATAAATTTGTATAAAATGAATCCATGCAAAATATGCAGCCGCACAAGAATGACAAGGAACCTGGCCATCAAAGGAAAGCAAGAAAACATTACAATGTGAGAAAGTAAAAACTATAACCAAGCTAAAGAAATGGATGTGTAGTTTAAAACTGGCATGACACCTAAATGCTACACAGCTAATAATTACATAACATTTATCGTAACATTTATATAAAGTAACAAAAATGTTTTAAAAGGTTATTTTGAAAGGTATATGAACGTTTAAACGTTTAGAGATGTTGTATAACGGTTTGGTTTGGGTATAAGAACGTTATTCAAACATTTTTAAATTCTGTAATGTATTGCATATATATGTGTGTGTGTATGCCAATTAAGTAATAACTGTGAAAATATTAAATTGTATGTATTTACAGTAGGATGATAAAAAATAGCAAGACAAAAAAACTACCATTAACTGTTATTTGTACGAAACAACTGGCATACATTTAAAAAAGTAACATCAACATCTTTTTCAAGCAAACTGTTTCACAAAAAAAACTGTGCATGAGTTTTTTGGTTGTCTTTAAATGACCCGGCTAAGGCATTAGTGTGAAGCTGAGGGGAAACTATTGGTTTAAAATAACTACAAAAATAGCTAAGAAAAGTTATTTCTATGAAACAGTCTACAGCAGGAGTGTCAAACTCAGCTCCTGGAGGGCCAGTGTCCTGCGTAGTTTACCTCAACCAGCTCCAGCACACCTGCCTTGAAGTTTCTAGCGATCCTGAAGACCTTGATTAGCTGGACCAGGTGTGTTTAATTAGGGTTGAAGCTACACTCTGTAGGACACTGGCCCTCCAGGAACTGAGTTTGACACCCCTGGTCTACAGCATTGTTTGTTTGCAGGAGTCTTTTAGTTTGATCTTTTGGTATTTGATGCAATCACACTTTTTTAATGCGGTTTAAGTGTCTGCAGCAAACTAAATAACTTACATTGATGTTTCATAATGTATTACATTAATAAAACAGGTTATTTTAGTCAATAGGCCAAAATGGCTGCTCTGCTTTTACATTAGCCACAACCTACCATATTTCCTTCTCTAACTAAGAAGCAGAGAGATCTTCATGAGTGATTAACTATATAACTCCCATAGCTGAGTAATTTATTTTCCTTTTTCCCTAACAGAGACTTTTCAATGAACCATCACTTATTCTACATGTTAAACTAAAAGAGGAAATTACCCGATTTCAGTGACATTTTATAAAGAATAAAAATCTTTTTATATCAAGCAACAGATTTGATTGTCACTAGCTTGAGATGGAATTGAATGTACAGTGGAATGAGACTTTGGGGACACTGAATTCACACCAGAAGCGAATTCAAATGTGAACTCGCTCCTTATCGTTCCACAATCTAAACGGCTTCCTAAATTGCGCGTGTTGGAAGTTCTTTTTTAAAAAAAAGCTAGAGTGAGACCGGTCGTGGCCTCTGGGAAATGTCCCTCAACCAAATTAGGCAAATCATAGGAAGGTTAATCTACGATTCCACATTGGCCCTGTGTTAAATGCAGCCACTGTAAATGTGTCTGAACTTCCCTCAATGTGTGGAGAGCATACATATAGTGTACATTTTTTCTCAGGTCTGCTCGCTGCTGATATGACGTGCGTCGGTGAAAAATACATTATGGTGCGAGTTCTCGACATCTCGCACAGTTCAAATGTTGAATTATAAGAGACTTTCCTGAGGCATTCATTGAGTTGTCCGGCAATGAAAAACCGACCATCATTCAATCACACACACCAAACACACGTACCTGAGCCTACTCCATTTTCCAATTCTGGGTATCTCACCTTAACCCAGATAGACTCCTTATTGTCAAAAGTGCCACAAAACAATTGCTGAAAACATCGGTCTGAGTGCTTTTAAAGGCTCGTCGTTGTACTGAAACCGCTCAGCGATGTTTAGACAAACGGTCTGTGTGGAGTACGGAAGCTATTGTTCAGGAAACAATAAAACCGAATTTTGGGAAGTAGAGACTCGAACAAAGGACTGACAAAGGACAATGAACGCTTCAGTGTAGCCTTACGAGAAAAATATAATCTGAGGTGTGCTAGTCAGCCCTGCGAAAGGTCAGAGTTCTGTATAACCCGAGGCCTTTAAATCACAATGTGAAAAGCTTATGAAAGCATCTTTGAGATCTAGAATGTTTGGTCGGACTGAACAGGCAGTGTGAGGCTGCCCTATACCCTCAAAACATCCCATTATATACAGTATCCCAGCTAACAGATTACATTCTCAGAACGCTGGCAAACATTCTCCAGAAGTTCTCATAAAAGTTATCAACTTTCCTGCAGTAAAGTTTTAACATTATATATACACACACACACACAAATACACACACACAAAATACTACGTATGCCGTAATAGGGCAATATATGAACTCAATGCTACAATACAATTCTATTCAGTCAAGTTCAAATTATAACATATCGCTTGGAGGTAAAAGCCTTTGAATGAGATAGAACCTGTTTATCATTATGACTTTGAAGGTTAAAGGTCTTTAAAAGCATAATCAGCTTAAAAGGTCTTTGGGAGTAATTACCTTATAGGTTCATATAGATAAAAAGGCTATACATACATAGTAAATGCTAATTAGAAGCCCACAGATGTCAAAGGCTTTTGACTCTACAGAGAAACGTACAGTTATAGGCTAAATGCATTTTGCGTATTTGTCCAATGCTGGTGGGCTACCCACAAATTAATGTGTGGCTAGGCCACTATGGCTGCAGGTTCAGCCCTCAGCGGGGGGTTTAATAACTACTGGAAATCGCAGTAGTTATTGTAACTAGTGTGATCACAGCTCTCACTATTACCATGGTGCTGCCAAAAGTATTTCTATGAAGCCTGCTGTAATAATATATTTAATCTGACGGGTGTTCCTGCAAGCACTCGTATGTCCCAGTGATAATTTGAAAAACGAAAAACAAATTAAAAAACAACTGTCTTCTTTATTTGCACATAAAATTTCAAATGAAACATTAAAACATGCTTTTATTTTAGCTAGATTTGAAAAATACGAAAATCAGTATAAAAATATTACATTTACAAAACAATGAAAATCTGTAAATAACTTTCCCCACAACCAAGTACACTAAAGAGTCCCATACTTCGTGTACTTAGTGTACCAAGGGGTCAACAGTGTTGGTGAAAATCATGCTTGAGGTTAAATACGAGCCATTTAATGTTCAAAGAGGTAAACTTGTAAATGGAATATTGTTATTGAGCATCTTTGTCAGTCAAGCTGTAATTCTGGAATTATGCAAAAAGTGTGAAAACATTTAACTGTGTTTTTAGGCAATGTAAAATACTAGCCATGAAATTAGCATTAGCAAGACAAAATCTCCGGTTTCATTCCGAAAATCTGCACCACAGAATAAATGGTAACTTGAGATGTGATGAAAATGACAGTTCAGGGAGGAGAGGAAAGAAACAGCTGAATTCCCTCACAATACATCTGTTATACCCATTGTTAAAAGTAAAAAGTGTCTTAAGAAAGTTGCCTTTAAAATAATATTCACACAAAGGAAAGTACAATTGAGAACAATGTCCGCAGGCTGAGCTACATATCCAGTTAGTTTAAGCACCTTTAAACAGTTTGGCAGCTAATTTTACAGCCGACTCAAGTTATTTCATTTTATATTGCTCTGTAAGTGCCGTTTCGCCATTTATTTAGTTGACGATATCAGCGAGACTATTTCAATATTGTACATTTATTGTTTCATTGTCTTGAAAACTGTTCATCAATGCCTTGGGCGCCAGAAGTAACCGCTTCCATTTTCGCTCGCCTCTCGCTCACTGTCAACCGCTCTGCTCACACAGCGGTTAATTAGCCTGAAGAAGAACCGAAATTTGGGCCACACTGAATCTGTGATCCACAACATAGTGAAAGTTCACTAAATGTAGGATGGTTGTCTGAGAACAGCTCAGCTTTTGGCTGATCATTGGCTGAGCTTTTGGTCATCATCAAAGCACTTCTCCTCTGGTTACTGTTCCTATGATTTGATGGCTCTTAAGTATTTGGTAGTGGTTTTATGACTCATCAAAGCAGAATCTCAAAACGCAATTACACTGTAGAAATACACAGGAGAACGAAATCAATATGGCAGCCCAAAGATAAGTGCAGCTGTGGTCAATAAAAACTCACAAGCACTCAAAAATATTGCGGTGGGATTTGAAAATGTGCCAAAATGTAGCGTTAAGTTAGGATGAGCTTGAAGTATCCTCGCACGTCGTTTACGTTCCCCGCACTGAGTGAACTTAATGTAAAAGGTAAAATAAGAAGTCTGTTTTTAGATGAACAGCAAATTAAAATGTGCCAAAATGTAGCGTTAAGTTAGGATGAGCTTGAAGTATCCTCGCACGTCATTTACGTTCCCCGCACTGAGTGAACTTAATGTAAAAGGTAAAATAAGAAGTCTGTTTTTAGATGAACAGCAAATTAAAGCGATAAGTGATTAAAAGCCTTTTCATATACTTGATTTATTACAATGCCTTAGAATATAATTAGAAACCACACAACACAACGTGGGTACATATATATAAGTTATATATATATGTATTTGTGTATATATATATTATATATATATATATATATGTAAGTTGCTTTGATATAACAGTAACTTGGATGCCTGATTCATTATATGACCATCACAGCATTTTAACGTATATTTTAATACATATGAACTCACCTGATGGGGTGATGTGTCTCCAAGAGATTTTGGGCTCTGGTTTCCCACTGGCTGCGCAGATGAGCGAAACATTGCTGCCTTCATTTACTGTAATGTCCGACGATATGTCATAGATTTTGGGAGGAACTGTGAAACAAAACAAAGAGTCAGATACACATTCTGATCTTCAAATTTATAATAAGTTCAATGCCAAAATCCTAGTTTAGACTTTAAGTGACCACAGGAGCCAATGTAGTTGTCTGCTGGTGTTTGTTCGTTTGTTTAGTTTATGTACGTAATGAAGTCGTGTTGGTCACTGTTATAGCGCCACCTTTTGACCAGACCGCATAAACCTTACATGCTTTTCCAAGCTTAGTGTTGACACAGGGCCAAGTTTTATGATAGTCAGAGACTATTGCCTATTGACCTTGCCTGATGTTTGCTGAAAGCTAGTTATTGAGTAAATTAGATTTGAGTAAATTAGACTAGGCTCAATATATTTAATTGGGCTGTGGCCGCATTTGGAATTCAAAGGTTGTGTTTGTGACAATAATAAACAACAGGACCCCAGATAAACTTAGTTTTTACACACGATCCATGAGGCAATGATTCTGAAAATATAAACCACTGTCTACATGATACATGGTTCATGAAATATATAACCTAAACCATAAACATTTGCCAGCATTAACCTGTTGCACCATCATCAGGCCTTTGTATCTAATTGTCCTAATTGCTAAACTGAGATGCGTGTTAATTAAGATTTTGATGCTAAACTGGAATTGCTCAAATTAGTGATGCTTTTCTCGTAGAGCTGCGGCATGCAAATGGCTGTTGTTGCATGACATTACATGGCATGACATGGGCTCACACTTCCTGTCACTACAAACAACAACAAACATCTAGCTGCAAATCTGCCTTTACCACACCTGTCATCGCACATGACCTTTTCTCTCTTTAAACCTCATTTTCAGTTATCTGCGCGTTTAAGAATAAACGTCTGACCTCCTGCTTTCTCTTTCCTACTCCTAAAGACGATGAATTATCAGGAGACTGTAAAATCTGCTATTTCCTTTGTTCGTTTTTGGAGGTCCAAGTCTGCCTCTGTGCTATTTTGCTTGAAGTGAACTGCATTTAACTAGACCAGCTTTGATTATTGAGTGCATCATTTTAATACAGTATTCTAAAAACGATGCATCTGTTGGTTGAGATACAAACTTTCTTGAGCAGGATTTTCTTCCCGGACAACAAACTGAGCTGTAATTATCTTTTCTTTTGTTGTAAATTACAATTAATATCCTTGGTTATCCTGACACACAGTCTACCCGCAGCATGCGCGCATGCATAACCAACCGCGATATATAATCATAAATGACGGATATTATAAAATAAACAATGTTCTTCTGGGAAAAGAAGTCAATTGGAGAAAAGAGACACTGACAGGATCAACATAAAAGCTTTTAAAGACTCTTGAAATTACAGTTTTGTGACTTCTAGTCCATGTTATTTAGCTGCCATCTATATGTTAGTGTACTAAACATCAACAAAAATCATATTTACCATTTCAAACATACATTCTTGCCAAAATGATCAAAAAGATTAATGACTCATCCTGCACTACACAGATCTGTGTCCAATCAAATGCTCTCTAGAATAATAAATGCCCCTCCCCCAATACCACCAACAAGTAGCAAATCATGGTTCACTGCTATGATGTAACTTATTGGCTACCCCCCAAAAAAAAAACACTTTCAATGTGCCCCATTCAAGCTTCCAGTTTCAAAAGGAACTACATCAAAATAAAAAATAACTGCTTATCAAACAATCTTGTGAGGTTTTTCAAAACGTTATATATTTTGACTCGCCAAAATAATCCTTCCAGGCTTTCAAAGAGACACTGAGAGCTTCCACTCGCACAAAAGGGCCCAAACATTATTCTGTTACATTCAACCTTTAAGAACTTTTCAGAGAAACATCAACATCATTCGCTCCTACTCAGCTTGATGTTCACTTCAGGTCCTGCTTCCAGAGATCTTCTGGTATTAAACAGTTCAATTGAAATTCTAACGTTCTGCTGTGAACCTCGTTTGAAAGCACTGCTCTGACTGCCACAGTCTCCACAGCACGTTTACTTGAACTTGTTGACAAATGTCCACGATCACTGATAGTACAAATGAAAAATGTTGCATTCGCTTACTGATCATATCTGCCCCCAACAGGATCAAGACCCTATTAGTCAATGTTGAGGAGTCAAGTACCAGCTCCAAAAATGACATCTGCAGCTTGTTAAGCCAAATATGTTTTATCATCGTCTTGCCATATATTCTGCAAATTTTCAACAAACGTCTTTTAATATTGTGATTTCAGACACAATGCAGTAACGGCAAAATTGTGTTAGTACAGAGGATTTGGTGCAGTGAAGGAGAATCTGACATTTTGACTTTCGTTATTGGTTTTGTGCCCGCGAATATACGAATGCAAATATACGAATGTATTATGATAATATACAAATGTATTATAATAATATACGAATGTATTATCAGGTGGAATGAAATCCTGTATTGTCAAAAAATACATGAGGAGCTGAGAGAGCCGGTACGCTTCAGCATTCCATAGAACACGCTACCATAAACAGACACAAAGGTCAACAACAAAGCCTAATATTCTCTTTTATCATTATGCTTATGATAAAAGCAAATGTTATTTCATCTCCAGGCCTAACTATGAACTGAATATGAATCCAGTGACTTTTAAAAATGAGGAGGCAAAGCCTGAGTCCCTTTCCGCATTTAAGATTTTTAGTCGCACACATTCATGTCCCTTTGAAATGTATACAGTCTCTCGGTTAAAAGGTATAAAGTACAAGTGATTGAGGCGCTGCTTCCTGTCATGTGACTTTTTGCTTCAAATTTGTTGTTTCCAACATCACAATTGAGCATCAATCATATTTAAATAATGCGCTGACGAATTAAAAGTTTCTTCTGATCTTTATTTGCTGGTGTTTCTGTGTTATTAAAAAAAACTGATTTAAACATTATTTGATTTTGTTTTCGTAATATTTGTTTTGTTTGACTTTTATTTGAAGAGGTCCTTGCGTTTCTCACAAACACCGCCTTGTACACATCCTTGCCTAGCATTAACTTCAAAGCTTTAGGCCTTGGTTATTTTTAACCTGTTTATTTCCACTCAGACCATTCAATTGGTAAGGTAATGACGACCACAGAAAAACAAGACAACACTACAGCTCTTCCCCAAGGCCCTATTCGAGACAACCTGATGCTTTGTTTTCCGTTTAATTCATTAACAGCTGCACGATTGTCATGTTTGTCCAATCCACTCTAATTTTCCCTCCTCTGCTCTGCAGGAAACACTGAGATGGAGCTGCCATGGCTGACAGGAGAGGCATTATCTGCTTCTCAGCCCCAGAGTGAATAAATAAGCCTCTAATGATGCCACCTTGAATTACTAAAACGCTTACAGCTATTAAAATGCAGGGTTTCCTCCGAATAAAGTGGGGTACATGGCTTGCATTTTAATAAATTCTGACAGGATCTCGAGGGCTGACTGCTGCCACCTGATTCCAAGACCCCACTGCTTCACACCTACTGCCAGCCTACATTCCAATTACGAAGCTGAGGGAAACGTACAATCCTGTCATAGCGCAGAGTAGCGCCGGCAAAAGCTGAGGAAAACAAGCAATAAAAACCAGATACAGTATAAATATTTGTTTTAAAGTATCTTCACCTTATTTTTGTAGTGCTGTTGAATAAAAGAATGACAAAAAGGCAGACGTACAAGTGCTCCTATGTGGTACAATATTGTGGATATTATCGGCGTAAATGAAGTGAATTTTTAAATGCTGATTATATCTGTGACCTATACAAGGTAAATTAGGCAATGCTACAAAAGATGTGCTCTATTGCACAGCTGAGGCCTTCATTAACCTTTAATATCTATGGCACACCATGGCAAACTACACAGAGATTGTTCTAAATGAAATTTTTAGCCTGGGACAACAGCACTGCTTACTAATTCAAAATGCAGGGTGAAACACTGCTCGACCTGGCTCCGTGTTACTGTCAATGGGCTTTTACACTACCCCATGAAAAATAATCATTGTTTTATTATAGTTAAAGTGTAGTAACCAGTTTTTTGGCGCATTGATTACCATTTTTATAACCACAGTTCTACTATAAATACCATGTTAAAATCATGGTTGCCGTAGCAAAACCATTGTTATTTGATGGTTACAATAATTTAACTATAGTAACCATGTTTTTTTGTTTTTGTTTGTTGTAAATAACTGTGGTTAATTTTCGTAAGGGCAGAGCTTTAAAACCAGAGCAGCTGACTTCAAAATGTGGTTTGGCTTATGTAAAAGCTTTTCTCGTGATCTTGGGTGCACAATTACGAACCACATCCGAATACACTTTAAAACAGTTCAGTGTGAACAGCAATGTGGTTAACATTTGGTTTGAATGCATTTGGATCTAATGTGTGGAAGTGAAGTACCGTTGATGATGTATAATTGCCTATTATACTATAATGCTTTTTTCATAGACGTTATTCTGCACTGAAATTGTTTTTGGAAAGCAGCTCGCATTCGTTGCATCTCTCACAAACGAGACGCATGATTGCCAGTGTGTGTATATAATGATAATAAAACTAAAAAGACAGAAATACACAGTAAGCAAAAAGATGCATTTTGGCGCGTTATGCTCCAGAGCTGTTACCGTGTTATAGCTGCTATAAACAGCTAGTCGTGCCAGTTCTCACGTTGATGACGCAAGCGTACCGCAGTTTAGAGCCAAATAATACAGCATTTAAAGGGACCTGCAAGGGGCAGTGGGTGGAATCGAACCCACGGTCGCAGCAAGCAATTGAACCGAGTGTGAAAACAGTCTTCTGTTTCATACTCCTGTCTTCTGTCTCATACTCCTGTCATCTGTCTCATTCTCCTGTCTTCTGTCTCATACTCCTGTCTTCTGTCTCATACTCCTGTCTTCTGTCTCATACTTCTGTCTTCTGTCTCATACTCCTGTCTTCTGTCTCATACTCCTGTCTTCTGTCTCATACTCCTGTCTTCTGTCTCATACTTCTGTCTTCTGTCTCATACTCCTGTCTTCTGTCTCATACTCCAGTCTTCTGTCTCATACTCCAGTCTTCTGTCTCATACTCCAGGCTTCTGTCTCATACTCCTGTCTTCTGTCTCATACTCCAGTCTTCTGTCTCATACTCCTGTCTTCTGTCTCGTATTCCTGTCTTCTGTCTCGTACTCCTGTCTTCTGTCTCATACTCCTATCTTCTGTCTCATACTCCTGTCTTCTGTCTCATACTCCTATCGTGAACCTCGTATAATTATACCGACAAATGACAGTGTTTCATTTGTTTTCAGTGGTTAAGACGGACAGCATGTATAAAAACGCACGTGGCATTACATTAATTTTATCGAGCTCATTCTCAGTGTAATAAAAAATAGATGGCAGAGGGTCAATGACAAAATTCAGCATAATGACCAAAGCATATCAGCCAATTACAAGAGAATCTTCAGCAGGAAGTTTGTTCTGAAAAAGCCAATTAAGTCACATACAATGTGGCTCCCTTCCAAAACCTAGCACGCTGCCTACGTAGGCAGCATTTGAAGGTGCCACAGGTGCACTTCTGACTACGTTCCAGAGCGTAGGCAGCATAATTATGCAGATAACATACAGATCATATACGAGGAGGATCTCAATTAGTGTAAGAGCATAAAACAGCATTTGATATACATATCAATTTACACTAATCCATTAAAATACCAGTGATGAATGCCACCATTTGACTATCATTGTAAATCAGCTGCATAAGGAGGATTGGGGGATGTTTTTTTAAATAAACCATACAAATTGATTCACTGAAATAAATCGGACCTCCCAAACGCTTCGTGAGAGTTGATATTTTTGTGAAGCACATTTTATTATTATCTCTGTTATTATCATCCATCTAGTGGCTGCCCAGACAGAGAGTTGCTGATCAGACGCTTATCTGATTCAGTCAGAATGTTGGATTCTTGCCCACGTACAGTACAGTAGATACAGGCAGCAAGATAACAAGAGGTACATACCGTTTGTCTGCTATGCTCTTTATGCTTCATATACCATTAGTACATATGGATAGTTAGCATTTTGAACCACTGACTGTATCGTGATACAAAAATGCACATACATTTTAAATACCCAAATGGCTGGAAGTGGAACTATGTTAGACTGGCAGATTCCACAATCAGAGGTTCCTGATTCCCGGAAGGCTGTAAAAACCACCTAACGTAGATCCCTAATTAGGTGTCCTACACAAACAACAAACAACAAAACCTGACAGGCCGTCTAACCCAATGGGATTCCTTCAGCTGCTAATGCCGGTGAGAATGTGCGCTACCCAAACAGTACATTAGCTCTCTTGGTACAATGTGCACGCTTGAGGAGTTATTTATAATGTAGCACATTGAATCTACACAAGATTAATTGATCTTGCAAGTTAACGTGACATCGGAATCATCCCTGTTTACTTTCTTAATGTTGCTTGTCTTTTTGTGACTGTTTCATGCCATTACGAATGTTTTTGAAAATGAAAAAAAATGAAAATTCATGTGTCCTCTTAATCTTTAATCAAAATCTGAAAATGTACTTCTCTGATGACATCAGTCTGACGACTTAGGCGGAGCCAGAGCCGTTAGCCACGCCCCAAATAACAAGCCACGCCCATACTTTTTCCATTTCACTTCAGAAGACTAAAGTCGGTTCCAATTTCCAGTTCACACAGACTTTAAGAATCCAACAGATTCCGGATTGATGCAATCAGGCTGTACCCAACATGTTCTGTCATTTGAATATTCTGTTTAACTCAGTTATACATAAGATTAGGGAAGCAGAAAGAGGTTTATTCATAATACACGTCCAAAATGCTGATTGTGGTTTGGGAATTTCAGTAATTTGATTGCTTCCCATTTAAAAAATTATAATAACAAATAATGTACACAAGAGACATTCAGTCATAAGCACACTGCTCAGGTTCAAAGCACATTGTATCAATTCAATCTTAGGCTGTATGCCGAGTGCTTACAGTATACGTAGAAATATCAGAGACAGGTGGATTAAGGCCCTCACATAAAGGATCTACAGAGTTGTGGTGAGGTACAGAATGGTACAGGATCTGAAACCTCACTAGTTTAATGCTGAAGAAACATCATCAGGCTAGACTGGGAAACTTCAAATGGAGACTGTGGAGTACAAATGAACTGGTATTGACCTTTGATTCCAATTTAAGTGGAAGCCTTCCATTCACTTAAAAATACATCATAACAGGCATTTTTTCCATTGTTGTTCATTGCCATGATGCAATTATACAACAGTTAGTTCTGATTTCCTGATTTGATTGACCAAGTGGCGTTTAAAGAGTGCAGTTTTGTTCTTTGATTCTGATTGGATAAGAGGCATTTCAAGAGTGCTGCTATAGGGCGATAACAAACTCTTGCTTATGCAATATAGCTTTACTGCTATAAAACAAAAGTACGATTACAGAACACACTAAGGGGGAGGGCAAACTGCTGTCAGTCTGTGTGTTGCTTGGCAACAAGTGAAGCATGATGCTTTGGCTGAAATTATTTTAGTTGGAAGAAAAATATACAAACTAGCCAAATATTATGTCTGAAATGTCAAGTTACTATATATTACTTCTTGTTTCCAGAACTGTTGTGTAAATGCAATATCATACAGCTTAAATACACAATTCCAGGCTTAATAAACAAAATATGTAATAGAAATAGGCTGCTAGCTCATAATATTTGAATGGATATATAGTTAATAATATACTGATAATAATTTGGATATAGAATAACCGCACACAGAATGGTAATACATTGAATCTATCATTCAATAACTAAACACATCTATAAAGACAGTTTGGTGGTCTGATTTTGCTCTGTTTAGGAGTGACTCATCGAGGACCGTGACAAATGGTTCTGTCTGACAAACAAGGCTAAGATTTAAGCGATGGAGTAGATAGGTGATTATTCTCGGAGAAATGCGCGTGGGCTACGCTCGTTCGATCCCTGCGAAACAAACAAGCACGCTCATTCCCCCGATGATGCCCAATATTGACCGGTTGCTTGGGAAGAATGACCTAGCAAAACGATTCTGTCCACACAATGTCCAGATTACACAGGCAGAGCTTGAAAAGGCTCCAAGTACAGTCCGTTCTGATTTCATAAAGCACAAATAAGAGAAATTAATTGCGTTATGGACGGTCTGCTGTGTTCTGCGATTTTGCCATTGTGATGGGAAATCTAGCCATTTCATTTTTTATTGAATTTAACGGGAGATTCAGTTTGCCACTGACCGTTTTTGTCTCTCTCTCTGTAGTTGTCGTCATTACAAGAACAATGCTTGTATATTCCTTACAGGGCGCTTGTCAATTATCCCAAGATCATGCAGAGAGATGCACGCAAGTAATAGATTTAATTTAGGACAAAAACTCCATCGCGATCATTCAACAGCCCTCGGCTATAATAGTGAAATAGGTGTACATTTAATTTGTTGATTATAATTGCATACAGGAGAGACTCTGCGGTGGGCTGAAGGTTATGAGCTACAATAAAATGACATATATTGAGATAAGATTGGTCTGTATTAGATTGGTTTATCTCTAAGAGGGTTAGCATTTTCGTTGTGATGTTCCTCTGCTTAATGACAAACAGTGGGGTTGCAATGATTAAAATAGGGCTCAGGTCTGAACATATTAACCATAGCTGAGAATCAGCACCTCCCACTGTGATGTCAACCGTATAGAGCGAGTTCACACTGAAATAGAAACACAGATTAAGACCACCATAGCTTGGTGATGGAGCACAGACGAACATGTGTTTATTGCAATTATCTCCTAATGACTACAGTATATAAGATGACACCAGTGACCAAACAAACATCTACACAACAGCTTAAAAGAGTAATGACACACCCATTTAAAAAAATTAATTTACTGTCAGGGATATTTGGGTGGTCTAGCCAACAAGAACCTGTATATTATTTATGTTTCTCGTTATCTTAAAAACATTTTAGTCGTTTAGTTTCATAAACAAATATAAATGTTTTACTTTTTTTTGCTTCTGAGGAACACAAAAGAAGACATTTTGAAGTACATTGGTACCCAAACAACAGCGGTACCCAATTGATTTCCATTGTGTAGACACAAAACCACTGACACATTTCTCAAAACATCTTCTTTTGTGTTCCACAGAAAAATCCTACAGGTGTGGAATGACATGAGGGTGAGTAAACAATAGACATTATTCATTTTTTCCAACAACGTTAATTTCTTGTTTGTTAAGTTTAAGTTTGTCCATGTTTTAGTCATTAGTAACACTTTTTTCTCTTTTTGGGAAGATTGCAGACATATATAAATATGGCTGTACAGCAACATGACTTTATTTAATCAATAATACTATTTTTTATTTACATTTACATTTACATTTAGGCATTTGGCAGACGCTTTTATCCAAAGCGACTTACATTGCATTATACTATACATTGATTAATTATGTGCAATCCCTGGGATCGAACCCATGACCTCGGCGTTGTTAACACCATGCTCTAACCACTGAGCTACAGGAAAGCTGTAGCTGAGCTACAGGAAAGCTGCATATGATTTATGAAATCATATGCAGATCCCTGTTAATTATCAACAAAGAGGGATGCTGTTCATGCTTACCCAGTAATTAGCATGAAATACTAGCCCTAAATAGCCAATTCTTTTACACATTGTGAAGACCTGTTAACCAAAAACAATACATATAGAAAATATATCCTATTATTGCAGACAGAAGAGCTACTGGTGTGTGAAAATCTTAATATATAAGTGATGAATATTTAATTTGGAGATTTTCTATTCCAGTATACCGTAAAACACTACAAAAAACTGGTTTTGGCATATCTGAGCGAACACTACACATCTAGGGTTTGTAAACACCAACAAACACAGATACTAACGAACAGCGAAAAATACATCTTCAATTATTAATCATCTGACCATCATCAAACAGAATTGCCAAAATAATACATGTTTTAAAACAGCCTCCACAATTGAAGGCTTGTTTGCTTATTTTACCGATTGTCTTCTCTTTCTGTATCTAACATACTGTACACCGACAAACAAAATGACCATTGCAAACCTAACGCAGTAGCAGTGAAAGCACTTACCTTTTACAATTAACTGAATGAGCTTTGGGCGAGGATTCCGTTCGCTCTGTATCGAGCAGGTATATAAGCCTTCGTCTGTTACATCCACTTTCTGTATCTGTAAGCTGTACTCATGTTTATCCCCCACATTTGATACGATGGACACGCGAGGGTCTCCTGACCACTTGTCATTCCCTGCGTAAATGATGCTGGAACGATTCAGCCACGCTCCTTTTGAGATACCGTCCAACAGGTAGCATCTGCAATCAAAGAAGGCACAAGATGAAAATCTGAGGATAAATCGGGAAGAATAAACAGCAGAATAAAATATCAAATATTAAACATGATGCTAGCGTGTTTTAACGTAACGGTACCGTGATCTTGCCTGATGCTAGCAAGTTCTTATGTGATATAGCATGATGCTAGCATGATTCGTAATGATACCGGCATGTTTTAGCACTCCCTTAACCATTACGTCAGCAAATTATTATTATATACTATATTATTAAAACTCTAGTTTGTATGACGTGTCCACCTGCAAACTTGGATCTATACACCCATCAGGAGATTTGCGAACTAGTCGCTAACATTTAGCAGTCTACAAGACAAACACGGATGACTCCCCACATACAACACTTTATATATTTTGTCTATATATTTTGTCAGGAATAGAGGACAGCTGTACCGACATTTGTCTACACAATTCCACAAATAAACCAGGCGCCATACAACCCACATCACTCCAGTGTGTCTGTGCACACAAGACACTGTCAAAAACAATACAATTTAGAGCATCTCCTCACTCCGCGCCACTTTGATTTTGTTTCAAGGTCGCCCTTTTTTTCTTGATCTGTCTGTTTGTCTCAACATAAGGTTTTTTAAATTGACTTGGGCATGATCTCTGGCTGTCAAAACAAGCATTTGAGAAAAGACGCCAGAGTAAAGCAAACAAACAAAAAAGATGTCTTGGGAAGTTTTATCTGGTTCCATGTCTAACATCAATTTGTTACGTGTCAGAAGAAGTGCGAGCTTCAGTGGCGAGGGTTATTTACACAGGGTGCCCCTGAGGTTAAAGGTGAACTGGAGGCCAGCCTAACCGTCAGTAACTTTTAGGTCTTAGTTCCTCCCAGTCGACTGGATTTTGGGGAAATGTTGCACGTGTTCTCAAGTCACTCAGGAAAGCGTAACGCGGTTGATGTTGTAAAGCAGAATTAAATTTTTGTTTACTTGGACTTGTGGTAAAATGCAGACAGAATGATGAGATTTAAGATGACAGTACAGTTGAGGAAACCTTTTCTATAAGGGTTGCAGGCAGACAGCGCTGTATGTGGTCAGAAGTATTACAGTTACGCATGGGCAAAAGCCCACTGGAGAATTATATATAAACTTTTGAAACCATTTCATAATAAAATGGCATTTTGCTTACTATATTCTAAATCATACAATATTAACTACTTAAATATTCATTTAGTTTAATTTCATTATTATTATTGTTTGAAATAGAAGTACTACAAACATTTCTCCAGGCTTTTTTAATTTACATAATATTAGATTTAAATCATGACTGGCCCACAGACAGAATCATTAGTCCATTATTATTAATTTATCTTCATTACTTATAATCGAATCAATGCAATCAAACATTTACTGAAATCTTTATACGAATTATCTTTTGATTTTTTATCTTCAGTCTGAAAGATCCTCCCCAGACAGACTGCTGTATCTTCTTCAGTCGTGACTCTTACAACGGCAGGTCGCCTGATGTCACAGATGTCACTGATGTCTACTTCCATACTATATAGTATGCAAAAAAATAGTAACATTTTTCAGCATGCATCGGAGAACACTATCCTTAAAATACGGGCAAACTGTGAGCCTGGCAGCTCTTTTCAAGTGTGATAAAGGTAACATAAACATATTTGTGGTTATTTTACACCTGTTTATCAACACCTGAGTAATTCATTTTTTACAGCTGCTGATAGTATGTCATATGTAAACAATAAGTGCATGTATAGAATAGTACTGTATATAGTACTGTATGTATAGAATGTATGCATACTAAACTCACACATACTATATAGAATGCATCTATATAAAATGCATGTTTTCTCAGACCCATCGTCGCATATGCTGGCCATGACTTTACCTTTGTAAAATAACGTGTGGAAAAACATACATCAAAGACCATTGCAGCTCCACGCGCTCTGCATCCAAATGTGTATTTCCCAACCACTGTTTCCAATTAAAATAAGCATCTGCTCTGCCAGTCTTGAAACAGCAGAGAAGAGGCCGTAATCAAGTCATGTTTGTTCTTCCTCTTTCCCCGAAATTTCTCTTAATCATCTGTATTCATCACTTCAAAGCACTGCTCTGTGAAGCTCACGAGGGCAAACCTCTTCATACCCTCGGTGGGATTTTTCATCTCCAAATCGTGCAAGGCTGATTATCTCCTCATCCGCCGTTTTCTGATTCAAAACGTGATTTGTGATTTGCGCAGATTCGTGAGGGAGGTCAAACACACTGAACCGGGACATCCTATAAACACCGACTGCGGTTAGCTTCACCAATTACGGTTGATTTTCTCCAGATGTACGCTGTGTGTTCTGTAATTGAAGCTGTATTTTATTTTCATTTTGCATTGACCCACATTTTCTTTTTTCTCTTTTGATCGCTCGTTCCAGATGAATGATTCATGCCAGGTAACTGTTTACTGGCGAGGCCGTGAAGATGGATCTCGCTAAAGACAGATGCTAATGTAAGTGTAAAAAATGTGATTATAAATAGTATACAGTCAGAAATGTACTTCTACAAATGCAAATATTTATGTTATTCTTTCTTTTATCCATTTTTACGTGAATGTAACTTTATTAAATTACATATCAACAGTAACATTAATAGTAACATGCATTAGCTAATGTTAACAAATACAATTGTTGTTACCCAATATTCAATGAGAACAACATGGGGCGGGACTGTATTTTATTCTCTGAGAAATGATTGGATTACAAAAAACTGGGCGGTACATACCAGAATGGAGTCAGGTGATTGGGGGGAGGGGTTAAGAAGTGAATATGTATTAAGAATGTACATCGGAACCACTTTGCATACATTTCATTTTAACTCATCAGAATAATATCAGAATAATATCTGTGTGTGCACATGCATGAAACCTGCATCCCTGCCTATTAGTCTGTCAATATATATCGAATTAGCCTTTTCTCTTCTATAATCTTCTTGATATTAATGTACAGTATGTGTTCTAAAACGGCTTAAAAGCGCGATTTTTATTCAGCCAGAGAAGTCATTTTGATGAAACAACCAAAAGGCAAAAGTTCAATCGAGTAAGAACATACCACAATTAAAAATAATTTAAAACTCATTTGTCCATAACTGAACAAGGCAGAGAAGCATATCTCATTTTCATTTATACCAACCGATATAAAATATTGCAATATATACCCAAATGTATTTAACTAAAACATAAGAAATGATTACAAACACTATTTTGT
This sequence comes from Botia almorhae, assembly GCA_036877575.1. Classification (NCBI taxonomy): domain Eukaryota; kingdom Metazoa; phylum Chordata; class Actinopteri; order Cypriniformes; family Botiidae; genus Botia; species Botia almorhae. The sequence goes on along the minus strand of JAZGTJ010000026.1, from coordinate 178,874 downwards.
GTCGCTTCGTATTTTTGAGGCTTTCAAGAGTAAAATGCCTACAACTTAAGCCGGACCTCTCAGCTATTCCTCTTTCTCTTCAAAGTGAATCAAATTCAAGCCAGTGGGTCTGTAAGCAGGGTAGTCTGGGGATACAGAACAAGGTTTTGGGAAGGAAACAGCTGAAACACCTTCCAGGCATTCTCGTGTATGTTGCACTTGTGTTTTGTGGTAGCTGCAGCTAGAAGCGGACAGATGGCTGAATGATGTTTAGTTATTTTCCCACCCATTCTGTCATGGTGCAGTCAGCAGAAAGAAAGTTTTGGAGCGTGTTACTTCTACTGTTCTTTTAATTAACAACTACATCTATCTATGGAATGGTGCACATATGACCCCTTCAGTAGAAGTAAATAGCGTCCATTTTATTTCCATATCACTTATAACATCAATATCTACATACTGTTGATGTGACAATTATGTTCCTACAGCAAATTGTATGACAAGTGACATTATGTGACAAAACGTGCTTGACGTTGACCACATGGAATTCTCGGTTAGTTGATGCGGCCGGTGCCAAAAAACGCTACCGATGAGAGCGAGGTACTCTTTCGAGGATTAAAATTAAATTAAATTGATTCCAGCCAACAAAATCTTGTCTAACAATGTGCCACAAGTTCTCGACAACAGATTAAATAACAAAGTCAGGTTATAATATTGACCCTCTAATGGGTTGAATAGCAACTGCCGATATTCCCATAAGTGTCTTTAGCGATGAGAAACGATGCTAATTACATCTGGACGTACATCAGCGTGGAAACTGAGGGCACTGGCTGCCCAGCGCCAGGCAATGGCCTAAAACTGATACCGCTTACTGAATCTGAAGAAGCTTTTAAAGCGCCTCCTGACTGCACGTAAACACTGGTATGTTTTTTCACTGTTTCTCTATGATATAATGTGCATTTTCACTTCATTTATTAAAAACACCTAACCAAATTTAGCAGCTAAGTACCACTTACCTCAATATATAATGCACACACAACATTATCACAACATCTGCTATTTCAGATCAACACCGTATTTCCTGTGTCAAAATTATCCATTCAAACTGGCAAAAACACATCAAATAATACACAAGGGCTCTCCTAACCATCTGCGCTCCAAGTCCAGCACATCATATAGCTAATAGTTTTGGTTAATACGCTGCTTCCTCTCAAAGGACAAATTTAAAGTTTCTATTTTGAGTTACACCATTCCATATTTCAGTCACCCAAGGCACATCTGTGTAATAACAATACCCTCCTGGCATTTGAACTGGTCTGAACATGTGCCCTAGGGTACAGTGTGTTCTACAGTATGCTTCATCCAGTTCACATGTAAGTCAGGGAGGAAAACATTATATTCATTAAGTCCAAAATTGGCAGAAATCATCCATCATGAATTATTTGTCACGGTTCCTCAATAAATCATGATTGTTGATATTTGGCTCCGGGCATTTAGACTGTATTTGGTTTTACTCAAGACAAATTGATCTTTCCAATTACTGCTAATTTCATGGTAAGGTCCCATACTTCCTCTATCTGTCTCTCTCTGACCCCCCCCAACCCCCTCCACACACACACAAGGAACAGTAATAATTAAGTTTAAGTGACATAAAATGGTGGTTATTGTTTTAATCTACACAACAATATTTGAAGGCCCCCCTCACTCACAATTTACACAATAAATTATTCTAGACCTTGTCATAACCAGACAGCATTAAGAAATGTCTTAGCATGTTTTTGCTTATTTTGTAATATTTTTGTGACTTGTTTTAAATAATTTAAGGTCATTTTGAGGCCCCCTAATGGGCTCCGGGCCCCTGTTTTAGAAACACTGACATAAATCACAACACATCCTGATTTCGCTGACTACGGTATGTTTCTCCTTGGCCAAAATATTTAACTGACAACAATCAGTTAAATATTAATACTCTAGTTTCATAACAATAGAGTAAAAACCTAAACCAGTCGTAAAGCGAATCCTAAAATATGTTAGAAACGTTGTTCCAGGATGCAAAAACATGTGGCTGTTTGTGCAAGTGTAAACATATAAATGTTTATTAAGAATATCTCATTGGTTGCATTGTAGATAATAATCTTAATGCTAGTCTATGGTTCGAGGTTTGACTGGTTAGCTTTAGCTGTTAGTCTCTGCTGGTGTGTGCAATAAGTGCACGGAGCAAAAAGCATCGTTCAATCCATCTCAAATATTTTATTATATTGCAATAAATGTTTTGACAGTGGCGGATTATTTTATAGGGCTCTTAAAAGGCATAAAATAGACCTTTTTTTCCTGTCTGGTAAAGATTTTTACTGTGTTTGTGATTTTACTGTGTTTTACAAGGTCTGTTTGGTCAATAAAATGGCTCCTCCAATTTTGAAAGAAAAAGGCAAAGGCTAAAACCTGTTGCGCTATATTGCACAGCACAACCTTGCAGATATTTAACACAAAGCATTTATTGACATTCAAGCACTGCTGTCAGTTGTGTTGATCCCCAATGCCATTCCATTATACTCACTCACGCCTGGCACAAATACTCTATTCATTGTATGACAGACATCTATGCTCTGATCTGCACACTAAATAAAGAGATTCAGGCTATCAGCTTCTCCATACCGCATACACAACATCTCGTGAAAATCTCTATTTAGCTTTTTGTGGTACCTTCAGTCTAGCCTCAGTTTTCAGCTAGAGGTCTATTCAGTTAGAGTTGCGTGTGGCGCTATTTTCTGCTTTCAGATGGTGCGGTTCCTCTGTAATCTCAGGTTTTGTGACAATCTCTCTGACGGCCGGTCAAAGCTGGTGGAGGAATGCAGCAGTGTCGGTCGCCTCTTCCGTGCATCAATCTTTGCAGGGTTGGTCCTTTAGTCTTATAATTGCACTTTAAAAAGCTGTTATGAAAGCTATCATTACAATAATTATACACAAGGGTTCTTATCCTGAAGCGCTGACATGCCCCATTTTCTGTGTTTGGAATGATTGTATTGTGACACGCTCCTTTCAAATGCTATTGAATATGAAAAGCGGCATATGTTTGCTTTCAGCACCGAGCGTTCAGAACTGTACCGTGACTCGAACCTCATCAAGACCAACAGTATGTGCATAGATCAACGCTACTTCTTACTATAAATTCTGGATAAATTCTGGGGCCCGATGGGACCCTGCCATATTTTGCACGACCCAATTCTTCTCACTGAAGAATTAAGTGACATACTATTCATCCCAGATGTTTGGTTGCACCGAGAGTGCTTCATCTTGGCGCTTTAAACAGTCAGTGAAGGAAACTCATTTTTGGTGGTTTTGTGCTGGTATTAAAAGCGCTAAAAATCAACGGTAAACCAATACTAGGTACTAGGTTTAGACAATGTTTAGCAAACATATAGCAAGTTGTTAATTAAGATCCTCACCTGCACATACAAGATGAATACAGGGACGGAATGAAGGTTCCTCTACAAACTCTTCCATTTTTGGCAAGGGCTGAACCTCGTTGGTAAAGCTTTTCCCAGAACATTTGGCAGGGATTATGCCCTGCTTAGCTTCTGTCCCACAAAGGTTTTTGATTCATAGGAGAGATTTTGAAAGCGCACTAACGCTCATCTGGTAACTAGCGTGTTCGCGATCGCTTTAATCAGATGCAGTTACAGAGCGAGGGGATTAGTAACACTAAAATATAATCAGTATGATTAATACATTAATGCATTCGCATACAAAAGCGTGTGAACAACAAACCAGCCACGTTGTGAAAGCGCTGTGCCAACCACGAGCGTCGAATACATTCCACCACGCTGACAGTCAAACAGAGAAACAATCGCTGGACATTTCAATACCGGATGAGAGTCAACAGGGGCGACTGTTTTCTTCATAAGAACTATGATAGGTGCTGTGCTGCTGCAATAGGGGATGATTGAAATGCTACAGAGGAACAGTGAGGAACATGATGTACATTAAAGAAACTCTCCGAGCGTTCTTCACAACTCATGTGTTCCCGCTACAGAAAATGACACCCTACTGAGGTAACCATGGCAACACACCCTATGGACATGCACTAGTAGATAGCCTCTTCTGTCTAAGGCTAGTTCAGACACCCCGACAGGCATTTACATAACAACGCATTAACTGAAGCGTTAGCGTCGTAGCTAAGCACACAAAAGCAGTCCAACTGGCACAAACACGCAAGCATTTTGCCACTATACACAATGTGTAAACCTTGGCAAAAGCTGTACGTTTGTTCTTGTGACCAGAACATATTCTCACCTTGCCACAGCGCCAAAATAATTGTGATTTGAAGATCTCAGGTTTGCACAATTTAATTATATTTTTTATAACTTCAGGATGTTATTATGGGTACATTTCAAGTACCGAAAGCGGCAACAAAGATAATTTGGTCATTTCAAAGTCGTAAAAATAGTGGACTAATATTTACATTTATGCGTTTGTTAGATTGTTAGTGCATTTAAGCTATACATTTGATCAGTATGTGTGTTTCCTGGGAATCGAACCCACAACCTTTGCATTCAATTCTCTACCAGTTGAGCTACTGTAACTCCAACTCCATATATTACAAACTATTCAGCACTTTGTTCTTAATGGAAGAATTTTTATAAATCGCCTCACTTCCTGCTTGCAAATATTATGTCATGATGTCAATCTTCTCTCGTTCTGACACATGAAAAATGCATCATTATGTGATCTATTAAGCAAGAAACGTTCAAAGCGAGCAAGATAAGCATGATAAATGTACTGTAGAAATGATGGGCATCTTAACAGCTGACGGTCTGTGATGTTGGTGTGGTTTTCCCTGTCTGAGCACGGCCTCCACTCTGCCAGGAACGCAGAAGCAAAGCTGTTGAAATGATTGATGGCACGCCTCCACCATCCCTCTCTTCCCTGCTGACATGCACTCACAACCCAACACTTTTCACCACTAATTGGACAACCTTGCAAATTCCTTCCCTGAGACTGTGGTCCACTAATTTAGCCACTGATAACTGCCCAGAACCGGTTCCGTTTATGAACGTCCAGAGCTGTCGCGCCGATAGTGTCGCTCATGCAGTAGAAGCTAATTAATAAACTCGTCAGTGAGGTGACTTTACACACATTTATTTCTCATTAGTTTTGATGCTAAACCTGTGGCTGACAGTTCATTTAAAGTCCAGTTAGGTGGGAATCTGCTTGAAATGGGGACGTTCTAAAAGGGCAGGTTCTTAAAATGGTGGCTAACGTTCTCACTGAATTCTCTTGCAGTAACAGTAGTAGAACTTTTTTAGAACTTTTTTCGAAAATTGTTAGCTGGGATGTTTTTGTACAAAACCATTTTAAAGTCCCAGGTGACAAAACCATGTACTGGCCGTTAATGGGACATCCCGTGAGCTACTTTTGCTTGTTTGACTAGTTCAGCCACATGTCTCATTTTCCTCCTAATTTATTCAGCTTTCATTATTTTTCTGAGAAACAGAAGTAATCCAATTCAGAAATGGAATGTGTTTAAATGATCTCTCATTGTCAGAGAACTGAGTAACACTGTCAACATGATACTGCCCTCAGTGCTTTTCACAGACAGTAACATAGTAAAATTGTAATCACCACCCAGCCGGAAATCTAGGTCTGTTACATAACCTCACTGTGGCCAATGGCCATTCAAAAATGTGTGGAGTATTGCCAACATTATTAGCAGAAACCTAGCAGCACACAACGGACATTTGGCAAACATTTAGAAAATGTAAATGTATCATTTTATAGTCTTAAGTGATTTACAGGAGCAACTGGCTTACAGGTAGAATGTAGAACGGCCAGTTTGCTTTCTAAGGAACACACATACTGATCAAATATATACTGTGTTTTCAATGCACTGTAAGTCAATTTGGATAAAACGGAAGTCCAAATTAATAAATGTAAACGTGGTATTTGTAAAATCACTGGACTATCAAGCTTTATAAATGTCAGATTGTTTCCTTAATGTTGCGGTTACAAATTAGCAGCAAATCTATAAATATTATTACGCAGCCGAGAAAGTAATTTATGTTGATAAATGATCCTCGTAAAAGTGACCAATCATCCGGAATATTATATTTTTCCATTATACGAGTGGAACTGTAATCAGCATTGACTTGAAACTCTCATGAATCAAAGCTAAACAAAAGCCCAAATGCTATTGATCTGCTCCTGCTACTTTGGATTCCATTCGCTAATCATTACCAATGCAGTACCTCCAATTACTCGGCTCTACTTAACATTTACCGCCACGTGCAATACACACACACTGATTCATTATGCAAATGACAGGGGCTGTTTTAAGGCCTGCTTACATGACTCTATTTAAAACCCTGCAGCCATGGCAATGCACCTTGCACACATGAATTGAGACACCTATTCCTTATAGAGGCTGGTTAGCTTTAGCAATAATATACTAATAGGCTGTGGCAAAGGTTTTTGACATTATCAATATGGGTCTCAGCTAACAGAGAACATTCTCAGAACATTGGCTTACATTCTTTATAAGTTCTCTTAAAATGTTCTTGTAGTAACATTAGAAGAACCTTTTTTAATGTTATATAGCATAGATATCAAAAACATTGTTCTTACGTTGTTAGTGGAACGTTTTAAAAAGTTATAGAATTTCAAAAGTTTGCTCTCATAACCAAGCAATAACGTTAATACAACGTCTAAAAACTGACTGTTTTAAACATTCCTAGAATGTTCAATATAATGTTTTTAATGTTTTTGTTACTTGACAAAAGCGTTAAGAAACATTCGTACAACCTAAAATTTTTAGCTGGGGCGTACTGGCAAATGAACTGGCTTAAAAGTTCATAGTATTGTAGTATGTAGCCGAATGACAAATGAGTGTTCAGTATTAACACTGAACAGGATTAGTGTTAAGGTGAATGGCATGGGCTCTACAGTTTGAGAGTAGAGTGGGTGTCTGTCATCTGGGGTACAAAGAACTTATCTGATATCTAGTGATTCTGCTTCATCAAAGCTATGAAAATCAGTGCCAGGTCGAGGAGAAGGGAGGTAAAATCCACTTGAAAACCACTACTGTTTTTTCGCAAGGTATAACTGCTTTGAAGATAATCATTATCTGCTGTCTGTGATTATTTTTCTGCATATTTTATCTCGAGACTCACGACCTCCCCCAGAACTGGGAAACAGGCTTCAACAGGGGCTTTTATTAAAAAATTTAATAACAGAACTCCAAGAGCAAAACTACTGATAGCATGTACACAACAGATCATTGTTCAGAACAGTCTTCTTACTTTACCTCGATTCACAGTCATAAGCTTAAAATAATGATCTGTGATTTAAGCTGACACGTCTGATTTCCCAGGAAATGTCAGTTTGGTTTCATTTGACTTCAACAAATGTAAAAAAGTACATGAAGTAACCTGTGATTTTATGTTTCAAACGGAGATGGCGCTAGAGAGGCGAACGTTACAAACTGCAGCTTTAACTAGCCAAAAAAAAAATGGAGCTAAAAATGTAAGTGAAAATCTATTGTGATTTTTAGCTCTTTACTCAGTTGCGGGGTAACAGCTGATGTACCCTTATATTTAGCACGAAAAATGTAAGCACATTCCTGCAGTAGCTTTAACATTTAAAGTTAAAGCACAACATCATATCCTTCTCTGTTGTTTTTGCTTCTGGTGAATGTCAGGCACCTGATGATAAGTTCCTGGTCTCTAATAGCTTTCTGTGTCACTTTTAATATCCACAGATATCTCTGTGTTTCCAGCAGGAGCAGACAATGCTGGGCAGAATTCAGTTTGATGCTCTGGTGACGCATCACATTTTGGAACCAGTAATCTGATCTTGGTTTATTCCCTCACAAAAATGGATGGAAAGATGTTAAGCTCTGCCATCATGTCTGCAATAAATGTTAATACTGCAAGCCAATCTGCAACTATTAGGTGGGCATAAATGCCATCAGGAACTGTTTAATACGTGTGTGTGTGTGTGTGTGTGTGTGTATTTATGTATGTATGTATGTACAGGCATATACATATATGTGTATATGTGCATTTTACGTATACAGTCTATATACAATAGGTCTATATACAAGTCTAATTTGAAGTCTGTCAATTCATTTCTTTGACAAGCCTTAGCAGTAAAAAGTTCTTCATAAGTATGTTAATGATAAAACAGAGGCGGGCATTTGGAGAACTGCACTAAACCCACTGTCCCATCAGCACTGACAGAGGTGTGGCCTCACAAGAGGTGTGGCCTGAGGAGGAGCAGGTTACCACCCACGCCTCGATGATGCACACACTCCAAGGGACACATTTCAAAATTCACAGACCACCAGCTGACATTCTCTAGACATGCGACAGCCCCGTTGACAGTACACAATAGCTCCTGTGTAATAATTTCCTACCCAATTTTAAACATGACAATGTGTACAGCCACATCAGAATTACTCGGCATAAGTGCCATCGCTGGTGAAAAAATAACAACAATGTAAGAAATATTCTGTGCTGGTTTTAGTCAGAAAGGGGAAAAACAAAATCAAGGCTCTCTGTAAAAAGGAAAAAGTCAGGAAGGTGCAAAACTGATTTATAGTTTTGTTTGATAGTCTGCTAGGCATAACCAAAGGTGCAAACTGCCCTTCAGTTTCAGACCAAGCAAACAATGTTATGGCATAGAGTGAGAGAAAACACTTTTTTTATTCATTTTTATTTGTGTCATATCTGGAGACCTCAACAGCGTTAAAAGAGAGCGATGGGGAGTTTCAAGCAGTTACCATCAAACAAACAGAGAGCAACTTGGTGCTGCCACCAAGAGCATAAGACAATCTGCATAAACAGACGACATGGGCAGCTTTACTCAATAACTGAACTATCTTTACATTAAATTTTACCAGAAGGCGATAAGGTCGCATTTGCAAATCAATAAATACATAGTCAAATGTATTTTGACAATCTTCACAATACATAAAGCTTTCCTTCAAATTTTGGATACTCTCCTTCTTAGAGACAGAGAGAAAAAAACAAATGTCACATAACTGTTTTTATCAGTCGTTTGATTTACAGAATACAATATATTATGAACAGACTTGTCAATTCGGAAATCAGTCAATTTTCTACATTGTGAAGTCGTTGTGTTTATATTTGAACATGTTGTTTAGCAGCAAATGGCGAGATCTGTGTAATCTATTAAAAACAATGTAAAAATAACTTTGCATCTGTTATTCTCAGGAACAGCTATTAATAATAACATTTCAATTAACGCTGCTTTATTAAACTAGAGGCGCGGGGCGGGAGAGTCATTTTATTACGACACGTCCAGCATAAACGGCTCATAACTTGTGACACAAATCATAAAACAACATCGATTCTAGCAGTCGACCCGTTATACCTCCGCTTAAGCGTGCGCAACTCTCCTCTCGAGACGCAAACATCCGTGAGGATCTTTCAGGCGGTGGGGACCATGAATGACTTCATTGTAACAGTGCGAAGTGTTCCGCTTGGCGGGGTTTTAGAAAAACTCTACCCCCTTCCCATTAAACACTTATTATAAAACCAGTTCATCTCCCAAACTACAGAACGCACCATAAAAGCATCACACGGGCACAACCTGAGATCGGGCGAGATGATTTGGGTTTGTAGTTGTTTCACCCGAATGAAAGCGATGGAGCGACACTAGGAGAATCTGCCCGAGTGTTGTTGACAAAACTGGGACTGATGCAAGCGCGCAGGTGCCAGTCAAGTTTAGTTGAACAGTTACACGGTGACTGAAATCTCCTACCTGAGCAGCGCGGTGTCTCCCTGTCTGCTGACCACGCTCTCGCTGGACGCATAGTCCACAGTCTGTCCAGCGGGCAAACACGATGGTAAAAAGCAGCCGAGGCTGAGAATTATAGCGGTGAGCCACTGACCGGAGACGCACGCATCCTGCACCGCAATCATTGTGTCCATCACCGCCGAATGGAGTACGATCCGCGCCGTTATCAAAAATACAAATATAAAGATCTGGATGAAAATATATTAATCCACGCTCTTCCTCCGCGAAAACCCCGTGAAATGGCGCTCCGTGTAGTTTCCCAGATTTGTTTTGATCCGGACCTGACCGCGGGAGGAAGTCGACTCTCCAGTGGCTCGCACACCATCTAGTGAGGAAATGGGAAACGAGAGCAGAGCTAGCAGCAGACAGCCCCCCGGCTCTGATCCTGTTGCCATGCGGCCGTTTCCCAGGCAACCTGCTCCCTGTAGTTCGTGATGGAGCAGTTAAGAGGTTGGGTATTCTTGAAACAGCAACACTATTGAACTTTCGTTGCCCGGTGAGGTTTTTTTAACCCACGAGGTTCACCATCAACCCGAGGACGTCCTTATGCAAACGCGCCCGATGTTGTGCATCAATCCACGTGACGTGTCCAAAAAACCGAGTGACTGATAATGTAAGATTTGAAATGGCATAAGTCAGATCTCATTGTTGTCATCAGTGGCCCCTGCAGCCCAGAAAAATAAACAAGATACACTTTCAGAAGTTACCGCATGACATTGTTCCTCACAGTTGGTCACTGCCATCCAATTTTAGACCCAGTGGCCTGTTAGATTTCATGGCACTTTTTAGAACAAAGGAGTGTTTGACAGCAAATAATTCACATCTAAAAGAATGGTTAATGGTTAACTGCACCTTCACGACCCCAAAAGCTAAGCTTGCTTTAAAGTAACCCACATTTTTGTTTCTCCCTGACTGCTCAAGGCTATAATCATTAGTACCTTCCTCTGCTGCTTCTTTAAGACAAAAACAGCATACTGAAGAGCAGGATGCTTTTAAAGAGTATAATACAGCTAGTATTATTTGATGTGGACCAGATGTGCATTATAACTAATAAGCTAAGAGAACATCCAGTATTGCTGATAACGAATATTGCATACATTAACTCAGCAGGAGTGTTACTGGTTGTTTGGTTCCTCACATTCTCCTTTATTTGATGGTGATGTTCAGGTTGTTGCACACACTCTGATACGTTGTATGTTCTCCGTTGTGGTCGTGGATTTCAGATCCTCAGTGAAGGTTTTCATTTTCTCCTCATGATGACCGTTCCTTTGATTTTCTCATCTCATCTCTACAGGTACGAAATTCTTTTTTCTTCCTTTTAAAATACTTCCTTTCCTTTATTACTTTGTTGCTCGTCTTTCTGCGCTATTGCGTTCTCCTTTGAGGTCTGTGGAAGACCTCAAATTTCCAACATCAGGAGCTGTTTTGGAGGAGATTCCAAGGTACGGCTCATCACGCAGACCGGCAATCTTAGAGGCCCTGTAAACATTTGCATTAATTTTCCAGATTTTACATCATACAGTGTATGATTTCATGGACTCGTCTATAATAAGAAATATATTTACTGTTGACTCACTGACGCGGTCGGTCTATTTGTAAAAGGACTCTGATAAAAGCATTTGGAAGCTGCTTGTGTTGAGTATTTTTCTTTTAATTAGGAAAGACACGGTTTGGATATAATTGCCCGAATAGCATTAGCGTTAATGGCAAACAAAGTCCCTCATTTCATTCTGTATCTAAATTGGACTAGCATAGTTAGTCTTGGCTAATCATTTTCTCTGCCAAAAGCCAAGCACTCATTACTAGGTAATTTTAGCACCACGCACCTGCTTGAATAGGGCAAGGATACATTGCGTTTTTTCACGAGTATATTGATAATTATTGAAACAGAAATATTAATTCACAAGGATCGACGAGTTTAAAAGAATGCAAATGTAATCCTAAAATGTTTGCAAATGTATTGAGTTTAAACCTGATCAAAGGAGGCCATTTACCCATACAAAAGTAACACAAGACAGACCGAACAGAACAACTTTCATTTATTAACTGGACGGACTTTTAAAATCCTCTGAAGCGCACAGAACCGAGGCTACCTGCTCATGCATGAAAGCTCTGATTATTATTCTCCATCAACACTGTTCTGTAAGGGGAAACGAGGGGCTTTTTACACTTTTACACAATGTAACTCTTGAAATAATGGACAAAAATGATAAATGATGTCTGGGATTCTACATCAGCAGCAGCATCTATTGTTTTGTGCTGTCTTACCAAAACCTTTAAAGGAAGACATGTGTTCACAGTGTGTAAATGTGTGTAATACCAGGATTTAAAACAAGCCCCTGTCGACTCTGGCAATTCCTCAGCTAACAAAAAATGTTTTCAGAATGTCTGCTAATATTTAAGAGAACTCTAAAAGTTCTCTTAAAGTTATCCAAAAGCATTCTTTTGCTTAGTGGAACTTTTTTTAACATTATATTTGTATATAAAAGAAATCAAAAACATCCTAAGTAGCTAGTGGAACGTTTTAAAAATGTTACAGAATTAAAACATTGAATAGCGTACTTATGACCTAGCAAAACAGGGTGTTTACAAAACAGACTTTTTGAACGTTCCTAAAACGTTCCTATAACAAAACGTTTGTGCTTCCTAATGAAAACATTAGGGAAACATTCTTACAACCTTAAAATGTTAGCTGGGTCAATGTTAACAAGAATAAAATGTGCTCTTGGTCAGGGAACGTTTCATTCTTGCACTAGCTTGTGGAAAATAAGTCTGGCTGTGGCTGATATCACAGAAATGTTTTCCCTCAAACTTGCATGGCATTGGTTATGACACGCTCAGTTCCATGTACATGCCCTGCAGTAAATCTGGTGCAGGCAGAGCAACTATGCTGTTGTGAAGTCAGAAGACATATATTGTATTGTAAATACTGTAACCGTTAATGCTGCCTCTTCAAAGTGTAGACTAGAATAAAATCTGCAGCAATAAAGTGTGTTGTCCGTCATGATGTCATATATTTTCATTTGCTAGAGCATTAGTAAGCAAAATAGCTACATTGCAGATGTCAAAAGCTTTCAGAAGTGATTTTTTGAATGTAATTGTCTATAATGCATTATTGTGTTCAGTATTAATACAGGAACTAAGCTAAGAAGTGTTTTAATGGAACTTGTAATTATTTGTATTAATCTTTCATTTGTAAAACAATCTATGTATCCCGCATGGTGAAAATCAAGTCATGCTCGCCTTGAAGGACTTTAATTATCTTCAATTCATCTTAAGATCCAGGAGTGACCTTTAAGATGGATCAACGAGTGATAAATGAGGTCATTAGAGATGACCTTCTCTTACACTTGCATGTTGACAGGCGTGGTGTGGTAAAATACATTTCAGAGTATCTTTATAAAGATACTTATATGCTGCTTTGGCAATACAAACGTTCATAATCAAACCTAAATTAAAGGTGACGTGTGATGCAATTTATAGAGTCAAATAATATTGAAGTTTCTGAGACGTGTAAGGATTCTACCCACAGTAAATAATAAATATCATGGAATGATTTCTGCTGGTTGTGCCGCTAAGATATTAAAACCTAAACTATTTTTGATTATGCATCGCCATGGTAGCGTTGTGATAACATTTTATTTATTTTTTTATCATTTTTGAATAGTGCTGAAGCGAGGGCAGGTAAGCTGTAATTAATCTGTTATGAGAAAAGTTTCAAGTATTCAGAAGATGCACTCATTCATTTTGCCGTATTAAAAAGTTTTAAAAATGTATACAAATTATGATATATAACATAAAAAACTTTTACAACATTACTGCAATTTTTTGGATAACTTTGATAGAACTTTTAGAGAACATTAGCCAACGTTCTGAGAATGTTCCCTGTTAGCTGGGTCAGATGATTGTCACATCAGCCAGCGCAACGTGACCAAAACATGATTGTGTACCTTTAAGAAGATGCTCATCAAGAGGTTTCGCTGATCTTCTGTTCACAGCGATGAGGATCATGGGAGGAATGTATTTATGCATGCCAAAATATACCACACTGACAGTTTGTGTTGTGCCCAAAAAGTTTTATATCCTTCATTATGCTCAGTTGGCATAATCAAGGAGAGTGACGAGTTCATGCCAACAGGATATAACTCACCATGACAGACACAGTCGGTGCCTTCACATAAAAAAAATATCATGACATAAAAAAATATATCATGACATTTACACTGTACACCGTAGTGTTCTTATTTTTAATAAACATTTTGCCTGCAGTAAAAGACTTTTGACTTTTGAAAGTTAAAGGATTGTTGTTCATCCTTTTAAAATACAACAAAAAGCTACAATACGTGCAAAGCGCAGACAGCCACACCATCAGGTTCCCTGCTCTACATTACAACACATGCCCAGGGGAATCTTTCCAATGAAAACAGACGGTGTTTCACTGAAAGAACCACTTCAGGAGACTGACCTTCATACGCCGCACTGGAAGTTAATTTTACATCTCATTTAAAAGCAGTGATCAGAGAGGCTGAGTTTCCCCGGCAGATAGTGCAGCGGAAAACTGGGATTTTCAAAGCCGGTTTTAATCTTCCTGACCCTCATGCACAGAAAGCTAAACTACCCACAGTGCTCAGACCCAGAACAGCTTTATCACAGCTCACACAAAATGCCATTTACATGTATCACAAGATATTAATAATGTTATTTAGAATTTTCCAGGAACATTTAAAACATCCAGTTTTTTAGATCCAGTATTTAATAAATGAGATTTATTTTATTACAATGGCTGTTTGAATATAGTATGTATACACTTGTGTGTGTGTGTGTGTGTGTGTGTATATATATATATATATATATATATATATATACTACTGTTTAAATGTATTGTCTTCATGCCTGACATCATAGTGACAGTCATTTTCGTTCCGTTGTTTACAGATAAACCCGCCCTTGAAACAAAACCAGCTGTGATTGGTTGATTTACCTGTCAGTCAGACTGTCAAAAGAGTCTCTTTTGGTCTATGTGGTAGATATTTGGGCAGACAAGCTGCAGTGTAAACCTGACTTTATGCTGTATAGTCAAAGGTCTGGTTAAACAAGACTAATACTCACATAATGTGTTTGTTTTACTTTCTTGTTTAAAACATAGAAAGCTTGTCTTGGCAAACTCATAACTTTGATTAGAAGCTCACTTTTCTCTGTATTAATAGAGCCCCACACTGTAAGCATTTTTAGCGGTGGTTGCCGTGGGGCTCATTAAAACGGAAAATAAAATACATCTGAGAGCTTCGAGTAGTTCAAGAAATGACTGGCAATATCTAGTCTGCTCCCTCCTCCAGTTCCTGTGACAGGCAAATAAACCCTGGGAGAGAGCAGGAAAGCAACTTATTCAGTTTGGAATTGGCTAGTTTGTGATATTCAGCAGAAAATAATAAGAAGGGATGGGTTGAGGTAAACAGGCCAGGTATTCGGAATGCTGTTCTGAAAGGAGGCACGTTCAAGATTCGCGCCTCGCTTCCAGAAGAACCTTTTATCCACGCGTTGTTTTTGTCAGTCACTTCTCTTGTCGCATAACTGCCAGCTTTTATTTGCAGCGGATGACACTTACCACGAGCCACTGTGGAGCAGAAGCAATGAAGGCGAACATGTTTGTGCGAGGAGAAATGTTATCAATTCCAGTGGGCTCTTCGTAGTACAGGTCTGATATCTTTGGGCACACAACCAAAGTGTAAGTAAACAGCCGTATAGTCACATCTTCTGTGAGGTAGTTCAGACGCAGCCCCCACAAATTGAATTCATCCTATCAAAACGTATGCTCGAATTTCCATGTGCTATATTTAGCTTACCGCCCGAATTGATTTCCTCACTTTGGGTTCATTTGAATGCAGCTGATGCATTTCAACCAGGTTTTGATTCCCTCCTCAGAGGAGATGCAGTGTCTTAACCGTTTGGTTTTCGACGCTTATGGACCCTACGGGACGGCCTCTGATTGGTGATTTGAATGTTTCATATTCAACATGGTTCCTGTGATCTCACCTTTCTCATCAGAAACAAGTGCCATCGAACCCGCGCAGGGAATGCGGCTTGATTCGGCGCGCTCATTCTCGCGCTATATAACTAATACCAAGCCTGCCTAAGGCCCTATTTTACCCCTTTCCGCCAAACAATAGATCATCAGCGCTCCATTGACTTGATTGCCGCGGTGTCATTTTTGGAAAACGATTCAAGGTCACCTCTGTGAATTTGTATTATTTATCTCACTCATTCTCTCACTGGTTGGCAGATAACGTGCCGAAAACGGTGCTGTGTTAAACTGGGCCACAATGATTCCTAGACAACAAATTCTTTATTACCCTTTGATGACAGAATCATCTTCCCAGCATCAAATCATTTATATTTTTAAGCTGCTTGTGTCTTCCAATGACAGCATTTGTTCTGTCAAATACATTCATGGCAAAGCCAAAATCACGTCTGGTTAAAGCTCCTTTTAACGTTTTGCATATAAGAACCTCTTGGAATTTCCAAGGACTCCTAAATGACCCGTTCTGTTATCATAAAGTTATAACCTAAACCTCTCAGCCAGGTGATTACTGCAATTTAAATGAGAGCTCAGCTGACTTGCTTCGAATACTGATGATATTCTGTGATATTCAAAATATCATAAATATTTTACCATTATGATTATGAATATCATGCATATCAAACTGTTGAATGCTGTATGTTATTGTGGATTGTACTATGAGGCTACATTGTTATTCTGCTCGAACTGATTTGGCCAAGCAAGAGTTTCTGGGTCAATAAAGTTTGTTGACCTTGAAACAATATTTTGTAGAAAAACTGTACACTAACCATAACTTATCCCTAAAATCATAGGGAAATAATAGGGAAATAACGAATGATGTATAAACACCCCACCCTGGTTACGAGCCTAAACTTCATAGTAACTGCAAACACGTGCCACAAATCTGATTGGTTGATTGGGATGTTGACCCAGGGTCAACAATAACCCTGAATTGTTGTCCCAGGGTTAACAATGAGGCACACCCAGGAACATCTCTCACCTGGCAAAATCAGTAAGGCCATGTTATTCTATAATATGCTACAATTATTATACAAAACTCGATAATCCCACGAGTTTGGTCTTTCCAGTCAATGACAGAACGTGTGTATATGAACTATTAAGAACTTGAGAAGCAGTGAACTGTAAAACTCATTATTCTGCTGATTTTAGGTAACATGATGTAGAAAGCCATTTCAGGCTTGGTGTAGCGATGTCGAGAGGAGAGAAATCGCCTCTCAGTTTGATCATGCATGTGTGCAAATGTTCCTATTTCTGTTTCGCATGATTGAAAGTTCTCGTTCAGCCTTCACATCGTGTTCCATCAATCATGCACACAGAAAAAAATAGCGCGGAGGATTTACGAGGGCGAACTGCAAATAGTTCCATTCACATCGAAATATTCTAGGAACCGTTTTTCGTATTTCACAGTAGCGTTAAGGTTTAATACAGACGAATAGCGGGGCTCTCGCAAAATCATTTTTATGGGAACGTATGTGTGTAACACATCATGGGGTATTCGATTATGTGCTGTACATCATGCACATATTTGTGGATATGACGTGCATTTATCTCCTCGCAAATCAAACTCTCCAGTCATAAAACAGACATCTTTCGGATGAAGTTGTGATCAAGGCTCTCATTTTCTCCTTCTACTTCATCAAAGCAATGACCTGGAAATATGTCAGCTTGTAGTGTCATCACATTTAGTCATCTTTGAAGGCCACCTGCAGTTCCACTGTCTCATTTCCAGATCCTGCAGATTTGTTACACAGTGTCCCTACAAGTTTTCAGCTAGAGCGACAAACATTCGAACGCTCGAAAATGACTCGAAAATGTCATTTTATGAAGCAAATTCAAACTGTGTTACAGGCATCACTGGTACAGTTTAAGAAATGATCAGAAGTTTGTCGGAAAATATATACGCAATCATAATTTGTCAGAATACTGTACCGGCTCCTGATGTCATCGCTGTGAGAGGTGAAAATCAGTTTAGGATGAAGGGAAAGCTGCTTTTAAATGTGTCAACAACTAAACAATAAAATATTGTAGAAGATAACACGTCTGAATGATCCTGCAGCCAGAAAACAAGCTCACCACATCTACGACACCAGAAATAAAGGCATATCAGAAATGAGGCATCTTTTGACATGCTTACTGCAGAGGGAGTGAGCTGAGCTGAACAGATGGAGAGAGCAGCAGGGGTCTGGGTGGACCCACATTCCTATAGAGATTTCCCTGAACAGACAGAGGAAAGTGACTGTGCTAATTAATCCATCTTCCTCATTCTTCTCCTCATTCTCTCGCTCTCTTTCATCCTCTATGACAGAACGGGCACTGTAGGGCTTCAGTTTTTTTTTCGTCATGAAGAAAAGGGGGGTGTCGAAGAGAATTGTTAAACAGTGGCTGGTGTAATCCCTTACATAATAAAAATGTATGGGGGGGTGGATGGATAGATTCGTCTCTGTGGAACTGATTCATAATTTGGAATCAGATTAAACTGGAATTTTCTTTTGTTTCCTTCATCCAGAGTTTAATTATGGGCGACATACGGTATCCTGTTACAAAATAATATCGTTGGAAATGTATTCACCGCAGGTCAGAGATTTCTGACTGTCACAGGAAAGGTGAAACATCACATCATTTTTGTCAAGACTGATTCCGCTCTTAAGCGAGTGAAGAGGAAGTCTGGGAAGATGAATGCTTTGACTTCTGTCTCATTTCAGATTTCATTGTTTCCCACAGGGCAGAAGATGAAGGCTATTCCCCAAAGACTGCAGCTGTAGACGCAGTTATTTTTCTAGAGAGGCTCTTGAACACAGGACTGACCTTAGCACCGAGTGTTGGGCATGACTGCTTTGATGTGATGGGGTAAAGCATTCTTGTCACTTTTATGGGGAGTTTCGATATTGAGTCACACAAAAATCCCACCCAGGTCAACGAGCCAGAGGTGTGAGCGCCGCACACGAATTTTGCTGGACAAAAATGACCCTTGAAACAACATTTCTTTTTTCTGTGGAATGAAATGTTTACTTAGGAATAGAATTATTTATATTCATTCAAATGGTATGAACAGGTTTATTTCGTAATTTATTGTTGTATGTTTTTGTATTGTATTATGTTTTTGTTTTAATGTCAGTTTGCGTGTTACTGAGATTTATAGCTGCCAATAGTTGTATTTTAAACTTTCGCTTCTTTATTGCACGGAACCCTGATGAACTGTGATGTTACCATGGCAACAACACTTCGGATGTTTAAAGGATCGCCCGGCTTCCCCTCGCAGGAACCAAACGGGAGCAGCGATTTCACGCACAGAATCACTCCCCTGATACTGACTGAAGCGACGCCTATATACGCTCCCACCAAATGCAATCAAAATAAAAGAAACGCAGGGCCCTCGCCAGCGTCAAAAATGCGATTTTAACGCTCCCTTGTCATCTTTCTGTGAGACTTGGTTTTCTCCTTTGATATTCGTGCACTTATTTGCCATAAAGAAGATAATACATTGAATTTAATGATGAAATACAGTGACACAGGGAAGCAAGCTTAGAGAAAAAGACCGTGACATCATCATACAGAATCACAACATCATCTCTAAGAGTAAATAGCCGTTCAAACCAAAGGCTGTTTATAGGTAGTTGTGTATATGACGGTCAATGGTTGAAACTGTTTTCTGACCCAGCACAAAGCTATTCATAGTTACTTAACTGTATATCTGCTTCTAGACTCCACATTAAGGATCAAGTGATGCAATCTCGTTGTCAGGGTGTCGGAAAGGAGGAAATGTCACTGATCATATATTGCTCTGTATTGAATTATTCAGCGGTGTAAAAATAGCACGTGTGAAACCTTCCACTCCGCGTGGAACTGAGCTTTCAGATATGACAGATGAGATACTGCCCCCTAGCGGATGTGACGCAAGAGTGCAGAATACTTCACGCCGGATGCTTTTGTAATTAGGCCAGAATTTCAACATACAGTAAGAGAAAGATTCAGTGTAGTTGTTTTAGAGAATTTCAGAACATGAAAGATTAATATTATTAAGCACTTTAACTCATGTCAAATGTGGCATTTTGACAATACTGTTTAATGAATCGTGTGCTTCTATGGTTATATTCAATGGGTCATTTGGTACCAAAAAAAGATTATATTGAAAATGACTTTCTGTAATACAGCACATACACGAAGGGTGCTGTATTACATAGGCAAAAAGCTAGAAAAAGCTATAAACTAAGCTAACCATAAAAAAATCACTCTGCGCTAACGATCCAGCTCTCTAAAGTAATGTAATGCTGTGAAAACAACTTCACATCCAGTCACAATATCTCACATAGCTGTGATGAGTTTGATGGATGACACATTCCTGCAGTGAACTTGTTTCATCTTGAAATTAACCAGCTATAAAAAGGCTATGCTGGAGATCCTGTTCCCATAACTTTACTGTCACTGCACTCCACGATTCGTCATCTCAGATTAATTTCACACTAATAACCGTTTACCCTCAATCATTTTTGGAAGACTAATATGCTAATATTGTTCGTGTATGTATTACGACCACAGATCATTCATTATGGTGTTAAGGCGGATTAATAATAATTCATAAATACGAGAGGTTACGCTGGGTTTAATAATGCTTAATGAACCTTCAGTAACTCCATAAAGAGTTAACTAACAGATTTGATCAGGTTTAGTTTGTTGATAGGTGTTCAACAGAGTTCAGGGTACTAACCAGTGTTTAATTCAGTACATGTTTATGTCAGTACTTATTTTAAGGTTATCCCCTTCCTTTCTTGCCAGTACAAAGCTGTTAATAAAAGCAATGACTGTTTCTGAAAGATGTATGAACCTACTGGACTGACAGCTAAATGAAACAGTGTTGGCCCTTTCCCATGACAACTTTGTGTATCATTTAAGCATTAGAGGCAAACACCATATTTGTTTGTTTTTCTAACATAAAATTAACCTAACATGCTCTTTTGGGAAGTTAATTGGCACAAAGAGGCTTGTTTCTCCGGAATGGCAGATTACAAGGGGAAACAACTAAATCTAGGTCTCTAGAGCAGGCAGCAAGAGCCTCAGGCAGGATCTGTATGCCATGCGATATATTCCCGCCAAAGAACAAAGATGCACAACGGTCCCTTTTCATAGCAAACTGTAATTACATAAATATGTAGTCGTACACACCCACAGTCATTCAAAATGTTGTTGGCACCATTAATAAAATCCAGCTACTTTTCAATTTGTCATAGAAAAGGCTGTTTTTCCCTCACGGCCTCGTTCATTTCATGTCAAATAACATATGGTGTCCACTCTGAATACAGTCTAGTTAGTAGGCTAAGTATAGGCTATAACAAACAGGCCAATACACACACACGTTGGTATATGCGGTTTATAAGGAATCTCCATAGATGGAGAATATAATGGATTTTATACTGTACAAACTATATATTCTATCCCCTAAACCTAACCATCATATAAACCACATATTTAAAACCACACACACATTTAAAGCTACAGGTATCTTCATTGTAAGATTTAAGACCATGAATGACCAAGAAACCTGTTATGTATTGGCATGATCTAAAATCATTTGTCAATAGAACATAATACAAGCGAAAATTTTTAAAAATGTTTTGTCTGTCAAATATTGTTGACTGGGATTTGTTCAATAAAGCTCATTCGAATCCATACATCAAATATGACCTTTAATGAACAGTGTGTCGAGTTCAATATAAAGATGTGAAATATAACAGCTTTAAGGGTTAATAAAACCCAACGATCACAGATCTTCTCAGAGCATGAACTAAATGGGGATGGAGACAATGGTGGGCAGCTCTCCAATGGGTGGAGGGTTGTATTTTTCGACACGCATGAGTCTGCGGAGGATGTCATCTCGATCCCTGGGCCAGGTGAAGATTTGTGTACTCTGAAGCCATGAAGGGACGTGACACTGACAGGTAAACAGATTTCAGACACAACAGATACAATAAAGATTAAATAAGCGTAATGGTGTTTTATCTGTTTTGGTTTTTACTTGTATTAACTCGTTTTTCTAAAATGCGTCTCTGTAAAGCTGCTTTGCAACAAGGCAAAATTGCGAAATGCGCTATAGAAATAAAATGAACTTCTTCTGTACAACACAAAAGATTTGTTTCTTTTTTGAAGAATATCCCAGTCACACTTTTTAATATAATGAAAGTGAAGGACGACTGATGTTTTCAAGCTCAAAACCAAACCAAACAAACCACAGTTACAGGATCATGATAGCGGTCCGATTAACTTGTGTGCCGCCTTTAGAAGCCCTCGGCAGTCTTATGAGTCTTGTGTAAACAAACAAACATTTTAGGTCATTATTTACCACATAAAACAACACAGTGGCTTTTCAGCACGTTTGCGATGCAAAAACAACGAAGATTATTTCTGGAGCTTCAGTCTTAGCTCTCATTTACTCTTCATTATTTGAAAGCAAAGAACCACCAGGATATTCTTCAATAAACAAATCACCCTTCGTTTCCCACAAAAGACAGACAGTGTTGAAATGACACGAGAGTAAATACATTATTGTCATTTTTAACTGTTTTACCTTCTTGGCACCAGGAAACAGGATGGGGATAAATCTGTAATTTCTGGCCCCGTTCTGAATGAATTCATTTTGTAACTGAAAGACAAAACGCGGATGGCAAAGGCTGAAAACCGCTAGTCCACCACTTTAAATCTAACAAAGAGATTTAAAGCTGTAATACCTGTTTGTGTATGTAGACAGTGTTGAGTGTCTCGTCATTTTCCATGCAAAATGATGCACTGGTTACAATCTCGTGGTACTTGGGACTAATAACTATGATGATCAGATAATCTTTCTGTGCGTTACAAAACACACACACACACACACACACACACCATATTCATTAGCATTTTCATGCAATGTTTCCTTCAGTTGACTTGTTCCTCTCTATAGTTTACATGAGGTTTATTTTGTAACTGCTAAAACTAGCCAGGTAGGAGTTATCACTGGTTGAAGCACTGAGGTCTAACTGCCCAGTTCTATATGAATACACTTGGCATTATAGACATTTACTACACAGTGAATACGTGATAGGATATACTTTCAAATGTATGCCAGGGACCAATCCTCAGCATTTACAAAGTGACATTTCTGAAAGAAATATGATGAAACAGAGCTCAAATGAGTCGAGTCTCAATGGAGGCTGTGTGTGTTGACAATACTCCATCCACTGCAGTTCAATGGTGGGAATACATACATAAATGCTTGTTTTAAATATGCAGAACGAGTTCCTCCAGCTACAGGCTGCTCTGTTTTAAGACCTCCGATTCTTAATGATAACATTTGAGTGAACATTTCGAACATTTGTTTTAATCAGAAGCCAAAGGCAAATATTTAAATATTACCAGACATCAAAATGAATTGCAATGAAATGCAAACGACACAGGCCTGTTCACCAGGAGAGGAATGAAAATGCAGAACAAAAAAACTACAAAGCAAAACTAAAGTCTACTCACCAAAGCAAACAGAAACACACACTCGTTTTTCTTACAATACATTCAACACACAACCTGATAAACAATCGGGACAGATATTTTGAGTGACCGTGGCCTCGTGCCTTAATAATAATGGAATATCTAAAAGGTAAATCTTGAATGTATTGTAAGTCACTCTGGATAAACGTGTCTGCCAAATGTGCAATTCAAAATAACAAAGACTCTGTCAAATGTACCTGACTGTCCAATGCAGATCATATTCAATTATTAAACGTTTATTTACCTCATTTATGTATCGCTCCATGAAGTCAATTTTGCTTATGCTTTTAAACTGCTGCTCAAACATGTCAATCTGAAAAAACAAACAAACAAACAAAATCAGAGACGTCAAATTAAACACTATAATTTGGAGACGGTAACATTCGGAACGTGCAGATTCGTCTTACGTGAGTATAGAAGCCATTGTGTCTCAGTAGCGCGGCAAAGTTGATAATCTCTTTGACGTGTTTTTCGTTGTCTGCTTCGTAAGTAACAAACACCTTCCCTGCAGAAACGAAAAGCCAAAGCAAGCATTCAAACAGCCTTCCGCAAACAATACGAATTAAAAATGCAAAATACGACTGAAATTAAAACAAATTATTTTTAAATTAAAATGATAACCATCGTTTTCATAGTTTATAGACTCAAAGATAGTAAACAAAATCTAATATACGTGCAATGTTTGTAAAACGTTAACAAACACACAAATTTGATTGTGTTTTCATTTGGGAAGCTTCTTAAACGGTCAATAACACGTTGACATGCGCTGTCGTTTTTCACTGACGTTAAAAGCACGCAAATTCTGCTCAAATTCCACATTCTTTAAACGTTTTGCAACGATTAACTGTCTGTACTCACTCTGCTCCAGGGACAGGAGGGCTGTGCTTGGAGTTAGTTTAGCTCGAGGGTGTGGAGAGGTGTGGCCACTGTATAAATGACAACACCCAATCAAAACCCAGACACTTAAAGGTTTTCCGTGAAAATCAGTAACCTAACATATCTTCAGAGATCACAATTGCACGTTACCTCTGAGTGAATTCTGACTGTCTGCTGTTTTCAGGGCCTGTTGGAGATGAAGGGATGAAATATATGAGATATTGAGCAAAACATGCAATCAAAGATGATTCAAAGTTTTGAAATAAATTCATTACATCATATGTTGATTAATCAAATCAATCACATTGTTCAATCACAATCTGTGCATGATTAAATTATAATTTATATAAAAATGTGTTTTTTATATAATCGGTTGTTCTAAACGAATGAGAACAGACAACACTAGTGCAAACATAAAACGTCATTTTGAGCGATACAAAAACAAGTTTACCATTCAGATATTTAATCCTCTGGCACAAAGACAAGCTGGTTGCCCAATCTGCCTATGTAATTATTCAATTAGTCTGCCATTTAGTCTGGTTTGCACAGGCTGGCCAGTTGGGTTACTGGCAACCGTGTGATTAGGATCTAATTATTTTTGACTTTTAAAGATGACAGGGCTATTGTTCATGCCTTGTGTTAATAATGTTGATTAACTTGCTCCTGGTACAGTTTTTACAAGTTCCAAGTAAAACATTGACTTACTGACTCATGTGGAACCCAAACAAGAGTAGACTTACGTGGAGGCCAACAGGGCATTTGATAACGCGATCTGTGAAGGGACCCCTGATCCATCTGACATACATCCAGAGGGTACTGGCTACAGCAGGGTGGCCCACGAGACGGGCAGGGGTGCGAGGGCAAGTAGTAGCTGTGAGGAGTGAATGCAGTTGGAGTTGAGCGCAGCGAGCGAGGCTGTTCTAGACTCGATCCTCCCTGACTCTGCCTGTCTGGAGAGCAAGAGTAGCAGGAATCACCAGGGCAGCTACAAAAATTCCCAGACACCAAGCAGGAGGCGAGGTTGCCACGGGGGTATTCCACTGAACTACTGCCCAGTGAACTCAAGCAGGGCAGGTCGCTGTTGTGCGTCTCCAGGGTGCTCATAGACACCTCTGTCTGACTGGGGAAGGGTGTCTGGGGATTGTAGCCACAGGGTAGACCTAGAGGGGGCTGGTATGGGCTGTAGCTAGACTGTGTGGATCTGTAGTTGACGTTCCTGCCCATGCAGGTATTCGGAAAGTCAGAACGGGAGCTGAGAGAGGATTCATTTGCAGACACGCAGGAATCAGCGCATGCAAGTCGAGAATCTGAGGAGTCCGAATCACAGATAGTGTCGTCGATACTGGATTTATTCATCGTCTCGTCGTTCTCTTCTGGAGAGTTGAAGGATTGTAAGCTGTAGTGGTCAAAGGGAGGATATACCTAGATTTTGAGAAAACAAAACATAAGAGTTTATGAATTCAGATATAGTCTATGAAACAAAAAAATTTAAATGTGAAGAGATCTATTTACTTCACAATAACACAGTGTTAAATGTAGAATATAGCGAAACAACAAAAAAGAAAAACGACAGTCATGCATTTGAAATAAAGGTAGCGCAAACACAATTTTTAAGCAAAATGTCAAGAGCTGACTTCATACACCCACTAAACATCTGAGAGCAGTTGTGTAAAGGTCACTGCAAAAGAATTAAGAAAGTTATAGTTAGTTCTGAGAAAAGACGGTTTGATATTTTGATGTCTAATGCAGTGACACATTGTCTGGTGTAAGTGTCCATATCCTTTTTGAGGTCTCTGTATTTAATAAATGAACTCTGCTTTTCTTTTATCCTTGATGTTGTGTTGTATTGTATTTTTTAAACGAAAATATGGGATGTGTTTTGTAAGCGAGACAAAACACAAGCATATAAAACAATGCTAAGCATATAAAATAATGCTTAATACAGTTTCATGATTAGTATTTAATATGAATGCCCGGTACACTTTCACGAATTCATTGGAAGGTGAGACAAGAAGGTTCATTTTGGACCCTGCACATAGATGAATACACAATTAAAATGATAAATTCGGTGTCATTTGGACCTTTTTTTACCTATACGTAGCCGACTGTAAGCAGCGCAGAGATGACATCATCCTTACGAACAACAGACATGGCCTGCGTCCATTTCAAACCCCCAACCAGCACACAACTCTGAAAAAGTGATCAGTAGGTTTTAAAGCACTGTGCTGTTGTATTAGTGCTAACCACACATAACAAAATGTCTTGAGTAGTTTTGACTGATGATTAAAAGCCGACATTTAGAAAAAAGCAACAACCTTTGGCTACTGAAACCACGAGTCTGTAAAGGGGATTTTCTTTCGGTCCTAAGATCTAGTTACAGTATGAAATATCAGTGTACATCACATCAACAGTGGAAAAAACCTCAATACTGCAGCGCAGACCGAAAAGAGACATTACGGGAAATTACAAGTAACAAAGATATTCTATTTCAGAAGCACGAACTAGGCAAATGAGATGCTGTGCGTTTAATGACGTTTATTACCAGAAAATCACAAGTTATAAATAAATGTTTAGATTTATAAGTCTATTGTTTTAATATCTATACGGGGAAAATATGGAAACTGTATTCACTTACGAATATGTACCATGGTAACCACATTGTCTGCCAAAATGGTACAGTACAGTTATTACCGTAAATCTAAATAAATGAAAACGGTATCTCCGTTTAAACAGCGTAAAAAGCTACCATAATATTTCTGTTCTTTTAATTGTTCTAATGGATTTGGTGGTTGCTTTTGAGGTAAAATGTTGTATTGCATCAATAATTGTGACGTAATCTATGATAGTTTGGCGAGGCATCTTATAAGTGTACAGTCGTGGTACAAGTTCATACTCGCTGCCGCCGAGCTCAGTGGCACACATAAGTTAGATATACTATCCAGGTAATGTGACCCTCTCTCTTATTTACAGTCTTAGAAACGACGACATGTCTTTAAACGTCACAAGTAGCTCGTTTAAAACGTTTTGTAGAGTGATTTTAATCTTATAACATAAACACTAACTAGTGACGGTCGATAAGAAACTATTTGTTGACATAACACAAAAGTACTTTGACACACGTACATACCGGTCGGTGTTATCAGCAGATTGACTTTCAGATGTGATTTAATTCCGGCTAAACAACGTAAAGAAGTGTTGATGTTAATACAGACTGACCGAGCTGCTACACGTGTCGCAATGGATAAGTATACTGCCGAACAGCGTCTCAATACCTGAGTATTGACCGCACACACTCCGCCTACTTCCTCTAAATCACATCCTCCAGTTCGTGCTTTTGTTTATCATACACTAACAAAACACAACACCACCATGCACAATAACTATCCGGTTGATTTTATTAACAAATTGTTGGATTTGGTCGATTCTCAAAACGTAAACGTCGGTCGACTGTAAGTATACACTTGATATTTCCAATGAGAAAGTGATCAAAACATGACATTTATATATGTAAGACTATTGTTATAAAATGTGTTTTCCTTTTTATTATTGATGCGGTTTTTAGTTATACTTTTATAAACTGTTTTATCGCTTGTTTTATCAAAATAGCCGTTTCTAAATGTTAAATTCAAAATAAAAAACATTTAAATTAAAGGAAGAAAGGAAGGACATGTTTTTGTTT
The DNA here is from genome assembly GCA_036877575.1 of Botia almorhae. NCBI lineage: Eukaryota > Metazoa > Chordata > Actinopteri > Cypriniformes > Botiidae > Botia > Botia almorhae. The sequence goes on along the minus strand of JAZGTJ010000026.1, from coordinate 150,933 downwards.
TGTGCATTATTTTAATTTTGAGTACAATTATTACAAATACATGAGCTTTGTCTAACCTTTTGACCCTCAATCGTCTTTTCCTCCTCTTCATCGCTCTCATTAAGATGAATGGGTTCTTCGTCCCTGAGCTGTTGTCTGTCGCGGGACGCTTCCAGGATTAGCCTGAGGTCCACATCTTGATTGGAGCTCCCCTCCCCTTTAGACAGCAGCTCACCCACACCAAACTTAAGGATCTAGAAGTGATAGCAGAAATACTGAGAAAGAAAATGACTTCACACGAAGTTAGGAAACCACAATTAGACACGCAGATACGAACCAGGAAACGGGACATAGTAACAGCACAGCTCGTCAGATATAATGGAGATAAGCTTAAGAAGTAAAACACATGCACCTGTCTTGACCAGAAGTTTGAGCAGAAGTTGCAGATTGGGTCTGATCCAGCATAGAAAACCGCCTTCATCACTGTGTTTGTGAGACCCAAATGTTAAATTTTGTAATGAACACTGTTGTGTCACATGGTCTTCAAATACAAGTATTTTTATATGAAGTTGACATAGACAGAGTTGTGGTGTGCTGCAGAAAAGTTACACTGATATTACACTGATATTACACTCACACACTTTGCATCAGTGTAATATCTGGCCTTTAGTTTTTGTGTAGTTTTCAGTTTTTATCTCATGCAGATGCAATTGTAACGTGTGTTTAGGTTAGAAGGTAACTTTCATTTCATACGAAGGCACAGATAAGGTCTGCAATAATGATGTATGTCATAACACAAGGCCAAAAATAGATAATAAATGATACATTTATTTATTCATTTGCAGATTCTGCTGTTTAATAAAGTGTGATGTTGACATCTGAAAATCAGATTGGTGCTTTCAGATTGTAAACTCACCAACTTTGGTGCTTAAAAGGAATATAAACACATCTTTAATACAAGTTATAATACAAGTTATAAACACGTTTTTATAAACAAGTTTTTGATAGCTAGGCCACCCTCCTGACCGAGCCATCCAGACACTCAAAACTGTAACCTGCAGAAGTGGGAGGCACCAATCAATGCTGGCAGTCACACAGCCGGTAGCACTTAAACGCACACGCAGCAGTAAACACAGGATGTGATACTGAGCCCACATCAACTGATCTAGATCAGGAGACTAGATTACTAGAAAAAAATTTAGAGTACGGTTACACAAACGCTTCCTATTCAGAATACAATTTCCTTAAAAAAAAATCTTAAGCACGATTTCCCATGAGCGTCATCTTTGTGCGATTCCATTGCATTTGAAATCTGGTTTTGTTCTGTCTTTGTTAACATTGAAAAACAAGGTCTTCGATGGTCGGTGAAGTATGCCATGAAACCATAAATATAAGAGAACGTGAAGCTGCGCTCAAAGTGTAATCTCTGTAATCTATATATAATCTATATATATCCAGCATCCTAAGAGATCATAACTCGCTATTCCACGGATGTGTGTACAGCTACTGTATCCGCGAAGGTTTACTTGGTTGTTCCTAAAGAAGAGTCGGTATGTAATCTGCATGCATGCAAAGTCATCAGCAGTGTCAGGGGAAAACAGACTGGGGCTGTATGAAGGCCAGGAGGGAGTACACTTCCTGCAGGTTCTGTGTGGAGGTTGTCAGATACAAGCTGATACCTGTCGCAAGCTAAATACAGGGCAGAGTTTAGAAGTTTGGCGCTTTTACCGACTGACTGACAGTCACTATACAACAGTCAAATTTATACTGCACAGAATACACCTAATGTATTCACGTAACCTTTTTGAGGGTGTTCGTGTCGCAGTGATCGCTGGTTCTTCAGTCTGTGAGCCTCATCTACATCTAAAATCTTCCAACTGGGGGAAATAAAGGTGGTACAATTACTTAACTTCAATTAAAAGCAAAATTGTATTCAGTACACCAAAACGATGATCACTTTTTTAGGTATCTGGCATCTTTCAGCGCCGAAGGGAAAGACTGTACAGAAAGAGCACACAGAGAATGGAGAATGGAGGAAACTAAGCCTTCATGTGAGCAAAATATTAACATATCTCTTGACCTTTGATTAAAAGATTTCAAATATTCAAGAACTTCCTTATAAGGGCATCAACAGTTTAAGGAAAATGTCCACGTTCCTGAAAAATCATCTATTTCCTTTTAACTCATATACCTGTTCTATAATATTTAGTGTTCTATTGATTTTGTCTTATTTAATCATTTATTATTTGTTTTCCCAGTTTAAGCATCGGTTTGAGGTCCATCAGTGTGCAAAAAAGCAAAACAGCACATTTAAGAATGTAAATAAATTTGTAATGTTTTGTAAATTATTTACACTTGCAAATTGTAAAAATGCATATATAAATAAATTTCACCTTGAAAACTGAACTTAATTGAAAACATCAACATTGATAGAATGGACCAGATACCAGAGCAGTTCATATGCTGCTGTCTCTATCTAGTGACACTGACAGCAGTTTTTGAGACAATATCTGTTACTGCTGGATTACAACCCAGTATACCCATATGAATTCTCCTCAAATCATAAATTTCCTTATCATTTTAACTCGTCTCCAGTTTTCCAAAACAGACAAAAGTGCAGAGCACATGCGTTCCATCGTAAGACAATCTCAAGACAATCTCAAGCATAGGCCAGTAGAGAGATGGTCTACAGTAAATGATGACCTCTCAGTTATCTGATTATAGCTGATAGTCGTGTTTTTTACGGTTTGAAGAAACTTAGACGTTACTGTAGTTTTAATACTAACAATTTAACATGAGTGTTAATATAAGGTTACGTGTCACACGCGACTGGCAAATTTAATTGAACTTCAGCATGTAACTGTTTCCTAAAACAATAAGTAGACAGACACATAAACAGATTTTATTTTCCCAATGAACAGTCAGCGATGTTAATATGTGGCAATAAAATTAAAGGTGCAATCCCAAAATGTGCAACAAATGATGATAAAACCCTAAAATTAAAAGGTTGTCATTCAAGACATTTAAAAACATTCAAGGTTAACAGCTTAATCCATATGTATTATATATTATATTATATATATATAATAATGACATTTCAGAAAAGTAGTACAACTCCATCTCCTCAACAATATTTTTATAAATATACGTTTTACAGTTTCTTGTAAGTTTGACAACAAATACATTAAAAATACATTCACAAAATGTTTGTCTTGCACCTGTTTAGTGTTTGTATACAGGAAAATGTTTCCTGTATACAGGAAAATGTTCTAATGGCCATTACAAGTCCCACAGTGTCATTCGGATCATATGTGGGTCCCAAACCACCAAGTTTTTGAGCAGAGTGTCCCATAAGAGTCCAAAACCCCCCCAAAAGTCTTCATTTGACACACATTGAGCACAGCATAGAGAAAAACTTCAGGACGGCATCTCTGGAGGAAACAAATAAAACGTGTTTGTTTCTTGGTATGACATCATTTTTACAGTAATTTTACAGTAAATTTCTATTCATTATATGCACACACATTTATGTCCATAATGACTTTCACTAATGATTTTGTAATGAATAATGATTTTGAACACAAAACATAACAAACCTTGCGAATGGAATATATGACAGCCCGTACCTATGGCAACGAAAAATGCATGTTTTATGCATGTCAGCATTTACACTAGACACTGATCATTTAATAATGTAATTCTGCAGTAAATAATGTGTTAATATTAATATAAACACATCAATAATAATATTACCGGTAATGCTTACCAAGCAAATGCGAGGGCTTGCAGAATGACAAACAGCAAAGTGAGTGCAAAGATTTTCCACTGCGGTACAGACGACAGCGTTAATGAAAGCTATAAACGACACTTAATTAGATTTAGCGTATGTTGTATAAGAGTGATCACAACTCACCCAAAATACTGAACACAGTGTAAGAACCAGACATGTCTGCAGAGCATAAAACAGAAAGTGTGACTGAGTATCAAATGACAATGTGGGTAAAAATATATCGTTTGTGCATGGATGACACTATTGACACTATATGTTACTAAAAACTGCATATATCTGAAATTATTCCACATAAAAATAAAGGTTCTTATAAGTTCTTTATAGCAATGCCATAGAAGAACCATTTTGGTTCCCCTGAGGAACCATTTAGTCAAGGGTCTTTCTAACCTTTTTATAGTCTAAAGAACCCTTTTCTTTTACCAAGAACCTTTTGTGAAACAGGAGCTTCTTTATGGTACCATACAGCCAAAATTATTCTTTTATGGCATTGTTAAGCACCTATAGCATTAATTTCAGTAGTACAAAGCTAAATATATTTGAATTTTATAGAACATTTCTTATAAGCATGTTGTGCAACGTTGGGTTGTTTTTGTTGTTAGTGTGTGTGACAGTCAAGCAATAACTCACTATCATAACGACTGTAGCGAAGGCTCTGGTCTTGTCACACATTCTTTTCAGTTGTTTGACTGGCCCCATCAAAAACATGGTGCTGGGTTCAGATTAAAAAGTGACGTCATTCAACTGACATAATATATTTATTGCATGTTTTACTGGCATAATGACTCACCTTGCTAACGAACATATGTTCCCGAATGTGTAAAAAACTATGAAGAGAATGATGCCAATTTTGGGTATAAACAGGCAACACACCCCCTAAGATATGCAAAGGTAAAGGTTATATGTAAATGTAAATGTTATGTATCGTACGTAATATTATGTGAATATCAGTAATTAAAAGTTAAACAAAATGATGTAAGACAACCCTGTAAGATAAAACAGGTTCCTTTCGTTATCTCTTTACTTAAAATACTTTAAAAGCCATTTGGCTTAGCAATGTTGATACTTTTTCTGTCATTCCTGAAAGCTGGTCAAACCGGTGATGCAGCTCCTTCGAACCATGTACTTTAAAATGCAATCGCTAAACAATCTTCAATTCGCGTCAGTATGTTGAGATAACCAAAATAAACTTATTTAAAGTTCAAGTCACTGACCAGGACAGAGCACACCACTCCGATGACCATACAGGCGACGAATCCTTTCACACGCGTTCCCCATCCCAGCGTGGACGCCTCGTTCGCCACCTGAAGCGACGCGACAACCATTTACACGTTTCCATTACACGTTACACGTCGGTTTCATTCGGGAAGTTGAAATATAAGTATATGTATAGAATATAACATCAATGTTGTGTTTAGTTTATATATTTTTGCTTATTAAAGTAAATTAAAGTTTAAAAAAATAAATTAAATTAAAATAAAATGGCAATTAAGTAAACGCGATTTAAATTTTCTGGAGAAATAAAATAACTTACCTGCAGTATATTCCGATTGTCATTGTTTCCATCACGACCACTCAGAACAGCTCTTAGTTTATCCATAACTTTATATTCGGTTTCCTTTATTAAATCTATTAACTATAAATCCCTGCAAATCTGTACAATCGCACTTGTGTCATCGTCCACCTGTCAGTGGTTTGACATCATTCATCGCATATCTTCACCTTCTGGGTTTCATTCACATGAACATGACAACAACGCGTTGTTCCAGCACGCCACCTGGTGGTGCTGAAAAGGTGCATCCAAATAGCTAGGACCGAAAAGGTCTATGTGCCGACACCACACAGAGTCTGTCTAAATGAGAACTTGAAAAATACATAGCCAAACGAGCCTTGCACATTGTTAAACATTAACAAAATCATTTTATTAAAAACATTATCGTCAATTTGAAACAAAGTAAATCAATAAATACATGTCATAAGCCTCTATAAATTTTAATTTCATACGGATTCTGGGTATATTAAACCACTATTCTTTAAATATGTAGATAATATAATACTACTAAAATAAACAAATAAACAAACAAAAAACTGACAAGGGACAAATAATTCTCAAATGTACACAATACTATATTACGTCAAAGAGAAACAATGCAAAATTGTATTGCAAGTTTTAAATTATAATTAATTCTTAAGATAGGGTGGAAGTGGAAGTGTTAAAAAATAAATAAAACAGCGACCACACAAAATAGCAAACCTCATGTACGTATAACTGTAACTAAACGTGGAGCATCGGTCACCTGCAGTTTGATGCGACTGATCTTAAAAGGCGAGATTCTGTTCACAAACACATGGTTTGTGTTCTCTCAGCTGCTCTTTAGGAAATATAGACAGGCCTGGTGTTAATGACAGCACCTCTCTATCTCTTATACTTTATCTTGACACTTCTCTCTAAAATCAAGAAGCAGCAGATGCAGATTTGCGAGAAAAGTAGGTAAACGTGTGAAAATGCTCATAAAATTTCATCCTCAGACTCCAGTTCTTTTTCCCTCGGTTTCAAGAGTCCCATTTCCATTGGCGGCATTCTCCTTAGTTTGGAACGGACACCACTGGACAAAGAACAATGAACATTTATTTTAAACCTATTATGAGATTCTCTGTGAACTTGAAACAGTATGATGTGGAGACACAAAAACTTCTAAGTTACGTTTTCTAAACTTTCTAAACTGGTTTTGTACGTCATGCCTTTTACAGCAGGTAGAATACGTGCACACTCACCAGAGAATAGACCGGTACACTGCAGCAACAATGAGCAAGGCGAACGCCAGATGCCAACAATAGCATAACGTTATGAATGTCGCGTTTTCGTGGTCTGTCGGATCCCATTTCACCAGACTGGGTGGATATAGCACAAAGCCAATCTAAAAAAAAGGTTTTGTAAAAAAAAAACATTTCAACAGAGAGTTGATGTCAAAATATTGGTTTACACTTATTTTGTCTGCATTTGTACGCACAAACACACACACCCACTGACCTGCCAGAACCAGCTGCCCTGCAGTATTGTGAGTGTGGCTCTCAGCAATTCGAGCAGGATATTTCCCCTGTGGAAAACCTCCAGGAAGCAGATGACAGCTTGTCCAAAGATGGCATAGAGGAGAAGAGTGTGAACGAGGACATCAAGCATGTCTCTACCATGGAGATGGTAAAGGAACAAAAATCCTGCAGAAAGCACATTGTAACGACCCGCTGTATGATTTCACGACACATCAGACACTCGATTATCAGTATAAATTAGATTCTATTACAATCTTTGTACTAACTGAACATGTGAGTCATTCTTACATGCAATACACACTTAAACTATCAAAAAATCATTTTATGAATAAATTCAAATTACATTCATATAAGCTGTACACATTCGACAGACACATTCGATCAGTGCAGTTCACTTGGAATCGAACCCACAACCTCTGTGCTGCTAGCATAATGCTCCACCAGTTGAGCTACAGGAACGCTCACTGTACCATACACGTTAATTTAAGAGGGAAGAGAATGACCGAGCTCTTACCCTCATTAAAGAAAGCGAGACCCAGCAGCATGCGGTCTAATGCCAGCGGGGCAACGTCTGTGCAGTGGACAGTGAGAGATATGCCTCCTGCGATAGCAAAGAACAGATACATGGTGGTGTGCTGCCAGTTCACCAGTTGCTCCCAGCGCTGAGTGGAAGAACTGAGGAGTTGAAACTTGGGCCCACCTGCTAAAAGCTGCTCGGCAAGCATGCCTGTGTAAAAATCAGAAGACTTAACAAATGCAGAAGTCAAATTTCTAATAAAAAGTGATTTGCAGCTTAAGATGGGCATCTTAAATACGAGCTATTTATTCGTTGTACTCCTAATGTTTAAGTTCTTTAGCAAAACATCTATGCACTAGAACCCTATAAGGCAAAAATATTGATTAAAACAGTGTTGATGAATCTTCATTTTCCCAAAAGTGTTGGAAATTTGTTTTTTTTTTTATAATAACGGTATGACATCAACTTACCAATAACAGAAAATGACAGAATAACTGCTCCTTCTATGATTTCCAGGCGCCGTTGTATAGCTCGATTTGCGAGCCTTCCTCCACCAGCACTTTTGTTCCGGCGGGTGGTGTATAAAAACGACTGCTTTCCGGCCCACCATAAACCAGTAATCAGGAAGAAACTCCCAGGTAATGCATGGCCTTTAAAACTTCCCATGACTTTCTAAATGTCCTGGAAGTTGAAAGAACAATTTTGTTAAAAAAAGCCTCACAGTAATAATTATGTCTTCAAAATATGTTTCCCTTAATATGCTTTACAAATTGTGGTTAAAACAACTGTGGGGGTAAAAGTGTGTCAGACATTGAGGAAAATGGCAACAGTATGGAGCCTAAATGTGCCAGAAACAAGCAAATGATTCCATACACACATGGACAGACATGGACTGGAGAAAAGAGAAATGTCATAGAAACAAATCAAGAGGCACAGGAAAGTGCCGAGAGCCCTCAGTTGGCTTAATGAGGGTGCAGGAGAGCCCCTCACAGTGCTATTTTAAACAGCACACCAATAGCACAGACAACAAAGTAAGAGCTACTGAAAATCAATGCAAAACTGAGACAAATCAGAAAAACTGCATAATAAACTCTGTATGTACTGAATAAGAATAAAATAGTGAACTTTAATTAGTTCAGTTTTAAAGATCAGTAGAATTTCAGTTTAAGGGGGCAGTTCAGCCAAAATGTAATGTTTTTCCTCATTTACCTACCCTCATGTCAATCCTTTATCACTTGTATCTTCTGTGGATCACAAAGAAGACATTTTGAGAAATGTCTCAGTGGTTTTGTGTCATTGGGTGCCACTGTTGTCTGGTTACCAACGTTCTTCAAAATGTTTTGTTTTGTGTTCCTCAGAAGCAAAATGTCATACAAGTTAAGGAGGACATGAGGATGAATAAATCACAGAAGAATTTTTATTTTGGTGTGAACTATCCCTTTAATTAAATAATATCATAATAATAAGATCATCCTTTTGTTCTTTTAATCCATCCAAAAAAGCCGCGACAGACGCAATATTTAGAAGAACAACATAATCAAGTTGTTTTGTGGTTCCTTGTAGTGGTTGATTTCTGAATAATATTCAATCACAAGGTGGATCAATACTGTGCACCAATATCAATTAGGTATTGTGACTAAATTCCACATTCAATAGCAAGGCAGCCATTACTGCCATAAACAGCTGTGTGTTTAATCAGTGTAAGTGTGTATCTGAGACTATAGCTTTTCATCAGATCAACAACTCCTTCTGCCTACACCTGCTTCCAGAAAGAAGCTAATGTTCAAACTACTGCTACAAACAGGTTAAAATCTTGTGCATTTCTAGGTTGGAAGTTTTTGACAAAACTAAGAATTTTATCACATAAGTAAATTATGAAACATTTAGTTTTTCTATTGGGTGGAATATTTCTTTCCAGAAAAATCTGGAACATGGAATATGTGTTTTGCTCCATGATAAACTAGTTGGATAACACTTTTAACACAATTAGACTCCATTCCTTAACATTTGTTAATGCCTTACCTAGTATTTGAGTTGTTCATGTTAGTTTACTGTGCAACTATTGCATCATATTGTAAAGTGGTAGTAATGTTTTTAAAGTCTAACAAACATTTTATTATATCACTCTTGTATGACATTGAAAATTAAGCCAATGATTAGCATCTGTGGTGCAGCTTTGATTAAATCAGTCTTTCAGTGGTCTGAACACCCCTTAGGATGCTGTGCTCTCACCATGGAGACAAAGCTCCGTGTACCACTCCAATAAAGAGGCCCGACCCTTATTTGCAACACCATGACTAAACACGGGCTGTAAGTAAGAACAACATTTAGAGTTGTACACAAAATAAATACACTCTTAGTCCCTGACGTAATCATACCTTGGACTACATATGTTCACTACGAAATGACTAAAAAAACGATTTAAATTCTTAAAAACTATGTAATACGCAATAATAACTGTAATAAACAATGCAAACATCTAGTGAAGACGAGTTTATCGTCTTCGCATATTTTGTTTATTGTGTAGGTCTAACGATTCACGTTTTATTGGGCTTCTCTCAAAACATAAGACGTCTTAAGAGGCTGAAAACAGCTTTTGCCCATTGTTACTGGCCTCATTGTGATTATAAAACTCAATATATAAATACAATGACAGCCACCAAGGTCCGCTATTTCAAGTTATAAATTATACAAGCGGAAATAGTAACTTAAATAATAAGAATAAAATAATAAGTAAAATAATAAAATAAGTGATAAGATTCGGACAAATCGTCGGTGATAACATAGTGAACATCTTACCTTGCAGACTGACCCAATAATTTGTATAGTCTTGGAAGGAGAAAGGAAGAAATCTCAAAGTTTGTGTTTTCATCAGATTTGCTCAGGGGTCCTCAAACGACTCCAAATCCGTGTCCCTTTTTAACCTTTTTGACCAAACCTTTATCTTCCCTCTGGAACTCACATCACCTTCTACTTTTCCAGCTGTTCCTCCGACAGATTTGGTGGTCTTATGTTTTCAGAGTCTTTTAACCGGACCCGCCCACTCTAATAAACGATTCGTTCGTGGGGGCGAGCGGACGTCATTGTTTTCTAACTTGATTGGTTAATTTACCTGTCACTCAACAGTTGGTCTCTTTCCGTGACTTTACTGTGATTGTGCGCTACACAGTTAACTGACATTTTAAATCAGTGGTTTAATAAACTTAAAGTTTATATTCAAAACGTGTCAGCCTTTGTTGGTATTGCGTTTATAAAACCTTAAAATTATTTATATACCACAATAAAGTTTTAGCATCTCGATACGAACTTTCTACTGCATGAGATGTGATGAGATACGCTTGTTCTTTATCAAAGCACAAGGGCGAGTTTCTCGGTTGCTTTGTCCCAGTTGTGAAATAATACATAGACGACATTTGATATCTATTATATTATAAAAGCCTAGACTCGTTATTTTGTGTCTTTTATAATTATAGGGCGGGACATACGGGCACAGTTTGGGTACGTGCACAAAGGCACGACGACGTCTCACTGCATTAAGGTCCCCATATGCCAGTTTATTTTACATTTGATAATATGTGCCACTCATATTACCTGCATACGTACACATTTAAATGTATTTAAACTAGACAACATCCTGGCACAGTTTTAAATTCAAACATTTGAACTGTTCTTCAAAGATAGCTATGAAAAAAAAAATGTTTCAATATAAAAGCAATATTTTTAACCATGTAAGCATTTCTTAATATGCGAGTATTTAATTAAAAGTATCATCTTCGTACAAATAACAATTTCTATAACTGCAACTTAATATTTACATTTGTGGTCATCAGAAACATCACAATAGTGGTGTGGAGGAGGGGGAAGGCTCTAAAGATTAAAACAAAGACAGATGCACGCTCAGAACTGTCTTACGGTATCTCAGACATTGTCTGCAACAGAGCGAGTGTATAATAATGTAGGATTGCTACAAATACTATCCTGTAGCTAATTTAAGCCCACCTGCCTGCCTTCAACTTAGAGCTTAAGGCCTATTACAAATATATTAAATTAACTATATTAAAAAATTGATGTTTTAATTAACTGAAAATTCTCACATGAAGTCAATATTTATTTATTACTATTTAGACAATTTACAGTTTACTAATGCACGGAATTCAACTACCGTATACTACAAAACGAAAGCCTGCAAACAAACAAATCACTGCGTTGAGTTCCAAGCAAAAGTAGTGTGAGGCTAAACACAAATTCAGTGATATCATATTAAGATTTAGTTTATGTATTTTTGGTATATACATATGGTATGTGTCCAGACAAAGCCGCAGCTGCACTGGAAACCATCAACGCTGTCTACGTAAAGAGAGCCGGCGATGGGGCAAGCGATATTCCTCCTGTTCCTGGCAGAATGGCACCTCGTTCCCTCGCTCGCACACCGCTGCTGAACTCCTACTGCGTGGACGCGTGGCGCGCTCCGGCCGTTTCGTCTTCACAATCCATAATTAGAGACAGCAGATTCAATGTCATAGCCGGCACAAGAGCAGCAAGCATTGGAGAAACTCCATGCATTGTGGGAGGGGAAAGAACCAAAACATCCTGGTTCACATGATGTCATGCATAAACCTCCATATCCATTAACATACTGACGATAATTATAGGGAATGGGTGTGGATGTTAACCCTTTCAATCCCACCTATATTAGCTAAAGGACCAACTCAGAACCACTATCACTTACAAGGTAATGATCAAAGCTACTTTGGACACGTAATGTGAATTGTGCTCTCGGAGGCAACAAAACAAAAATGGGATTCAGGAAATGTTCACCTCTTTGTGGAAATGATGAGCGCAGTGAAGTTCTTGGATGCCACACCTTTCGTTCCTTAATTCATCATGACAAATAAGACATATGCTATCTGTATCACCCTAAAAGCAACACATGGAAAATGATCTACAGTCAGAATTATTATTAATTATAATAATTATAGCCAAAGTAAATATGTGATCAGGGTGTTGATAGTGGGATGAAAGGTTGTCACAGGTTCAGGGGCCTGAAACAATGTCTAACTGTTAATTAGGAGCCCACAGCAACATGTGATATATAGTAGGATAAAACGTGATATATATGTGTGTGTGAAATACAGTATGTTAAAGTATGATATATATATATGTCATATATTGTAGGATAAAACATGATATATATATATGTGTGTGTGTGTGTGTGTGTGATATATAGTATGTTAAAGTATGATATATATGTGATATATAGTAGGAGAAAACGTATATATATGTATGTGTGTGATATATAGTATGTTAAAGTATGATATGTTTGTGATATATAGTATGTTAAAGTATGATATGTTTGTGATATATAGTATGTTAAAGTATGATATGTTTGTGATATATGGTATGTTAGAGTATGATATGTTTGTGATATATAGTAGGTAAAATTAAATAGGTAAAATCTGGTCCTTAATTTACCAGTGATATCACTTTTGTGTGCTTGTGGAAATGCAGGCGCTTCTGTAAGGACTCGGAGAGCTCTGGGATGGTGGTGATGTGACATTCAGGTCCCACCACTTTGGTTCGTATTTCGTCTGAAGACACACGACGGGCACGAGGGTGGGAGCGCACCTCCTTCTCCTCACGGGTCATTAGGTGAACGGGGGCCAGGCTGTTGGCATGCATCTGGTTATGCATGGCCTCTAGCTGAGACTTGTCAAAGAGAAAAAGAGGAAGTCACCAGATGACATCAGCGGAAAAACAGCGGTAAGACACATGACACAGAAATTCAATTGATGAAAAATGTGTAGTACACCACTTGTATAAGATGTGCTTATACAAGAACCTTAAGCCGGAACCAAGAACCTTACGTGGTAACTTGGGTGATCACTGCCATTCACCGCTGTTTACAGTAAGCTGTTTACAGTAAGCTGTTTACAATGATATTAGATGATTTCCAAACAACTATGGATAATGCATATATTACCAAGTGTAGTAAGACTACACACAAGATTAGAAAAGTAAAAACACTTTTATTCAGCTGAGCTGAATATATACACAGATTCTAGAGTCAAATTAAATGTTTAAATAATTCAGTAAATGTTTCTTCTGCTCTTCTCACATTACATCTCATTACATGATGGTCATCTTACCATGCAGGGCAAAGATGCGCGCCGGTCATTTTTGTGGCGCGACTGCTTCACGAAGCTCCTCTTCCTCACTTTGGCGTGCTCCTCCCCCGCCCCGTGCCCCCAGTAACTGCTCATCCACTTGGTGAAATTTCCATCATCGTCCTCATCATTGTCCATAATAATCGCGGGAAGCAGCCGGAGAGACAGCTTGGGAATTGCGTGTGGAGCGCTCCGTGCGGCTCCTGTCTGTTGGGAAGAAAAAAGGGACCAGGGTGCAGCCAACAGAAGAAGATCCGAGTTCAGTGGCTAGGTTTGGTAGGACTGAAGTTGTCCTGGACCTGGGCAATAGGCTGGGCTTGGTTTGGCTGGTTGTAATTAGATTCCTCCAGTTAGCTGCTCACAACCGGGTTTTTGTTGCTGACTCAAAAGTACACACGCACCACATTGGTCCAGATCTTTAAATAAGTGAGTCTTCTGTAATCTGTTTAACATCAGAGTGGGAGGGGATGTAGAGATATAGTATAGGGGCGGTAGAGAGGTATAGGAGAGACAGTGAGAGAGAAAAAGAGAGAGAGAATGGTGGTGTTTTTTGGCTTGGTACTCTGCTTTTAATCTTTCCATTACAGAGCAATGGGTCGGGCGAGGGGGTGGAGAGGGGGGGTGGCAGTCACACATACTGTCTGCAACTCCAATTCCCTCATTCCTTTCACTCACTGAGCACATCAAACCTGTCAATAATTATGGACCGCCACAATGAGAACCAGTGTGTGCTAGAGAGAGAGAGAGAGAGAGAGAGAGAGAAATGGCATCTATGAAGCACACTTGTCATAATAGATATGATACAAAATGTTGTATAACAACCATAACACCAAAATCACATCCACAAGTGACACAAAAAGTTGACATTCACAAACAAGCATCACAATTTTGCAAATTTGCTTTCATTATTGTGTGCTGGATGTATAGCCTGTTTTCCCTTGTAGCCAATGTATTTTCAGATGACCCCATTTTGCAGAATATGATAAACCCCCTCCCTTCAGAACACTGCAATCTGGGGCACACAACAACCACCCCCAAGCCTTGTCTACTGTCCTGCTCCAGTTCTTCTTGCTGTTGGCCTCTGGGGCGGCGTTCAGTATGAGAGGCCATTGACAGTGCTAATACAGAACACCTGTGGTCATTTATCTTTGACCTTTGCCCTCAATTGCAAGAATGATTTTGTTATATGAACTCTGGGAATTCTAGGTCACTCAGTCTGTTTATTTGATTTATTTCTTGTGTGTAGTGCTTTCAGTTTTGTGCTTTAGTGGTGACAAACAGATTTAAATAGCAAACATATATGCAATAGTATGATAGTATAGTATATAGTATGTCACGCATACAGACGTGGAATGTGTTGCAGTATAAGTTATTGTCTCACAGAGATCCAGGTCTCTTAGAGTGTTTATGTCAGCCTTATTTAGTAGCATAAGACAAATACATCTAAAAATGAACATCAATGTTTATTTTTTAAGGTTCATAATAATAAAATAATAATATATTTAACTTTGTTTAACATTTGTGCTATTAATTACAATTTTATTTTCTAAGATTTTATTTTTTTTATTTAGAAGGTTTTAATTGATGTATTTTGCTAGTTCCTGTCATGCTATTTCATGCTGTATTTATAAGATGAAACACACGTGCATAAACACTGTATGTAATTAAATTTGTACATGTGTTCCTAGTTATACCATACTCAGCGTTTTAGTGTATGAAGCATCTTTGTCCATATAAAGCATGTCTGCTTCTGTTGCAGGTGATATGTAATACTAAAATAGTCCCAGTCTTATACTCGCCAGCCTAAAACAAGCAGGGAGGACAATATTTGCTCCTGGTTTCTAAACAGAGACTTGTATAATGACCAGGCAGAAAAAGACAGAGTGCTTCTAAAATTAGAGCCAATCCTAGTCGTGGCATCTCACGCATACAGACGTGGAATGTGTTGCAGTATAAGTTATTGTCTTACAGAGATCCAGGTCTCTTAGAGTGTTTATGTCAGCCTCAGGAGACCTCATGAAACAGTTTACAGCACTGAGGAGAAAGTGAGAGTGACTTATGAGGATAACCACTGTCCATAGGGCTCTTAAGATGAAAAGTATATATTTATATTTCCTTATTTTAGAGACAATGTACAGTTAGCCAATCACAAAACAAACCCCCAAAGGAGTGATTAGGCTTATTTTTGAATAATTACTGGCTGACTTCCCAGCTAACAGGGAATGTTCTCGGAATGTTTGCTAATGTTTACAAGTTCTCTCAAAGTTATCAAAAAGGTACTGCAGCGATTATACGTTATACGTCGTATATCAAAAATGTTATGTCTAAGTAGTTGTGAAATGTTTAAGAACGTTACAGAATTTAAAAAAGGTTGAATAAAATTCATATAACCAAGCAACAACATTACCAAAACAAAAAAACCTTTCAAAATGAAGTTTATAACGTTTTTGTTATTTAAACTGTACTGTAAACACATTACAACTTAAAATTGTTTACATGACCCCGTGTATTACATGGCTGCTTACCAAATATTGCCAAATGAAATAACGATTTGAGCTGAAATTATTTCAATTATGTGAGAGGACGTCACAGACTGAAACGACAGAGTTAAAACAAGCAGCTATGTGATGGTCATTAATACAATTTAGCAGCCATTACCAATGTGTGTAGAGTGCCTTGACCAATGAGAATCCAGATAGTTGAGAATAAATAGGATATATGTCTTCTGATATTATAAGAAATATTACAAAATATTCATTTTGATTCGGAGGAATGTTTTGTAGGCTGATTTGCACACTAATAAGATTTCGGCCTTTGGTTCTGTCTCATAATAACGTTACTAGCACAAAAACAAATTGATCATGTCTCGTGTTCTAGCTGAGAGCTATGATTGATCTGAACTTGCTATGGCGACGCACATTGTGCATTTCAATTGACATTTTACATAATGTGTCAGTCAGACAGCCTAGATACAGTACTGAGATTGTTTTTATCCCCTGAGCATGACACACACTGGTTATGACTTCTGTTACATTATTTATGGTAAACCATCATCCAGCTTATCTGTGTGGAACCCAAATCACAAAGAACAATAAACAGTTTGATTACAACTATTTGGGTTATAGGTTAAGTACAAGCAAAACCTTATTCGACCTGTACCACGTTCAATAAGAATTAATTACACAGAAATGTATCAATAGAACCAGACAGCTCTGACCTTTGAAGATTAAACTACAACACAAACTAATAGTTCAATAATTAATAAATCAATAGCTTTGCGTTTCCTCACAATAGTTTGTGATGTCTCACATTAAATTCCGTGTTCCCTCGCAAACATTTTTGTCAGACGGTTGTGCTGATAACATGTATTTGTTTTTATTTTAAAATTTTGTTTTATAACTTGAGAACATCCGAACAGAACCATTTCCAGCAGAGATGTTTGGACCTCACTATATCTGCGTAGTACAGAATCATAAAGCACAACACTGGAAAAAACGGACTTTCATATATACCTGAAGAGGTCTAAGGAGAGAGGCTTATAGTCCATCTTAACTGGCAGTCAAGAATGTTTCAATATTATTATATTATAATATTATAATATTATAACCTCATTAAATGTGCATGTACAGTCAGTCTAAACAACTTGTCTATATAGTATTCACAGTCCAAGAGCCAGAATAAAGAGTACCCAGAGTTTAATCAAATCAACTTTAAGTTAAGTTAAGACAACTTAACTTCCCCTTTTACAATGAAACCTTTGTACAGTCTTTTTTGTATATATTTTCGGTTAAAATTTTAAGGGTTAAAGTCAAGCGTATAATAGAATCCGTGCTTTATTGTATGTGTTGCCAAATTTTGCCCTCTAGTAGAATTACCCTGTATTGCAATCTCAGGGAGAACCTGACATGCATTATGATACACTGTACTTGTTTTTACCAGCGTGCTTAACGAAGCACTCTCTGAATACTAATTATACATAATAAATGTAATTTATTAAATTTATTAAATGTAATGTAATAAAAGTAATAAATGTGTGTTATTATAACTTACAACTGTACGTTTTAAGAACCTAATTATTATTAAATCTTATTTTTTCTCATTATGCCTAACTCCCCCTTTTGTGTTCCACAAAATAATGTTCATGTGATTGCGTGTGTTGCATTTAGATTTTTAGATTAACTATCCCTATATTGAAAACAAAAAATTGTTGGTTCATTTTAAAAATAGTATGGCATGCATACAAAGATCTTTGATCTATGAGGCTAATAAATAAACGGATTGTAAAATCTCAGTAAAAAAACAGTAGGATCTGTTCATTTGTTTTTGTAAATTATCCATCAACATGCGTAATCGACAGCACTCTCGTCCAATTGGAATAGGTTTCTGACACGCCCACTGGAGCGGCCACGCCCCCTTAGCGCTACACCCGGAAGCGCAGCTCGATTGAAAGTACGCGCAAACTTTACCGGCTCAGATTTTGCGCAATGGTACGCGTGTGCGCTTTTCCTGGATGCTTTAACCAAGAGAAATCACTGAGACTCCGGCAGTGCGCATCAGCGCTGGAGGAGAGCTTGACTTTTCACACGTTACCGCTGCATGACCCAGAGAGACTGAAGCTGTGGCTGCTCGCTCTGCGTCGAGACGCCGGTTCACCGGTTCAGTCCGTCCGGGGATTGAGGGTATGCAGTGAACATTTTTCACCGGACGACTTCAGCGCAGCCGAGAGGAACAGAAGACGACTGCTTAAACCAACAGCCGTGCCTGTGTGGTGTGCGCAGCGCACCGAGGTACGTTTGGAATAGGACATACAAAATATGTGTCTACTGTAATTATAGAATCAGATCATTATTGTCGAACTCTTGGATGTTGAATACATTTTGTGTCAGTGTACACAACATATTTATATACTAAACGACACGATGCATTTTCTCAACCGACTCTGAGTGATCCATGACCAAGGTTGGTTGCTGGGTCAATCCAGTAAAGTCTGATTTCTGTTGAGAAGGTAGAGTCAACTAGCACAACAACTTCCTAATGTCATTTTTCCCGTCATCATTATAGGATAAACCAGTGCAAACCGAACTACTGTCAGACCAAAAGGACTTCAGTTTCGTTCATCGGAGTTCAACCTCGAGTCCAGATGCGGAGGAAAGGGAAGAAAAAGCAGCTCAGTGGAAGGAACGAAGATGGCTGGTCGGCGAGTCCAGTTTGATGAAGCTGTTTAGGACCTGCCATCAATGCGGAAGGCCAGTCACGAAACTGGAAACGACAAAATCAGGAAGCATCCTCCACGTTCAGTGGGAATGTTCAAAGAGACATAGAGGGCAGTGGAGTTCACGCTGATGTTTAGAGGATGCCTGTAAACTAGAGACTGTCTGAATGAAACAACACTAAAATACTATGACAGTTTTTGCTGCACCGCTACTGAATGTACAGAGCCATGACAAAACAAATGCTTTTACAGGGTTGTGAGTTGAATGTGATGGAATATTGCATCACAGAATAACACACAGATAATAAACAGGCCGCATACAGCAACACAAGTGGCTCTTATGAGCCGGTTCTTTTATACGAATGGATCAATAAGGCCGAGAGTAAATGGTTCTTAAATAAACTGTTAAAGAACTCGCTGAATGGCTGATGGTTCGGTGTGTTTGCACAAGGGAAATTTCACCCTGTAAACTGTTATTATTTGATCTGTCATATTGTTCCAAACCCACACGACTGACTTTTCCGTGGAACACAAAAGGTGGAATGTTAGTGACTGACAGCCTCATTCACTGTTCGTTTTCATTGCACTGGAAAATATTCAGTGACTGTGAAAAGTGACAGAGGCTGTCCGTCCTCAACATTCTGCCATTTGTGTTTCATGGAAGAAAAAACAAGTACAATATTCTATTCATCTAATATCAGTGCAATTATTGACTGGTTTTCACATGATTTGATTGCAAACGTGGCTATTTGTTATTTGTTACAATTGAAGAGTGTTGAATACAAAGACCTGTAGATTCTTTTTAACGGTTGTTGCTTTTCATTGGTGGAATCAATGATATGCAACTATTTAATCTGCCATAGCACACAGGAATTGCAACATGCCAACATAACACAGTAAAGCAAACAAAAATCAAATCCACATAAGCCCTAAAAATAGTTTAATGAAATTTAAGGACATCATAATACTCTTCGGAGGACAGGGTGACTCTCAGCCCTTCTGGCCTAGAACACTTCTAGTTCAATAAATTAAACATTACGTTCAAAACATCTGTGTAGCATCATTTTTTTAAAGTGTATTGCGTTTCTTGAGCTCTTTTTATAATGTTAATGAAAATTTCCTTCATAATTTAATAATACAGGACTTTAATACCCATGTATTGAACATTGAGTTTACATTGAGTTAAACATGACATTTTGGTGCAGCTTTTTACCCATAAGACTTAAACACAAGGACACTGTTATGATTTAATATTACTGTTAACGTGTTGGGCTAGGAAATAAATATCCATGTACAGTTTTGAAAACTTTGGGCAGTTCTCTGTGTGTATAAAGTGTATGTCAACATACTGAAGTAAATATATTTCAAGAAATATATATAGCCACATTTTATTCGTACAGTGTCGTATTGTAATGTTACTTAAAAGCTGCCTTTGAAAGTCAAATTATTTTGTTTACCTTATTTAATTTTTTAGTCTTTGCTCAACGTAGTCCAACCTCAACTAAACCATGCTAACCATGAAACTGAAAATTGAAAGCAGGCATAAGCGTTGAAAGTCTACACTGAGACAACTATGAAAACGATTGTTTAGTATTTTTAATTTTTTAAGAACTTCGTTAGCAGACCTTTATTTTGACTGCATGACGTCACGTTCTGGACCAGGAACTACTTTCATCCAGCACTTGACACTGGTGATCGGCTGCTTGCTATGCCCTTGTTAGCTACGAAGCTTGTCAAAGTGCCCCATTTGGAAAGATGAATGAACTTTAATGTCAGAAAGATATCGGATAGACACCTGTACTTGCTATTAAGTAGCTGACAGCAGTATGTTACGAGCCGGAGGAGTCGTTACCTGGTAAGTAGAATCATCAGCTGTATCTCAGTACTGCTTTTAACGCAGAAACATGAGTCTGGAGATTAATAGTCTGGTGATGGACAAATGAATATAAAATAGCTCCATACGTCTCTATATAAACTATAATTGTGAAAGCTAACTTTACAGACTGACTCTCGCTATCTGATCGCTATTACATGGAAGCGTTGAGTAAGCGACACTGACAGACTACACTAAATATGATAGACACCACCCAGTCTCTTTAATATACTGAAAACACTTTCGGTTTTGGTCGAATCATATAATTAAAAATAAATAATGAAAAAATTTAGACATCTAATTTGACATGCCCTACCCTTTTGCAAAGCAGAACCCTGTCACTGTTATAGAAATCGCTACTGTTTTTATTTTCTTCGTTTTTGCTTGTCAGTTTATCTACAGTATCTTAAGGTGATTAAATTGCGTTTCACTAGCGGTCTATTAACACAGTTGTCAGAATACGAGCTGCACAGCATGTGCTTTGTTGTGTATGCAGAACAGAAAGCTGGAGATCCCCTCTGAACTGTTTAATAAATGCATACGCCTTATTGTTGCTATATTTAACGAAATTACTTTACGTTACATTTAAATGCATAACTTAAATTAGATCCCATATGCTTCAAATATTTCGGTAACATGATATGTCCTTATAATAAGAGACTCAGTTTCTATATAAATGTCGCTGGATGATTACAGTGTATCTTATCTCCCCAGCATGGCCTGCAGAAATCTGCTTCCTTCCAAAATGGGGGTAAAGTTTCGAGTACCGCTGCAGAAACTGCACCCTCTCTCTCGTGCCATTCACCATCGCTACACTGCTAACAACAACCCACAGAGACCACCTCACTGCTCAGCAGCTCGCCAATACACGTCTCTCTCTAGACTCCCCATGCGTCCCCCCAAGTCCCGGTCAGGAGGTCATGGATATCAACAGCATCGGACCTTCTGGGTAGCCCGTCTCGCTGCCAGACTGCTGAAGTTGAGGTACATCTTGCTGGGCACAGCAGTTGGAGGTGGATATACAGCAAAAAAGGTATGTTCAACTATTGGAATGTCTTGCCCCAATGCAATGCAACTTCAATTAATTTTACCTGCATAGAATTGACCTTTAAAGTAACAAATATGTGTCCTGTTTCTCTTGGGGGATGTTGTTTTGAAAATCAACTCCACGTGAGATTATGACACCCCTTCTTTTGATTGGTTCATACACTGAGGAGACTGCTAGCTGATTGGTCTTCTTCTGCAAAGACCGCCCCCACACCTAATCCTAACCGTAGTAGGGAGAAATAGGGGAGTCGTAATTTCACAAGGAGTCAGATTTCGATGCTACAGGGATATAGTCACTGTCAAAGTACAATATTTACTGATTACATGCCATTTGCATGACAGTTGCAAATCAGAATACAGTTGTGGTTGTTATATTTATTGCTGATTTTGCTTAGTCTTATACAACGAAAAGCTAATGACATTTCTTAAACATGGAGAAATATACTGGGTTGTTTTTGTTGTTAATAATTTGTACCCAATACCAAATATGGACAGTATGTATATTCGCTATATATATTCAAACAGCCTTTCTGTTTGTGTAGACGTATGACGAATGGAAGGACATGTTTCCAGATATGAGCCAATACACATGGATTGTGCCAGACTTTATTTGGGAGTTGAGTGAAAACATTGACTTGGGTAAGCGAACTGGGCGCTCAGAGAGACTTGTTTTGATTTAACAGGATTCATATACTGTGGATTTGTGAATAATTGTTTGGTTTTGTTGGTACAGTAACTAAAAGTGTCTTTCTGGTTGGCTTTCTGATAGCACAATTGCTTATGCTGTTGTGAATGTTTTTTTTTTCTGTCTCCGAATAAAGACAAACTTGCCCGTGCTTTGCCTGAAATGGAGGAGATCGCCAAACTTCTACCTGACATGGACAAGATCAGCGAGAACTTCACCTTCTTGAAAAGCCTTCTCTCCAGCGGTGAGCAAAGATACTGATGAACACAGAGCTAAATCACAGCCTGCTAATAATCAGGCAGCAATCTAGTTCATTGAAAGTGTACATAGACAGTAAATGTACAACGTTAGTTAAACGTTTTTTAAACGTTTAAAACCAAAAATATTTCCCATATTTTCAGTCTTAGAATTGTAAGGTGTTTTATTTTATGTTAAGAATTCATTTTAACGTAGGTTTAACATAGCATATTTGTACCTGTATTCTTTTGAGGTTGGCATTTCTTATTTAGCTATACTTCCAACTTTTTGAAAAAATGTACAATCCAAAAACAAATACTCAAAAGATACAAATACACAAATACTCAATTCTGAAAGCCTGCATTAAAATGTTGCTTTTAAAGGTTTATAATCACATTAAATTATAATATTTCCATTAATATATTTTCCAGTTTTTAGCACTGACTGCTAATCTTCTAGGGCCTCAATCCAGTGTAAAATGAAATAAACTCTCCGCCCTTTTTCTGCAGTCTTTGTTTTATTTTCATTTCATTACTTTCTGTTGTCCCTCCCTCCACCCCTCTCTTCGCGTTCTTCACAGGTTTGGGTAGTGAAGTCATTGGAGCTTCTGGCCTGCTTCTGTTATTAGGTGTGTAAACGCCTCACTTAGTGTGCTGAGATTTCCTCTGCGCTGCTGTACCCATGCCACCCTCTGTTGTAAATGGACTTAAGTTGATGGGGGTGTGCGACTCAGAGGATGGACAGATTAAAACCAGTTGATATGTTTTTTTTTAGGTCCCCTCAGTTAAGCCATTTTTAACTGATTAAGTTTGTATTTTCCCACAGGAAATTAGAGGCTGATAATGAAAAACAAGCCGATACCCGATTAATCGCCAGTGTTTTTTGCTGATAACAAATGGTCAAAAAACAGATACTATTGGCACAGATTGATTGGTAAAACCTCTACAAGAAACTATTTCCTTAATACTTTAATTACTTGTTTATGTCTTCTAACAATTTTATTTACGATTTTAATTTGACTTTTCGTAATAGACATTTATCTATAATCAGAATATGTAGTCTGGTTCATTTACATTCAGATTCAATCAGGTGTAAAAATCAGAACAGTGCGAGTCAGTCAGATGCATTAGCAGTTACAGATGCAGTTACCGACACTAACAGTATCTGTTACTGCTCAGATTTTAATTGCATTGCCACCTGGTCCCTTGACTTCACCTTTTTTTTCTTGAAGGGTTTTGTGGGTGACATTCACCATATTTGGCATTCAGTATTTCTATTTTTGCTGTGTGTTTCTGTGTATATATATTTCTCTGGGATATGGTGACTGTTTGCTGTGGAAAATAAGAAATCTTATGCCGCTTTGGCATGTTAATTCTTATCGTCACCTCCAATTTAATGCTTTGGCCAATTTTGTATGTTCAAAGGCTCAAAAGCTTAATTTCCTTATATATTCATGTGTTTTCTCAGAAACCACAGGCGAATCAGCCCTGAGAGCTCCAGATTTTTCACCAGCGTCCGCAGCTGACAGCAGTGATAAACAGTTCAAGAAGGTAAATAAAGTTTCAAATCGGTTTCCAGCACGCCCTTGGTACATGACATTGAAATCATTTTACGTTCACACCTTATCATAACCGAAGTGGATTTAGCTTCTTTACTTTGTCAGCATTTTTCTGCCTAGCTGTTTTACTTTTAAAGCATTAACTAAATTGTCCATTTCTGTGGAGTTGTATTTTTGACATTTTAATGCAAAACACAACCATCCCTAGCTTCCCCTGCACTTCCTGTCAGGCTTATGGTGGTGCTGCCAAATACTGATGTTGTTTAAATAGCTTGTGATAACTCGCTAATGTTAAAGTTATTGTTTATTAAGCTGTTCCACCCCAGCATATTAAAAACACAGTACATGGTCAAAAGTATGTGGACACCAATACATCATACCCATCTTAATAGGAAATGGCTTCCGCTTTGGGTCTGTAACAGCCTCTGCTCTTCTGGGAGGGCTTTGTGCTATATTTTGGAACATAACTTGGATTTGGTTTCATTGAGCATCAGTTTGAGGTGGTTTGGCATTAATGTAGAGAAATGGCAGTTTGCATTCCAGTAGATCGTTTCTCATTGGCTAGTTGTGGTATTCACCATTGTTTCTTCTGATGTAATGTAACATGTTATTTAAAATGGGCTGTGTCCACATACTTATGACTTGCTGTCGTGTTGTGTAGCTGTTATAATAAAATAAAGAGATACGACCACTGAGTTGTGTGAATTTGTTCGTGAGCAACGCTGTAGTTCTGCTCTTCTGCTGTTTTAACGTTCCTGTACCTTATATTTAGTAAATAATGATGCATTTCCAAACTTCAATTGAAAATATTCTTAATGAGCCATGCTGATGCCTCTTTCAATGGTCAGTCAGGCACACATGTGGTCTATTGGTTTTTACACACATGTGGCCTATTGGTAGCTCACTGTCTGTGTAAATGTTTTCCTCACCCAAACCCCTGACATTCTGTTTGTCTTCATTGTCATTCAGTGCTCTCTGAGAGAACTATTGCTTCCTGCTTCTTTTTTGTTTAATATCAGTGTTTATTCTATAGTACTTTGATTCATCACTTACGAATTAGCCGTGAAGATTTTTATATTAGCATACCTAGCAAACCTAAACGTTCCAAGCAGATGGGGTTGAGCAGTTATGTTGCCAGTCGGATATAGTCGCATATAGCTCACTTTTAAACCAGTGTGAAGACAAAAGGGAAACGAATGAGTATGTATGTATGTAAGCAGCAAAAAAGCATGTCTAATCTTTGCTCTCTCCAGCTTTAGCAGGCTTTGCTCCGCTCTGCATCTAAATTACTCATCGTACATCAAATGCTTGCTTTGCCCGGTAGCAGCTGTTTTATATAATCTATACATTAAAAATGAGGTCAGGTCATGAATGAGTTAATTTAAGTGTGAATATGTGCTCTATTTGTAGTTTCCTCTGGGGTTCCTAAATAAAATGGCCCCTAACTTCATGAGAGATAAAGATTGCTTAAGATCCATGACTAAATTATCAAGCTGTACATTCACTCCATTAGCTCCGCCCACATCCTCCAATTGGTTGGTAAGCAGGTTGATTGACTGCCCGTCTTTGTCACTGTACCGTCCCTCAGCAGAGGCTTCTCAGCGACCTCATTCTCATTCAGCAGCAGATCCAGCAGCATGAGGAGGAGATACGGCGGGTGGCGGCAGCCAGTAATGCTACGCCTCCGCCAGTTGAACCCTGCCCCAGCTCGGCCCCGAACCACAGCCCCTCGCAACCCAAACACAAGGTGAAGGTCCATGCCCCCCCACTCCACGGCTGTCATGCCAGTTTTCTACTGCCCCTTCCATTCAAATTCAATTGAGATTTGAAAATATGAATTACCTTTAATTCCCACAATGCAGATTTTAATGATCAGATTTTATTTGAGCAGCATTGCAAAAGCCCCGCCTCTGAACTCGCTTGTAATTGTGAATGCAAGTATTTGCATATTTTATATGATAAACCAAAACCTCACCTTTCATTATTATCCCGTATATTTACACAATCCCAAAAGTGCAATTAATATTCAAATATTCACTGCATGGAGTGATAAGCTATTACTTTGCCCCAGCTGTTGACCTGCAGAACTAACCAGCCTAACACCAGAACCAATCCTGCTTGTTAATCGGCTTAGACACATTGTGTAGTTGTTTACTTTGTTTTCATATATATGTGTGTTGGTGTTTGTGTCTTCCACGTTCATTCACTCCTGCCTTGCGATTGGTCTGTGTACAGTTGCACTGTAAGTGCGGACCCAAAAATGATTCTGCTGTCTTGATTTGCATTGATTTATAATCTAAAGATCCTTTACCAATCGTCTTTTAGAATCTGAAGTATAGTGAATTATGTTGAAAACAAATAGTTGTTTTCCTCTCTCTTCGGTAACTTGCCTTTCCTCTGCTGGGATGCGCCTTGGAATTTAACGCATGAGATTTTGGGTTGTTCGTAAAATGGCTCTTACAGTGGAAAAATTGGGAAGATGATCAAGGAAATAACATGATCTTAGTCTGCTGCCCTGTTTCTTGTGCTTACAGTCATCTGAAAAAGAAAAAGCCGACCAGCTTCAAGACGAACTGCTAAGAACTCAGGTATTAACCAGTTAGCGTCAGTGTGATTGATTGTAGACCGGCTAATTTCGAATCTAGTTGTACTTTTCCAGTTGTAGTTTTCCAAGTGTTTGTATTTGTTGTAGTTATCCTTAAAATGTTTTCCTATACAGTCAAAGTACCAACGCATGCTGGAACGTTTGGAAAAGGAAAACAAGGAGCTAAGAAAAGTCGTATTGCAGAAAGATGACAAAGGCATTCATCAAAGAAAAGTCAAGGTCTAATTTTAACATTTTCCGTTTTTATATAGAGGTAATACAAGCGAAAACCCACATTGGTTGGGGCATTTTTGCTTTACATCTGTCATATTGAGATATTCAAATAACAGATAATTTAATCCATGTTTTTTGCTCATCCTGTGTAGAAATCTTTAATTGATATGTACTCTGAGGTCCTGGACATCCTTTCTGATTATGATTCCAACTACAATACCCAAGATCACTTGCCACGGGTCAGTCTTCATATTCATTCTTCTATAGGAACGTCAGCTAACGCTAGCTAGTTATCGCCTGTATGCACACTTTCTACTTGCTGCGTAAAATATCTCTCATTAGGTCAGTCCTAGCCTAGTTCTGGTGAATCTTTGCTTGTTTAGGTGGTGGTAGTGGGTGACCAGAGTGCAGGAAAGACCAGCGTGCTGGAGATGATCGCTCAGGCCAGGATCTTCCCCAGAGGCTCTGGAGAGATGATGACCAGGTCTCCTGTCAAGGTGAGTTAAACAAAAACCACTCAAATACTTATAGATCCTGTTTACACCTGCTATTATTGTCTGTCCTGGATGATCCCACAAGCATTAAACTTTACACCTGATTTTAACAGGTGTGTCCTAGGACCACTTATGGTAGATAATCACTAACTGCATTGGTGTGTGGACGCCTGTATATACATCGCAAAAATGTAGTAGCAGAAATGATAGTGAAGTAACTGTGTTAGGTGCATTCGGTCTGAACACTATGATAGGATTTGCTTTGCTATATTTTTGTATAACCACTAGAGGAGGCGTGGCTTTAGAGACGTGGCTCTGAACAGAGGACGAGATGTTATGCTTTCAAAGCTAGCTTGCTTTTGCTAGCCTCTCCGAAAATTGCCTACCCTACCTTTTAAAGGACTGAATTGATCAACAAGAGCAACACGCCGTGCACTTAATATTCTCTGTGTTATATTTGTGATGTTCTATAACCTACCCATGTCGCTCTTCTATTCTACGCTTGCTGTAGGTGACATTAAGTGAAGGACCTCACCACGTGGCAATGTTCAAAGACAGCACCCGTGAGTTTGACCTTGGGAAAGAGGAGGATGTAGGTCTCTTAACTTTTAAGAAGTTCATCAGTCTTGGTGTTGGACCGTCAGGTCAGTGAGATGATGCCTGAGTCTTTTCTTCCTCTAGCTGGCAGCTCTGAGGCATGAGATTGAGATCAGAATGAGGAAGAGTGTGAAGGAAGGGCAGACGGTCAGCCCGGAGGTGAGCCGAAGACTTACTGCAATTACTGAGTCACATTTACTGAACCGTAGACACAGATTTCTCAATCCTGTAACACGTATTATCACTTCACACTAATTTGACGATATCTGACACTATATCTGGACCTTTACATGCCTAACAAAGCCAAAAAGGTACATTTGTTCCTGTAGCTTAACTGGTAGGGCATGGTGCTTTGTAAAGGTCATGGGTTTGAATCCCAGGCAATACAAACTGATAAAATGTATGCACTGTAAGTGGCTTTCACTGTAAGAGCGTTTGCCAAATGTAATACGTGTATTTATATATTTATTAAAATTAATAGCGCCATGACGTCATACTAGGTTTTTGAAGAAATGTTTTTGTAAGAACTGTATTTGTAACTGTAAACACAGAAGCGGTGTTTATGACTTTGAGAAATTTGTTTTGCTTTCAGAAATAATATAGATATTATATTTTAAGATATTTGGGTAATAAAATGAATTTTTGTGTGTGAGCTGTGGAGAAAAGCTGTAATTTCTATAAAGCTGTGTTTTATTTCTTGTGTTAGACCATCTCTTTAAGCGTCAAGGGGCCAGGAATCCAGAGAATGGTTCTGGTAGACCTTCCGGGAGTCATCAGTGTAAGTTTTAATTATAATTTAATACAGATTTATCATCTCGCACATAACATATACCATACCTATACATACATACAGTACCCACATCTATAATGTATACCTGGAAGGCACTTTAATGCACATTAAATGTAAACATCTGCGAAATGCATAATGTTATAGATCAAAAGTAGTTCAAAATGACACTTTCATTTGTGTCCAGACTGTGACAACCGGAATGGCTGTCGACACGAAGGAAACCATTTTTAGCATTAGCAAAGCTTACATGCAGAATCCAAACGCCATCATTCTCTGCATCCAGGGTGAGTTTTTACCCCTGAGAAATATTTGTCATTAAATCCCAAACATTGTGCAGGTCCAGCATTATTTATATCTCTCTATATCGCTTTTATTCTCTGTTTCAGATGGTTCAGTAGATGCAGAGCGCAGCATAGTCACTGATCTGGTCAGTCAGATGGACCCTCATGGAAGAAGGACCATTTTCGTTCTCACCAAGGTTGATCTGGCGGAGAAGAACCTGGCCAGTTCAAGCAGAGTAGGACCTTCAGATATTTACTCTACCCTTGAAGTTCCAATATTTGCTGCATTGTCCACTAGAGGGAGATGTTTAGTGTCTTTACACAATAAGGAAAATACATTGGGGTATTTACAGCAAACGATTTTTTTCTCTCCTTGTAGATTCAACAAATAGTTGAAGGAAAATTATTCCCAATGAAGGCCTTGGGCTACTTCGCTGTGGTAACCGGTAGAGGTAAACATCAGATCTTTCATGAAGAAGTTGAATTGGCACATTTACTGTATGTAGCTGGGATCTTTAAACTCGTGATGTTTTTAGGCAGTAGTAATGAAAGCATAGACGCCATAAAAGACTACGAGGAGGACTTCTTCCAGAACTCCAGACTGCTGAGGTAGGACGTCACAAAAGTGCAACTTTTGCCCCACCTTTCTCTGTGATTGGCCACCTGTTTTGATTGGACGATTGGACTCTGGCCTCTGTTTTAGGGATGGCATGTTGAAAGCTCATCAAGTGACCACAAAGAACCTGAGTCTTGCGGTGTCAGACTGCTTCTGGAAGATGGTGAGAGAGTCTGTAGAACAACAAGCAGATGCCTTCAAAGGTAAGATGGAGATATTTATAAAATACCTCACTTCCTCTTTGTTGTTTATATGTTTCTGGTTCACCCAATCCCTACTTACCCTAAAGGCATAGGTCTAAAAATGAAGCTATGTAAAACACATTAACACAAAGTTGGGCCTAAAAAGTTGCCTTACGGCTCATTTGAAATAATTAAATTAATTTAATGCTGTAGAATCAGTATTAACGTGTCGTGTCTAATAACAATTTTTAAACAATCATTTCTACTTCTTTTATATTTATTTTTGTGAGAAACAAAGGGGCACACAACAGTGCTTATTTATCACGCTATAGCTAAAAATATAATATTATGACTATTTCATACTGTATATACTGTAATCGAGGCAGAAGTTTTATTGTCTTTATTACTTCAGTTTTTGGGATTAGAAGCTATCATGTATTGTGTTTGGCCCATGGGCGGTGTCTTCCACACGATTCTGAAACCCTTAAGATAAAACAGGACAGGAACAGACACTGTTCTTTTAGCTTTTTAATTTGGTCCCTGCTATTTTTAATGCCTTAATAAGATGCTGATTCTCAGAGGCCTTTTGAGAACTCATACACACACATCAGCTCTCAAGAGACCTGGTAAATAAACATTAATAGGAACCAAGCCAACAGCACTTAACCAACCACAGCTGAGCGGTTTCCCAGGCCTGCGTGCGCTGATTCCTGTCACGCTTCACCTCAGCTTGGGCCCTCTGCGCTGGGCATGCTGTGGCCCTCTGCGCTGGGCATGCTGTAGACCTCCATGCTGCCAATTAACAGGCTACTGCAAACGCTCTGCCTGTAGATTTATTGCGTGACCCGGGACGCTCCTCAAACCTTTGTGTGGGCATCGATCTCTGCAGTTGCACCGGGGCCAGCCCGATAACCAGAGCAATTAGCGTCATTCACTGTGTGAATGAGGCGGCCGGCCCGTGTGTGTGCTGGGGACACGGAGCCTCTGGGGGACTTGGGGTTGCTGATACAGTGCACGCCTGGCTTCAGGTACATTGATCATGGCCATGGTGCAGACTGTCTAGAGTCCCTATGGAAGAATAAAGGGGTTGTAAAGGAACAAGGCTGTTGTCTTTGGAAAAAGTTTTAGGCAAAGTTTACTTTCGGGTGGCTAAGCAAACATTTAAAGCGTGGTCCTGTGGCTCAATTGGCAAAGGTTGCGGTTTCGACTCCCAAATGCATCCCGCCAAATGCATAAATGCGAATGCAAAATGTGACCGCATGCGAGACACATGCCACCACCAGAGGTTGAGCCAGAAGAACTGAAATTAGTATATTAGTATTTCAGTCACTACAGTTAAGAAAATATCCTCCAAAAACTATTTACTTAAAATTCTTGCCTGTAAATTAAAACCTAATGTGAACTTTCTGTTGTCTTTGACCAGCATCCCGATTTAACCTCGAAACTGAATGGAAGAACAACTACCCTCGCTTACGAGAGCTGGATAGGGTAAAAATAAATTCCCGTTTAAGTACTTAGGAATTTTTGGAACGCATATGACAATTGTTGCCATGCTTTACTATGCTCTTAACCCATAGAATGAGCTCTTTGAGAAGGCCAAAAATGAGATCTTGGATGAGGTGATCAGCCTGAGTCAGGTTACACCAAAACACTGGTGAGTGTTCTCCCTCTCTTCCCCTCAACAGCAAAAACAATGGAATTATTATTTTCCAAGGAATGTTTGAACACTAGAGCCAAAATTGAAAATCCATGTTATCGATTTTCCTCTAAATATTTCACTAACATTCCCTGTTATATTTTCGTGTGAGCATTCAATTTGTCTGTCTGTCTATTCTGTCTTTCTATTCTATTTATCATTGTCTGTCTGTAATATCTATCTATCTGTATTTCTATATTTAAATATATAACTAATGTTTATTCCGCTCCTCAACACCCCACCCCATGTCGCAAGCAATGATGTAAAATCTACTCCCACTCATTGCCTGGCGGACATGATATTCTTACATCTCTACCATCAGAATGTAGAGCCGCAAGCTGTATGTGGAGTTATGAACCCAAAACCCAGAGGAGCAAGCTAAATAAAATAGATCAGATGTCTGTAGGGGGCCCAGTGCGCTCCATCAGCCTCTCAAATCGATGACATGATGAATAGCTGGAGGGTGGCTTCTCTGAGCATCGCTAGTTGCTGCTATTGGAGATTTGTGTATATTGATGTACCACGATGGAACAAAGCAAACAGGAAGCTGTGAAATATGAGCATCTTTATACGATAAATGAGTTTGAGTGTCACCCCCAGAATATGCTCATCTTTATCATAATGTCAGTTCTTCTATTGTCCTCACGACTGTTTAAAATTATGAAACATGATTTTTAGGTTCGTCTTTGTTTCTGTATTAACAATATGGTAATTTGCACGGTATAAATTATGTTTTGTTATTTTAGGGAGGCTATTCTGCAGAAGAAGCTGTGGGACAGGGTCTCAACACACGTTATTGAGAACATCTACCTGCCGGCTGCCCAGACCGTGAACTCGGGCACTTTCAACACCACCGTAGACATCAAACTCAAGCAGTGGACGGATAAACAACTTCCTCATAAAGCACTAGAGGTAGTCAAGATTGGTGATTGGTTAGTTAAGTAGCGGTTTAATAGCAAATTATTTCTTTGTGCTGGTCGTCAGCTAATTTCTTTAATGGACAGGTCTATCTATCGTCTTATAATTTTTATACTGTAATTTTTTTTTACTGTAATTGTTACTGTAAAGGTTGCTTGGGAGACTTTGCAAGAAGAGTTTGCTCGATTCATGGCGGAATACAAAGGGAAAGATCAGGATGACATCTTTGACAAGCTTAAGGAAGCTGTCAAGGACGAGAGCATCAAGCGGCACAAGTGGAATGAGAGAGCCATGGATAGCTTGGTAAAATGCTAGGACACAAGATTGTGCAATTCTTGCTAACAAAGTATACAAGGGTTCTTAAGTGCTGCTGGTAAATGTGACTGATGTGTGTGTGGTGCAGAGGGTGATTCAACACAACGCTCTGGAGGATAGCTCCATCACAGACAAGCCCCAGTGGGACGCTGCTATTCAGTTCATGGAGGAAACGCTACAGTCTCGCCTGAAAGACAGTGTGTTCATCACTTATACACTAAATTGACTTAAAAAACCACTTATAAACTAAAAATACTTCTGTCTGTCTTTCTTTGACCACTTATCAATCAACATTTGTTTTGTTTGTTATACTAAAATTATGTTTGTTTGTAAAGGAAAATGTAGTTTTTGTTTGTTTGCTAAAATTGTTTGTTTATAAACTAGAATCACAGTTGTATGTTTGTAAAATGTTTGTTTGCTTGTTTTTTTTTTTGTTCATTTCTTTCCGTGTCTGTCCGTCTATGGAATCTGTGACTCATCTCTCTGTGTTGCAGGTGAATCAGTAATAGCAGATATGGTGGGGCCAAACTGGAAGCAGAGGTGGTTGAGCTGGACGAATCGAACACCAGAACAGGTCAGACAAACGGCACACACTTCAGTTCATTTGCACAGTGTTTTTTTTTCGTTTGTTATGACCAGGTTGCTTTGTTTCTGTCACTGCTTGTGATGAGTCACGGCTGTGATGCGTTCTGTACTGCAGCACATTCGGAATGAAACCAAGAGCGAGCTGGAGCGTCTGTTAAAGCTGCATGAAGATCACGCCGCCTACCTGGCCAATGACGAGGTCACTACAGTGCGCAAAAACCTGGAGGCCCGAGGAGTGGAGGTGGACCCGGTTCTGGTCAGTGACCAATCACATCGAATATTGCTTGCATATTTTATTTTAATGTTATTGATTGGAAGACATTTTGAGGAATTGTTTTGAATTTCACCCACTGTAGATCAAGGACACGTGGCACCAGCTTTATCGACGTCACTTCCTGCAGAAGTCTCTGCTCCATTGTAACCTCTGCCGGCGAGGTTTCTACTATTACCAGAGGCACTTCGTAGATTCTGAGGTAAAAATACTCTATAGTTTCTATATATATCTATATACTCTATAGTTTCTATATATATCTATATACTCTATAGTTTCTATATAACATGTATAAAATAGCTATTAATCATGTTAAGCTAATTATATTTTGGAAGACTTACACATTTTCACATAATAACGGTATGAGTTTACCTTATACAAATTCAAGAGACATTTTCTCTCGAGGAAGAGAAGACGGCAAGAAAAGTAATAATAGTAATAGTAGTAAATGCTTCTTTCCTTATTTTTCTAGCTTGAGTGCAATGATGTCGTTCTGTTCTGGAGGATCCAGAGGATGTTGGCCATCACAGCCAACACTCTTCGGCAGCAGCTCACCAATACAGAAGGTACATCTATGAATGCTCACCTCTGAGCCTTGCTGTGACTAGATCTGCATGAAGTATGAAAACTGAGCTACTGCCTGAATGGACACCGGGGGCCACAGTAAATGATTAGCTTCCGTGTTCAAATGATCTAAATAAGTGATCGTTTAATTGTTGGGTTTACACAGTTCGGCGCTTAGAGAAGAACGTTAAGGAAGTTTTGGAGGACTTTGGTGAGGACAATGAGAAGAAGGTCCAGCTGATCACTGGCAGGAGGGTTCAGCTGGCAGAAGACCTCAGTAAGTTGATCCTTATTTCTATTTTCGCCTCATTTTCAGCACGGCCACTAGAGGGCAGGGTTGTTTTGATGACAGCTCAAACGGGTGAGCGATACCACTCACAGCGTCAGATTTCACCTCAACGTTGGCATGTTTTTTCTTGTTGCATTTCTAAAACATGAGCGTTCGATTTTACATGAATTCATTTGTCGAGTCAGGATAAAGCTTGAGATACAAGGGAATTTCGGAATTGTGAATTTGGCTGGAAAAGCTCTTTGTGTATTCTTATCCATTAATCCTGAATGACTGGAAAGCCAATGGAATGTTCAAAAGGATTGGGAACCCTGGTTGTTTATATTTACTTTATATTGTTTATTTTTTTTAGTTCAACATTTTTAAACATTTTATTTTATATATTTACATTATATTGTTTATATTTTATATTAGTTCAACATTTCATTAAAGTTTTCCTTAATTTTCCTTTAATAAAGACAGAAGTAGTTTCAAGTCAAAACGTTTTGCGTGTTTTAACCTTGTGGAAAGAATTGAATAATTTCCGAATCATTCCATCATTCCGAGTGTCATTCCACTCTGTTTCCCAGTCTTCTTTTCTTCATACCTCCTTATTCACTTAAAGTGGATCTGTTCTGAACAGGGTAAGGATGGCTTTCCACACACGCTTGTCTTTCACACACTACCTCCTTGTTCGGTTTCCTTCTTGTGTTGAGGCTTGAACCCCTAATTGCCCCTCGCAGCGTGGGAGACAGCGTGAGCAGTCCTGGCTGCGCGCCGCCCGCTGAATGCCATGTCTTCAGCCCTGCTAACTGTTAAACACTGTTGATTAAAGCAGCAATTTGTGAATGCACGGCTGACGTGCTCGGACTTGATCGGGCACCGGCGCGTGACTCACGCGCACTCGTATATCTCAGTGCTGTCATTACTCTGATAACTGAGAGAGTGAGGTAATGGCCCTGCCGCCCAGGTTAGTGTGTGCCGAGACACAGTGATCAGCGCCTCTGTCTCTCATGCTTGAGTCATAAACAGCCCCTCTGCCTTTATTTATTGAGGAATTATCTTGTGTGTCTAAAGGCAGCTTGTTGTTAAGAGTTCAGGGTACAGTGTACACTGTTGATTTTGTCAAGAAGACACTGTCTCTACTCAGATAATTCGTGTTTTTCAGTGGACAGGAAAGAGCACAACAACTGTGGTTGTGTTTGTTTGTGTGACCACAATGCATAAATGCCAGTTGGGTAGCTGCCTAAATCAATTGAGTTTTTTACGGTGACCGTAATACAGTGCGACGGATATGTATTAAATGGGGTCTCTCTGTGGTGCTTAGAAAGTTAACACGCCATAGAGCTGCTATTAAATAAATTTGACTTCATAATTATTTCAAATAATTCAATAATTTCAAAATGTCACCTGCAGAATTTTGCACAAGATACTTGCTAGAACGTGTAACAATTTCGTTAGAACTACTTTAATAGCGATTGTTTTTCCCTGTCCTCATAATGTTGACTGTGAACATTACTGCCATGAGTGTCTAGAATAAACGTAACTTCATTTTCTGTTACTGTGGATGCTGATGTAGTTAGCGTTCTTAGTGTGAACAGGCCTCAAGTCTTTGCAAATTCACATTCATACTGACACCAGATCGCGATTTATTTGTTTTGTATAGACAGTCGATAAGACACTTTGTAAGTCAAACAGAAACATCTTTCAACCCCAAGCAAGACCACTGACCATTTCGACCAATAACAACGCTCTGTGTGTTTTGTCTGTTCGAATACAAAGGACAGGATGTTGGGCTTGTTAGGCACCATGAGCATATTCACTGGTTCCAGTGACCCACTGTTTAAGCCCAGTGCTTGGCATTGGCTAACCCTTCAAATGGATTCCTGTGCTTTAAAGCATGACGTTGCCTGGTGGACAAGCAGCACTTAAGGAAAACACAAGCATGACCTCCCAAGAAGGGGCTGTTATGCTAATAAAAGCAAGTCTGGGCATGCATGCATGCATCAGCGCTGTAGCTGATGCCGCATGGTCACTTAATTAAGGTGCAGTCAGTCTTTATGAAAGAAACTGCGCTGTTTTTACAGCTCTTGGATTGTTACCAATGGTTGCCAAAATGAAATGAAATGTCGAGTAACAATCAGGGCTGGCAAAGTTAACGCACTCCCTTCTGAAAAAAATTAAACATGTTTAAAACTTTGCATTTAATGCAGTTAATGCATTGTTACTTAATTTGACTTAAATTGTTGCAAATTGATTAAATAATTGAGATTAACCAGGTTAACACAAAAAAACTAAATTAATCACGATTAATTGTTTTAATCTGTTGACTATATTAAATGGTGTTGAACAGATACGTAAAACAGGGATTTGGCTGCATTCATGCACATGGCAAAATTTGATTTATGTTTTGAATTTATGTTTTGAACTGCTTCTTATTATAGAGTAATTAAGTCATTTTAGACCCATCTGTTTTTGCGCTGTTGTCATTGTGTTTCATTGTGTGCGGTTGGACCTGGAAAACGAACAAGGAGTTTTCGTTTTTCCATTTGGCATTAGTTTACAGGAATCATAATGGCTTGATCATATGCGGTTTATTGTAATTTTCCATTTTGCCATTTATTTTTGACCGTGTATGTTAAGTGTTTTGTACATGGGGTACATGCGTCTTTGCATGGCTGCAAAACGTTGTTGTTTATTTGTCAGAATGGAGGTTTACAGATGACTTGGTTTGTAACATAAACTTGTTAAGATCTATGGACTTATGATCGATGCATGATGCTGCATAAAAGGTGCCGTTTTTGGAAGTGCACCAGGTTTGCCATTAAATGGTTTCTTTTGTCTTCTGCTCACCACGTCCTGCAGGAATAGGCAGAGAATATGAGTCTGGACAGAATCCTGGTTACCTACAGTGCTATTCAAATAGCAGAGAGGAATTTTTGGGCCTGCCTGGCCCTGCTGCTTTTCCTGCGTGAGATGGCATCATGTTCCCAGGGTTCCTTTCCCATAGGATGAATGATCTTCTTGGACCATGCACACCTCCTTATTTCATACAATAGTAGGAAAAGCTTACAATAGTAAGCTACTTTGATGATGCTTTTAGCTGCAAGATGAACTCAACTACATCCAGGTGCATCTCACTCAGGCACGCTTGGTCTAAGCTTGGCCTTCATTTTTTACCTTCCCAGAAATGACATTGTTGGATCAAATAAAACAAATTCCAGATCTTTGATGACCTTAGCTAGTTTGCTCTTCCATTCAGTCTGAAGGATCATTTTCTGACCAGTAGTTATGACAAGCTCCTCTCAGACGTTTGACTTCTGGAGAGCTCCTTGGAGTTTTTACAGATCACTGGAGCCCATTACTCTGAATGAGGCCTACTCCGAATGCTTCAGTTCACTTTGATGACGCATTGGTAGATCCAGTCATAGACTGAACTTAGTTCACCAACTTGGGTCTTTATGATATGTGTCATGCTATTTCCTGTCCAATAGAACTTGTGTTTTGCAATACTTCTGAACAATGTTAATAGAAGACAGAAAGAGCGATTTATTTTGAGATTTTGTCTCCCAGCCATATCGTACAAGACCCAACAAGAAAAGATGACACAATCCAGTGGCGAATGGGAGGGTTTAGGAAGCAGGGGGATTTCAGACTCCGTGCTTTTTAAATCACCTATGAGCTGTTGTTACACGCTCCCTGTTTGCTTTCTGAATTGGAAAATTGGAAAATTGGAAAAACTGACAGAACCCTTCATAAAGCGAGGGATGTATTGACGGGCTCATGGAACCTGGGGCTGGGCCAGAGGTTGAGCCCAGCTCACGGCGGGGTGGGCGCAAGGGGCAATTACTCCCCCGCAGGTGTGGGGAGCTGAGCCCATGACCCTGGCATCACCTGTCTGCCTGTTTGAAGATCAGGAGCTGGGGGAGGTCGGGGTACTTCCCTTAACAAAGAGAAAAAAATTACCCCTGGGGAATAGTCTGGTGTTAAGAGCGATTTGCCCTTACTTGCAGACAGGCAGGCAGAGAGCTGCTCCGGTTTCACACTTGGGGATTGTGTACGCACACGTGCGCAAAAGGGAATGCGTGGGATTAGATTTGCGAGATGGCTGCATACCGCCTGCGGTGCTGCGTTGTGTTGCGTGTTTGGCGCGGCAGGGCAGCTGTGTGGCACCGTGCCTCAGCTGGACCACTGCCCACATTGCTAGTATGCAACTGCAGGCACGTGAGGTCCATTCAATTAGCACAGCTCAGGGCCTGCGATGCTGCCGCTCGTCAGGCTGTCAGATTGCACTTCGTTTATTTGACTGCTGGAAAATGAATGCGTAAAGTGCAAGAGTAATTATTTGTTCTAGCTACCTTTTTATTTCGGTTTGTTTTTATAGGCCACAATGACCCTCAAGCACTCACAGATTAGCGTTCGAGACACGTGTGAGGTGTGGAAGTCTGTTTTTCCACATACTCTCACTTTTTAATGGGGTGACAGGAAATTACTGGGGCCGGTGTGGGTGTTTTGGGGGGGTGGGGGGTTGGTTTGCAGAATAGGACGATTTCCTTGTTTAAAAAGTACTTTCTGGTCTTTATTATCTTTAAATCTGATTTTTAATCCCAGATTTTATACCTGGATTTTAGCGATCTCAAGTGTTTTGGACTATATACATTTATTTTATTTAAATTTTTTTATCTTTTTGAAGGCAGGTCTGTCTGTCTATCTATCTATCTGTCTATACTACATCTATAGATAAATGCAGTTATTTACAGATACAGTGATTCACTAGTGATGGTTAGGCACGTTCTTACAGAAACCCTCTCGGTCTCCAACAGCCCTCTTATACCGCTGCATCATTAAGTCTCACTTGTAAAGGATGACGTGGAAACCGGTTTTAGTGCTCAATGAACAAAAGTGCTCCTCCATTTTCTTCCCATCTAGTGATGTACTGTTGCTTCCCCTCACTCTGTATACACAGGGCTTAACTGTGTTTACATGAGGCGTTGGGTCACCACAGAAGCTACGGTGTACGTCTCAGCCTTTTAACAGTGTCTGACAACTCTCTCTCTTCCTTTCTCTCTCTGTCTTCTATCTAATCTTGCTGCTGTTTGGCGTGACTGTATGCTGTTGCTTTTATTGGCTTATCTGTTGCAAGCCATTTCAAAGTTAGGGTGCATTGGGTAACTGTTGATTCTGTGTTATCTGGTCGTGATGTTGTCCTGGTAGCCAGAATTGGGGAATTTTTTTAAAGAGTTCAACAAACAAAATGATTAGCTGTGAACGTTGAGAAACATTTGAGCTCTTTGTTCGAATGAACCTGTTGAAATGAATCAGCTTTTTTTGCCCTTTGATGTGGAAGGTATCTTTATTTTGTCTCTAGAAACATATTTTTATCTCCTCAGGGTGTCAGTTTATCTGTTTAAAATACAAAAAATAGAGAAATTAGAACTTTCATATTGAAGAGTTGTTTGTTGTATATAAAGTACAAATTTGAACAAGATATGTACATCAGAAACCCTTTCAACCATTTAACAGATTGGCACGCTCTCTCACACAATAGTTAGTAGAGAACTTAATAAACTCACCTTTTATCTGCAGTCAGCTTCTTTTTCTCACAAGCTTTTACTATATTCTTTGTACCCCATAGCTCTGATGTGGAAAGTGTAGTTTTGTTGCCCCCTTCTCCCTCAAAACTGGCTGTATTCCCGGTCTTCCAATACAGGCAGATAAAGAGCCACCCACTTCCTCTACGCATCTCTCTCATCCCACCCGAGTGCTCTCAAAGGTCCTGCTCTCCACATATAAATCTCTCAACACTCATGCCTGTGAGGGAAAAGTCCTGAGGAAGTATTTTCCCTCTTTCTCTCGTTTGCATTCACTCTGTGCCTCACTGCTTCCAAGAACCTGTGAAGACGCCGCACGAGTGGGAACTGAACCAGCAACGTTCCCTTTGACCTTTTCAGGTCAATCGCTACTTGATGGATAGGGTGCAAAATAACGCTTGAAACTCATGGAAAATGAAGTGGTCTAAAAAAACGGATTGAATATTAGATATAATATTAGAATGTTATTTATTTATTTATTTATTTATTTTTGTAGTTTTTGAAACCCCATAAGTAGTTTCAATAGTTTTAAAAACTCTTTAAATTATGCAGTATTGTAATTGTTTTGCATTAAAAGACATTTAATAGATCAGTTACGCGCTCAAATGACATTGATTTAAAAAGAAATAAAGTAAAGCAGATGTCAAAATTGTTAACATCGCGAGAGGACTTTTATTGCTGAATGCATTTGAGAAAAATTCCGTGCATCATTTGCTTCGTCTAAAGCTAGCTACATTTCATGCTAGGTTAATTATATGTAAGATACTTGATCTCACAATCAAAAAACTGGATGTGTGCCTCGAATACGTTCAATAAAAAGGCCTTTAGACGCCAAAGTACACTTGGCTGAGCAGAAGCAAATCCTGTTGTCAGTTTTCTGCAGGGCTGTTCTCCATAACCTCGTATAGCGCACTGCACTATAAATCCGTCTGTCACATATACATTTCCTTATATACATACTCCT
Organism: Botia almorhae; assembly: GCA_036877575.1. NCBI lineage: Eukaryota > Metazoa > Chordata > Actinopteri > Cypriniformes > Botiidae > Botia > Botia almorhae. The sequence continues at coordinate 109,873 of JAZGTJ010000026.1, read as the reverse complement.
TTTCCATACATTTATTTCCTTTCTCACGGAGTAAAAATAGGGCGCTTGTTGCAATGCTTCACCTTCTGGCGGTCGTGATGACGCTGGATGACCTAGCACAGCTTCTTTATCATGTCTTTGTTCAATTCAGAGTTAAGAGAAGTGATTTACTGATGCTATAATTTTACTTCCCACATCACTGTAATGTGTTCTGCCAACTGCTGCAACAAAGCTTGCTTTGCTCTTTTAAATCCAGCGTCCTACAGTTGAACCCTTTTAACCAGTACACAACCTCCATCAATAAATATGTTGTCCAACGTAATGATCCATTAAATCAGCTGCTGATGAAAAGACCAGACGGATTTCGGTGCGCACATTAGCCAGACAGAATGTGCGTAACATGCAGCCGGATCGGGTTTCGCACGTCACCTCTGGTGGAGTTAAGTTGACATCCTTTCTCTCCTGTCGAAGCATTAAAGAATTTGGCTGTGTTTACCATTTGTATGGACCTGCCCATCACTGTGGTATGTGGCGGCTTGGGCTGCAAAGACTTATGGGTAAGAGCAAGCATGGTTGAGATTGAGATGAGATGCTGGACTTTTGGTGTCTTGCCCACTGCGTCCACCTGCAGTTTTGAGCGCGGGTCAAAGTTGGATCCCTACGCTGATTGACATGCAGTTATGAGAACGTTCCCCTCAAGTGAAGATTATCACCCCACGGTCTCCATCCCAGGCCGTTAAGGGACAGCCGCCTATTGTCCGGTTGATGGTTTTCTGGCTGCTCCATGTCTTGACTTGCCCCTGACTTATCTTCACCAATGCCCTGTAATTAAATGCTTATTGGCCAGGCTGGATGGAGGCTGCGTAGGGGAGGTGAGGAGTTCACATTACACCTGTGTTGATGCGAGGCTGTCTGTATGCGTGACCCTCATAAGGAAGAGTCTCTCACACAGCCAGTCTGGGCCATTAGAAATACCAGACGTGAAGTCTGGTAAATATGGCGGCAAATATGGTCATTTTTAGATAGAAACAAACTATGTGAAGATACTTGAAGTTTAACTTAACTGGCTTGTTACAGTGTGTTAAAGCTTACACCTGCAAGTGTTTAAGATACGGTGAAAGTTAGAGCTTCCCTCATGTTGAATCCTGAGGTCCACAGCAGAGCTTTGCCGTTCTTTTCCTCCAGCCATATGCGTTAGAGATATCTCAAAGAACTGATCTGTGTGGCTGCTGTTCGCCCTGGTGTTCTGCTTCTGCAATTCTGTTTTATACATTCTGTCTGTCTTCTATTTTTCTTTATTTGTCTTTATTTGGCCTTGATGCTTTAGGAGCTTCATCCTGGATCTTCATATTTCAAAGGCTTCTGTCATATTACTAATTATCAGTCACTTTGTACCGAAGTTTCATGAAGCTGATCTTTCATGAACATTCTCCAGCAATCTGTCTGGTCAAGCTGATCTTTCATGAACATTCTCCAGCAATCTGTCTGGTCAAGCTGATCTTTCATGAACATTCTCCAGCAGTCTCTCTGGTCAAGCTGATCTTTCATGAATATTCTCCACATTTTAATTTCTGTAGGTTTTTCTCCATTGATGGTGGCGCTACCTGATGGCAAACACTGAAGAGCATTTAAAGGGATTGAGTTTCTCTTCAGTTCCTCACAGCTCCTTTAGCCTCTATCTCCTTGCCGGTATCCCGTGCCCTTCCTTGTTAGTCTGTTTTCCCTGGCCACACTGTTTCACAGTCTAATTACAGGTCAATTAAGGGCTTTCTCCAGCCTTGTGCCGCTCCGGCCCATGGGGCTTAGAGGCCCACAATAGCGGGAGTAAAAGAGATATCATTTCATGCGGAGATCAGGCGAGAGCCCCTTTTAAAGAAGAGATTGAGGAGGAATCCTGATAAAGGAGAAAGCCGCCCCACACACCACCAAACAAGAAGGCTGTGGGGATTTGGGAATACCACCAAACAAGAGGCCAAAGGATTATGGGAATATTCATGACCCGATAAAGAGAGGAGACGTATGAATGGATGTGTCCGAAAGCTCATCTCTTAGGTAAACAGTTTGGATCTCATTCCCGGACTCACAGGCGCAGGGAAGGAGCAGTTCCCTCTCCTGTCACATTTCATTGAAAAGGAAAGACGTGTTTTGGCCTTTTCTGAGCCGGAATTCTGCGCTCCTCTGTGGAACAAACAAATGGCGAACGGGAATAAATATCCATTTCTCACAGTCTTTTCACACACATTAAGCCAATATACACACAAGTTCACGTCATCCTCAGCCATCCGTTTGTCTTTAAATCTTCGTTAGATAAAATTGACACTTTTTAAGTTCAACAGTTTTCTGGATTTTGCAGTTGTGTTGTAGCTGCTAGCGCAGCCACTTGATGTATAACTGTGCGTATAACGGTCTGTTTTTTTATCACTATTTGTGTGTGAACTAAAGTTTGGAGATTTTAATCAATGCTGTTTTAGTGTGTAGTCAAAACAATAATGTGAAATCTTTAATATGAAAATGTTTTATAAAGATTTAAAAACATTTGAACAACATATAGCGGTAAATATAGACTTTATTTTACTGTGCGCTTTTTGCTAGTGCTTGGAAACATTAAATGTTGTTATATTGAAATGTTGATTATTCCTTCTGTTTCTTTAAAGCCAATTCAGGGCAAGTATGTACATTCTGGCCTGGTCGAAAGACTGCAAAATATCATAATTTCAGTTATACCCTCCAACTCTAGTGGGACATTTATTGAAAATGACAATTTCTCAGTGTATTAAAGTACCACTGTCCTCCTTTAATGAAGACCACAGACAGCTTGAGTTTCATCTTCACACCTGCTGTGTCATGAAGCCCTCATCCAGGGCCCGTTTCATTCACATCCCTCCAGCGTTAGTCTCTTTTATATCCTTGTGCACATAAAGGTCCAGGGGTTTATGCGTGTGTGTGCTGAGGCTACTGAAGAGTCATGTTTCCAGGCCTGGGGGGGGATTCGTGAAAGTTTGTGTGTTTTTATGTGTGAGCGTGTGTGTGTCTGCGTGTGGGTCACAGGGTTGGATTTCAGACCTCAGGGGTGTCAGATGACCACAAAGACAGTCTTTCATTCTGCATTTTTGAAATAAAAGGGGAATCCCTGCACCACGAAAATACCTAAAATGACTGCACGAGCTTTAAATGACAGTTTTCAGTTACAGCCGCAAACGTATTGTCCAGTGTCCACTTGAAAAGCCCAGTTAACCTGTTGTCATATGAAACCTTAAATTGTTTGTTTTCACACTGTTAGCGCACAAATGGACTTGCATGTGTGCCCAGAAATGGCATACATGCTTGTAGTGTATCCAGTGCTAAAAGATCCAATTAAATTGTTTGTGGATGGTGAATGTTTAGGTCATGTCTAGTTTTAAAGCCATCTGTGTAACTAAATTGCGGTCTGCTGTGAAAATGGAACAAAAATAGTGATGACTCATTTAGCACTACACAAATCATCCAATTATATGCTCTCTAGAATTTTAATGCCCCTCTCCCAATACCACCTGTAACGGAATAACAGTTTGGCTTCTGGGTGAAACTGAAGTGTTTTGTTATTGTAGAAGCCCAAATGTTCAGTTTATAGTTATAAAAAATATATAATTGGATTATTTGTGTAAAAATTCTAAATTTCAAGAATCATTTTTGGTTTCAAAGGAACATGTTACTTTCACACAGTTTTAAGTTCTCGAGGGGTTCCCTATTGCTCCCTGAAGGGGACAAGCTTTGAAGCAGCATGTGGAGGTGAGGAGGTGCCACAGAACACCACCTCTTCATCATCTGCTCCTCAAACGCATGTACCTTTCAGTGTTGAACTGTCAGTGGCCACCATCTGTGTTTGCGTGACAGAGATTGTACCCATGGTGGCACTTGACACAACTGATACTTTATCTGCCAGAAAACTCTTTTAAACTGCAAGAAAAAATATTTCCATACATATGAGTCCACTTGAAGGTGTGCATCTGCAGCTTCGGGGTTTTCCGAAGGCACGCTTGAACCCGAAGAGTCCACACGTTTCAGCGCAAGGGAGATGAAACGCTAATTATCTGCCTTGTTAAAACTGACAGCATTGCTGCTTTTGTGTTTTGCTTACATGTGCATTTTTGTGTTTTGTTTTTACAGAAAAAGTTCGAGAAATTCAGGAGAAACTTGAAGCTTTCATCGAAGCTCTTCACAAAGAGAAATAAAGCAGTAGGTGGTTTTATTTTCACTACATGGTACAGGCAAATTGTGGAGAAAACAAACACACAGCAATGGAAATATGTTTTCATGTTACTGATTAAAAATTAAAACGTTTAGATTTGGTTTGGTTTCTTTTTCTTGTGAAAAACGTGAAAAGTCAGGGAAAGTTTTGATATTTCAGGCTTGGAAAAAGTTTTTGTACTGAAAATGTGTCAGAAAATATTTCATCAGTTAGGAAAAGCTCCTACTGAGTGCTGTCGCTCTAAAGTTACTTCAGAAATCTGTATCCAGTGATCAAACACTGAAAATGAGGTGAAGATAGATTAAGCCATTAAATCCATATTTTAGCTGTAAATATGTTTCTTTCCATAATTTGAGAAATGTTAAAGAAATCTGAATGAATTTTGTCCTATTTCAGGATCATGTCTGGACACAATCGTGGCCCACAAAAAATGCACTGAAGAAAAGCGACTTGAAAATGACTGTGCTTGTGGATTCCCCTGTCATCTGGTTTAAACATGCCCCGCCTCCGCTTTCAGACACACCCACACACACACCCACACACACACGCTTCCCTCTTTTAAAAGCTGCCTCTGGTAAAACAAGTGAAGCTGGAGTCCTTAAGCTTTGCTGCACATTTAATCACAGTTGGAGCAGAAGCACTTAGTCAGGTACAGAATGGTACCCGTCGAAACACAGTGCTTTATTCTTTGACCCCCACTGGCTCCTCTCCAGTCACCAGTGTGTTCACCAGACATGTTCTCCGGGGAGAGAACAGATGAGAACGTACATCTCCACTCATCCCTCGTTCCTAATAAATTGTCTGGGTTCCCCTTGACTATTTAATAATTGAAGTTATATTAATAGAGAGACCGTATGGTAAAATGCATCTGTTATTGATTTTGCCACCTTCGTTTGTCTTTTGGAGATGTGACCTCACAGCTCTTGGACAACGTCCCTCTTTAAGACACGTTCAAGATGCATCTTGTTAAAATGCAGTCGTTTAACGGTTCAATAGACCTAAATAATCTGTATAATTGTGTAGGGTCTACATTTGTATATGCATCTCCCATCTTTGCTGATAGTGACACAATTGATAGATGCCCTTACATGGGGCAATTGTACAGCACAAGATTAGATCGTCCCTCTTCCTCACACGGTTGGATTATACTGCATATCTTACGTCTTCTATTCATGACTTGCGTGTTTTATATCGCCCTCCCTGGCTTTTTGAGATCTGCTTGGGTTTTATACCCATATAAAATCCACTTCAGTGATTTCATAATTGTGAGTGTCAGGGACATCAATCTGTTGTCCCTAGCAGCTCATTAATGTAAATGGGTAAATATACTTGTACTTGTATAGTACCTCTTACAATACGTTCATTGTAAATCATGGATCTGTTATCACAATGGGGAAGTATATGAGTGTAGTGCTTGTAACAGAATATCTGTGTCGCTTTAAGAATGTTTTTCTCTTTTCTGTTGTAGATTGTAATGTTTGCATGTGCCCATCAGATGTGGTTTATTTATTATAATTGGTGTCAAAAAAGTAATAATAAAAGTGACTTTAAAAGTAAACTAAACAAAAGATCTCCATTTTGAATGATAAGATGTGGACATTATCCAACACGTGTTTTGATTAAACATTTGTCATTTTCTGTAACTTTTAGTTTGTTGTTGTTTTGGTAACTGTCCTCAATTATTTTGTCAGGTATCACAATGTTTTTGCTTTGGGTTTAGACACACAGGATAAAAAGAGCAAATTCCAAATTTCTCCCTCATCCCATAAATGCTTTATGGGAATAATTCACCCAAGATTGAACATTCAAACAATATTTATTTACTGTGTGTAATTTTTTCCATGGAAGACGTGACCTAATGTTTAGACAGTCAGACTTGTAACCCAAAGGTTGCAGGTTCGATCCTCATTTCTGACAGGTTAAATACAGAGGACACATTTCAGGTATGGGTTACCATACCTCACAAATGTCACTTTTGTGGTTACTATGAACTGTGATAGTATGGCAAACAGTTTTTAATTTTAAGTGACCTGTTTCTTTAAGAGAACCCTGACCAATGCTATTGAATTGACGTCATATTTCATTAGCTTGGAATGTTACTATTTAACGTCGCTAAATAGCAACTGCAAGTGAGTGTGAATATGTCAGTGTGCATTTCCTGCAGCTAATGAAGCTGGAAGATGATCTGTGGGGTGTTGGGCTATGTGTGAACGCGCGGGGGCCCCTAAGCTTTCGGCCCCAGCCTGCACTGATGAATAACACATCGGGCAAGAGGACTTTAACTTCTGGGCATCCTCTCCAATTTCACAAGGCCTTGATTGTTATTGGCATCGTTACCTCGCCAGAGGGGCACGGAGGGAATTGCAGGGTGTCTGTTTTTTAGAAAGCCCTCTATTTCTTTTCCAGCACCTGAGGGCTGCATACATACACTGACTCTGCAACGGACCGGCCTCTGGGAATGGCTATATTCCCCATTTGTTTAAAAGGAGAGAGGGAGAAGGTGTGGCCGAAGGAACGCTTGGGAGAAAAAAGCAAGACTTTCACCTCATGACTGTGTAGTGTTTCAATAGGGGCAAAGCAGAAGTCAACCTCTTTGTGCTATCAGATAACTGGCTTCTGAAGATGGGGGAGGACACACTATATGGCCATTAGCATCTCCAAAGGTCGTCACGTTGACTAATAGCCAGGGCCACAACGCCACAGTGGCTCAGTTTGTGTTTTTCTCCATTATGTTACCAACACAAAAGAGCTCAAGACTGGTAAAGACCTGTCAAATGTGCCACCACTGTCGACAATTACAAAGCCTTATTTTTGCCTCAAAAGACACTGACTTATTCTGTCTATGCCCCTTCTGTCATCGGCCCCGGACTGCCTTTTTTGAAGGGACTGGGGTGGGTGGGCACACAGTCACTTTGTGAATAAAGCTTAAAATAAATTCAGTCGTTCAACTCTTGGGCTGTTTTGGCCATGTAACCGTTTGTTCACAGGCTTGTCTTTTGGAACGGGCCAGCCCCTCCGGGCTTTGTGCTGTCCCGGTCCTATACAGATCACAGCTGATAAAAGGTTATAAGACGGGGTTGGGTTTTAATTTTTAACCAGATAGATCTAGGCCAAAAGAAAAATGGCAACCGTAATAAAACACTGTCTTTTATTATGCAAACTGTGGTTCTCTAACTGCTTTGTCTTATATGCATATATTGTGTAATAAGACAATAAGTAAAAAAAGATTTAAAATCACTTTTGTTAAAAATCATTATTTTACATGTTGATGTATTAAATGTAAAATGTATTATTTTACATGTAATTCATTATTACATTTATAAAATAACTCTACATAGTTTATTATCCTAACTGTAGCATGTTTGTGGTTTCCAAGCAACCATATTATAGAATGTGTGACATAGGTTTATAGTTTATATTTTACAACAGTTTTAAAAATGATGATTCTAGTCTAAACTGTATAATAACCATTGTTGTGCAGAATAAAACAAACCAGGCCCTACCTTTGCTACTTTTAATATTATGACAATATTCTTGTTTGGCAATTCCAGTTTTATTACTGTAAACATGTTAAACTGCTTTAGCTTCTTATCTTAAATTCACAGGTTTGTGTATCTTCGAATGAGATCTTATTGCCCCTCTTGATTGCGGAGTCGACACCCTTCATCACTGAGTGTCATGACTAAGAAAGCAACAAGCTTTATTTAGCTCTTTACTGTCCTCTGGGATCTTGGCTTTATGTGGAGGGGAGAAATCACGGTACAATTGGCCATTGTGTGCATTATGTTTGAGACATCTTCCCTTTGCTACTGTGGGGTCTGTTCCCCCAGCTGAATTAGGCCCATGGGGATTTTGGGTAAGGGATAAAGGTCAGTTATTTTCTTCTCCATCCCCCTTTGGCCACAACTAAGGGCAAGCCATAAATTACTATAACTATTTAGCATAGATATTAGCCACCAGTTTTGACGCATTATCCCTAATTCTTATGGGAGAAGATGAATAGATCCATGATTTTTTATTTGTGTTTGGTTGGGACTCTTCTTTTCCTGACCATTTATCTGAATAGGAAAAGTGGGAAAAATCAATAAGATGACCTCACTGTCTCATGGCTTGGAATGGCATTAATAAAATAGGCCGTTTGTTGGGGAAAACTAGACTGTTTAATAGATTCCCAATGGCAAATCCATATTTCAGCTTCGTAATCCCCACAGTGGCTTTTTTCCACTCACAAGACAAAGCATGGCAGTTTCTTTTACGCTCATAAAGGGACACAAATGCGTACTGTTAAGAGATTTATTTAATACGCGACCATTTTAAACCGTCTGGAAGCAAACACGTATCATCCTGTGAAAGGACTCCGAGACAGCAGAGGCCAGTGAAGGCAACGAATGAGGTCTGCATCATACGTTCATGTGGAGGGCTGCTGCCATGGAAATCTGATCAACAACAAAGCGCTTCTTTTGCCGGGCCAAGCAAATCAGCCCGGGCGAATTTGCATGGACTTAGAGGGATTATTGGGGTATTCATGGCAACCTTAGGCCAGGCAGGTGAGGTCCTGGCTCAGCTCCTTCATCCTTTAGGTAAACAGTGCTGTTTGGTATGGAGAAGGGAAGGGGGGGATCGGTTGCCGGGATGAAAGTGTATCCACAGGCAGGCTGATCCTTCCGAGCAGAGTGGCTCTTGTAGGGGCTTGCCACCACAGCGCAGAAGAGTCTAAGGGCCACATTCACTGTGTAAGTGGAATAGTGTGTCTGCACCAAACGGAGTCTGGTGACGTTACTTCATTAGCAAGAATGGTACCATAGCAGATGCTAAATCCCTTCACAAACAAATGTCTTTGCATTGAAGCGGAAATTCTTTACAAGTCTGGATGCTAGTCACATTTCCTTTGTAGCTTTGCAGCGCTAACAACACACCAGATGAGGCTCAGTTTAAACTAGCGGTTATCATTTATTCAGCATTACATAATGTAACATGTAGAATGAACAGGTTATGTGGAATTGAACGAATCATTATATGAAAGGTAACAAAATTACATTACTAGTGATTTTAACAAGTAATTATAATTTTGATGACATAGGCCTATATAAGGGTGTATACATATTGTAAATTATATATACAGGCATGTTTTATAGAATGTCTGTTTGGAAATTAAGCACAAAAACAAGTAAATTTTATTTTATGCAAGTAAATTATCTGATGCTAATATACGCTATTATTAATAATTACCTTGCAAAATGTTAGTTTATTTATAGTTAGTACGCATGCAGTTTTTATTATCACTTGATGAACTTTGAGGACACATTTTTGTAGTATTTATTCAATTAATTTAAAAAATGTCACCCTTTACAACCTTTAAATATGTAAAGGTAAAAATTGGGTTTAGATTTTAAATGGTGACCAACGACAGTAAAATACGCTTTTCCTTATACAATCATACAAGTTTTAACTTGATTGTTGATTAAAATGTCAAGTGATTAAAATGACAAGTTTTGTATGCTATACAGCTACATTCCAGCTAAAACATCAACACAAAATTTGGCTAAATATACTCACAGGAAGTCCTAGCCCAGAGTGTGTGACAGGTGAGATTATTTACTTATACATCATGTATTTAATTTTACATTTGTCCTCAAAATCCCCAAAGTATGAAGCCCATAAACACCAGTGCTGTTGCTATGGATACTCTGGACACCATGTTTATTCACCTGCTTGTTAGGGAGGGAACATCCCCCTGTTAGACCAAATACCACTGGCTGCTCCAGTCATGAAGCTGTCCATGCTGTGGTCAACACACCCACAGGCCTGCTTAAATATTGGCGTAAGACCTTTGGACAATGCTGATACACACCCTACAGCCTTTGACAGTTGCTGCCTAATGGCCATTGTGTTCATTGTCCAAAATGACTGTTGTGCCCTCACCAGACCAGGTCCTGCCCTTTGCAGCCAGGGGACAAGAATGCCTGTGTGTAAATATTCGTGTGGGTGGATTGTGTACGCACATGTGTGTGTACTGGGGGTGGTGTTTGCGAGGTTGTGTACCAATCACTATGATCCTGTGCTTAGGAATGTTTGCTCAGACAACAGTAAGGAACTGTAGTGTTTTTAGTCGAGCCTCTCTCCATCCTCAGCGCAAACAGCACTTGCAAAACTAGTGTCTCTTCTTTATCTGAGAGATGTTGCCTCTCTTTAGGATGGGAAAGGCAAATAATTACAAGGCTTTAATAGGTGGACAATGTGCTCTCAGTGTGCCTGGACTCACCCTGAGCAAACAGGGCGAACCATTTGATCTGTTACACAGCACGTTCCGGTACATAACGCTCTTTTATAGGCTCAAACAGGAAGTGCCTTTTGTAATTTAAGAGAGGCAAATCCTGGTCATCTTTCATAGCGGATACAGTATGTTTGAAACCAAACACTAGCTTACTGACTGTGATAGTTTACCCAAATAATGAAAACTCATCCATCATTTTCTCACCCTCGTGTCATTCCAAACCTGCATGACTTTTTTGTTTCTGAGGAACACGTTTTTAAATACAACACTGGCACCCATTGACTTTTATGTATGGACAGAAAACCACCGAGACATTTCTCAAAGTATCTCAAAGTTTGGAATGACATGAGCGTAAGTAAATGATGGGAAAGTTTTGATTTTGGGGTGAACTATCCCTAAATAAAAAGTACAGTAAGTGAAACAGTAGGAATTATTTTACACCAAACATTTAAAATAGTAGTATGCTAAATTATTGTCTGTCTGTTTGCCATTGTAATGTTTTTGTTAAGGAAATGATCCCAGACATTCAGCGGGATGCTTTTTGTCATGGGTCAAGCTGACACACTCAGTTTCCATGGCCCTAAGATAGAAATTCATAGTAGCAAAGCCCCAACCCCTATCCACTGCTTCCCAAAGCCTCAGGCATGCGGGTTAATGACCTGAGATGAGAAAGGTCAGTTCTTATTGCACACTCAGCACGTTATGACAAAGCGCAGCATTGCGACAGTATTTACTGCGCTGTCTTACAGTTGCCCCCACACAGCTGTGTATTCCGCTTCTCACTCACTCATTCTTCACAGCCGGACACATTCCTGTCATTCACACATAAAGATGTGACCCCCCCCCCACCTTCCGCACACTCAGTATGTCTCTGTATCTGTTTGCAGCCGCAGGCGCTCTCTTGTTAATGAAATTACCCAGCATGCCGCGATGGTTCTCTATTGAGATAATGGTGGAGTTATGCAAACAAATTGGACAAATAAGAAGAGAGAAAAGATTTGAGAGTGAACATTGAAGAGAGGGGCAAAGGTTATAGAGAATGTTTTGGAAATGTTAAGTGTGATTACAGTTATGTTGGCTGTAAATTGGAAAAATCACTGACTGCAGAGATTATTGGACTTTTTTTGACACCTGCCTTGATATGTTTCGTGTTTATTATAACACGTTCTGTTCTATTAACTAACAGACAGTGTATATATATATATATATATATATATATATATTTACTGGTTTCCTAATACAGTAACCACAGGTGTCATTCATCACTGTAGCTGCATGTTCCACCAAATTAACCTTGTTGTTTTATAATTTAACAAGCTTAATATTATAAAATCTTTTGCTTGTAAAGTGTCCTCCCAGCTTACAATTTTAGGTTGCAAGAACATTTCCCTAATGTTTCTATTAAGTAATAACTCATTAGAGATTATAGAAACAGTTTTTAGATATTGTATTAACAATACAGTTTTATGTTTGGTTATAAGAACATTATTATTCATTAACTTTTATTCATTAACTTTTTTTCTGTAACGTTATTAAAACATTCCACTAACAACTTAAGAATATCATTTTTGATATACGATGTTTAACGTAAAAAAAAAATTTTTTTTTTTTTACGGCAAGAACTTTATTAACTTTGAGAGAACTTTTAGAGAACAGTAGCCAATGTTCTGAGAACGTTATCTTTTATCTCTGTTCATACTTTATCTAACGCAAAGACGTATGTAAAGTGACTGAAATGCTTCAAATGAAACAAAGTATGTACTTTCCTTTACAGTACATTTCAATGTACAGGAAGCATATACAGAACACCCACAGGCCTTCCCCTGACACAGTTACCCACAGCTCTCCTTCCTCCAGTTATCACAAACGCTCCAAGTTCATCACAGACTAACTCCTCCCACAGGCACAGAAAATCTTCCACTCCCCAGTGACCAATTAAGAGTCTACCTGCCCGAGGCCTCAGCACTCCCCCCACACCTCCAGACCTGACCTCTCACCCCTGACACACGACCCCAGTGCTGAATGAGAACACACAGGAGTGTCAGAGCAAGACCCCTCCCCCCCCACAGCCTCTGGCTCTGCATTCCTGACAGGAAATGACCAGACAGCCCACCAGCTCACGGCAGTAAGGAGCGAGAGATCGGATTCAGTCACCAGGTCAATACGGAGAAAACTGGGAAAACTGCTGCTGCTGTCTGTGGGGGGAGGGGCTTCATTTAGGCACGATGCAAAGGTACCATGACATTCTGACACACAGGGTCAGACTGTGGAGTCTTGGCATGCATAAAAATATCGAAATGTGTGATTTTGTGTGCTCTGGTACGAGTTTTTTTAAGAAATAGTTTACTTACAAATTTAAATTCTGTCATTCTTTACTCACCCTTATGTTGTTCCAATCCATATGCTGTTATTTTTGTTATTTATTTTGATTTATTAAAGAACCTTTAATACAATACAATGCTAGTTAAAAGTGACTCAATCACTTTAATGTCTCTCATTAAATTATAAAAAAAATCCATCACTCTGAATACAGATTCAGGATCATTCCTTACATAATACATACAAATCCATCTGAAAAAGAAAATGAGACTGTGTTTATCATCGTACAATTCCTCCATCTCCATGCCAACGCTGTCTTTGCAGCCCCTGCTTTCAACACGATGGGCGCACCAGTCCATATCCTTGTGCCCTCTTTTATCCTCCCTGTATGCTAATCTTCTGGATTAGAGCCTGTGTAGCATTATATTCGCATGTGTCCAAACACGACAGGGATTCCAAAGGGTCATGCTGGACGCTGACCTTGGCCCCTAGGCCCCTGTGGCCAGTGAAGGGTCCCAGGAGGGCACTGGAGCAGAGCGGTGCGGGGTCCACTCCCCTAATCAGCTGAACAGCTAGACTGAGCCCTCCTGCTCTTTGTCCGGTGGTCCGACAAATGCCACTTTCTGAATGAACCAAGACTCAAAGGTCAGACTGGCCGCAGTGGGCGGCAGCTTTGAAATGCAATCCACACCAGACTATAACACTTCAGTCTTCGTCCTTTGCTATCTTTTCATGGGGTGTAACAAAACAGTGTGTGTTAACTGTATAGCTTTACTTTGTTTGGAAACACGTGTAAACTATATTCCAGTAGAGGTTTTCCCTCTATTTCTCTCTATTTGCTAGTTAAATTCAACAACATAGGTTTAACACTAACCAATATTAAAAATGTTCTAGTCAAATCTAGAAGGTTGTGTGTGAAACTGGCCAAGTTCTTGTTCTGTGGGTGGGTATGAATTTTTTGATTACTTTAACTTTAAAAGTTAAGTTCAGTTAACTATGATGTCGTTGGATGAAGCAGCTTCACGTCCATTAGAAGGACTTCAGCTGTTGACACATCGCTCAATTACAGCCAATAAATGTCTTGTGGAGTGTATTAACTAGTTCTGCTAATGCAGTCAGTCCCTCTCGTTGAGCTGCCTGTTTTGTACCGTTTGAAATGTCAACAAATGTTCCGCATGAACTTGGACATGTTGATCATGTTTCGTTGAAACGAGCGACGCCAGAAGTGGCTGTTTTGAACTATTCTTAAAATGTAAGAAAATACATTTTTATAGTTCTGCGCAAACACACATTGTTCTCATAAACAGGCGGATATTGTCTGTTTTAAAAAGATCATTTAAAACTTGGAGAACAGAATAGCTGTCTCTATTCTTAAATAATATAATATGTNTATATATATATATATATATATATATATGTATATGTATATATATATATATATATATATATATATATATATAAAATTAATAATAATAATAATAAAAATAAATGCTTTAACTGTACAGAAAACCATCCTGAAGCCATTCATAACACTGTTGTGTTTAGCAGAAGCTGAGAAATGAATGGCTGGGAAATTTTGCCAATAGAGTTTCCTCAGGTCATGATCCAAAATGAGCAATTAAACCAAATTGGAGCCTTCGGTGAGCACTGTGTCCCTGTGGACTATATAGCCCTGTGACTATATGCTTGATGCTGAAGTGACCTACTTGTGCAGTCTGATGAATGACCAGTGGGAATGAAACTGGTGGCCAGTCATTAATCTGGGACAGATCAGGATCCAAGTATGTCTCCAGTCTGTGTTAATTGGCCAGTTGTTTTACTGTAAACTGGGAGGACTGAGATAGTTAAAGACATACATATGAGCCCACCTCTCCATTATTTGAAAGAAACAACAAGGAAAAACCTCAAGAGAATCAAACCCTTCTACCTCTTAGAGTACCACCCAGCAATTTTAAGTTGCAAGAATGTTTCCCTAACGTTTCCATTAAGTAACAAAAATCCTAAGAATGTTGTTTTGAATGTTCTAGAAACGTTCAAAAAGCCCAGTTTTTAGATGCTGTATTAACTTTATTGCTTGGTTTTATTTAAACTTATTTAATTCTGTAACATTTTTAAAATGTTCCACTAACAACTTAAGAATAACAACTTTAATATATATGACATAAACATTAAAAAAGTTTTACTAACGTTACTACAAAAATGCTTTTGATTCTTTTTAGAGAACGTTTAGAGAAGGTTAGCCAACATTCTGAAAATGTTTCCTGTTAGCTGGGAAAACACTTTTAGCGGTCTTTAGGAAACATCTTTACTCCGATTTGTGAACTATAACCGGATAATCTTCGCCAATAACATTGTCTTTCACTATTGTGTACGTTTATTCAGCTTAACTGGTAAAGCACATGACTAGTGATGGAAAAATATAGGTCCATTCCCAGGGAGTGCATGAACTGACATAATGTATATCCTAATTTGCACATTGTTGTTGTAATTGTATATTTTATTTGCCTCAGCTCTCTGTCTGACCAGTGTATCAGATCTGAAGGGGACAGGAGGATTCAGTCTGCCGGACAGCTGATGGATGGGTGCACAGAGGCAGCTTGGTTTGGTTCTGATAAGGCCAGTAAGACTTCCTCCGACGTTTGGAAACAGTCAAACACTGTCAACCCGGAAGGAAGGAGGCTGGATTGATGAGGGGCTACAGGCACTCGGCAGCTTTCGACACTCTTATCCAGTGTTGTTTTGTCTCAAGCATTAAAACCTGCTGTAGAGAGGCTCCGTTTTCTCATGTCACTGAACTTATCAGCCCTGTGCTGAGGAAAGCCAGCTCAGATAAACAGGAAGGATGTCACATGTTAGAGAAAGACATGTGTTTGACGGATGATGCTAAAGGAAGTATCGGATTAAAATCCCTCTTATCGCATTGTACGCATTTAAATCTTTCCTGGCTCTCTTTTATATAAAATTAATGATTAGAGAATCATTAGAGAAACTTTCCATTGAGTAAAAATATTTTACAAATGTTAATTTGAAAGTTCTATGAACATTGTATAAACGTTAATGTTTGATTGCTTTACATTTTTCAATTTCCTGAAACTTCATTTTCAGGTTTAAATTAGATTTTGAACCACAAATCATTCATGTATTCTCAGTCTTTTGGACTTCTATTCTTCTACTAAAGATCTATTTGGACCTTCATACAGACCGTGTGTCTACTGTCACACATTGTTTTGTGCAATTTTAAAATCCTCGTTTTATTCTCACATTTTCTAACACTGTGCAGTACGTCTCAGCATTAAAATGAGCAGAAACTCTACAGGTCAGCTGACCTGTCCTTCTGTGGGTGGTCAGAACTCAGACGTCTGCATGCTGATCTCTTTCTTTCCTCCACAGCCAGACCGGTGCTGACCCACTGAGCTCCAGGCCAGGCCAGACCTGACCTCACCTCATGTCATGTCAACAACCCACTGAGAGCATTCAGTCTCTGGTTCTATCTCTGCGATTGGCCCCCTGTGGGCTGTGACTCTGGGTCTCTAGATGGGTATTGTGCGTGTTGCTGACCAGTGACAAAAAGCTCTTTGGGGGCCAGTGGTCAAAATGAGAAGCTGGTGAGGTGAAAGGAGACAGAACGTGCTCCCCGCTGTTCCAGCCTAATTTGGCAGGATGCCGGCCGACTGCCTTCTGAAGCAAGTGCAGGCTTGGAAAAGCAGCTCTGCACAATGCTGTTTGTGTAAAGCTTTTCTGCAGTCAATTCAGGTCTCTCCGACCACCGTCTGGCCAAGAAAAGCACTCACGTTCTATAGAAATTAGCTTTCCAGTTTATCAAAACACCCTTTGTTCCTATTATCTGTTTATCTAAAGATATAGATAAACAGGCATGTGAGTCTCTCAGTCGTGCTCGGTGTGAAAAGATGGATCTCCGCCTCGTACACTCACTATTGGACGGGCTCAAATATGCAATGGAGGAATTTTCTGAACACTGCCGCGCAGTTGAATGGCTCAGGACACACGAGAAACTCTTAAACAACCATCAGAAAACATAAAAACAGCCATTGGTTGTCCAGGTAACCTCACAGAGTTTTAAGAATCAAGTGTATGTGACTTATTGTTACTCAACTGGATTATTTTTGTAAAGTCTTTAATTTTCTCTGTTTCGTGGACTATATGTACACAGTTATGTAAAATAGCTTTTAGAGGGCAGTACTGAACTAAAAACAAACCTTTCCTCAAGATGTATGCGAACTTGACCACATGACCACAACAAGGCAGAATTCACATGTTCCTGACGGTCGCTCATCTGCCTGATAAACTGTTGCTACTCCTCCAGATGAGCAGCTGGAGATGACAGTGTGCACGCTAATGTAACAAAGACCCGTGGGCCAGAGTAAAGACACGAATGCACTAACAACATGCAGATGGTGAAGCTGTGTGATCGGTACAACCTGTCGAGATGGCTGAGAAGATCCGTGATTCCATCTCCTCACATAAGCCTTCCATATGTACAGACCTTTCATCCAAGACAGCACATTTATAATATGGCCACATTAGTGATTTAAGATTCAAGTAGCATTGTTGGCATGGTAACAAGAAGCTTTTCATTACCAAAGCATTGGTTACCGATACAAATTATTAATACACACACATACATACACATTTCTGCAAAATAAATACATACAAATAAAACTAGGTCGAAAAACTGCTGTTTATATTTTGCTAAATAACATTTGCGGATGTCAGTTCCTGCTTTGTGGTCCTGTCCTGTGAGTTTTTCCCTGTGATTCTGGACTTCTTGTGAATACACACTTTTTAATTGTCTGAACTGATCAAAAACGTTTTCGCACGAAAAATTACTGATGCATCATAGCCAATGAATTGTTCGCGCTGACAGACCGACTTCAGGTCTTTTGTAATGGCAGGACGTCACAGTGGAGGACCATGTGGTTTATTAGGCAGTGAGTTATATTAGAATAAACACTACGCTGGTTTATCGCAGCCTCTCATGGAAGCGAGCGTGAATCCTGGCCGCAGCCAGACTGCTGCTTCCCCAGATTTGAGGAATGACTGAGAGGAAGTGATGAGCGAAACTGAGGCAAGCAAGCTGCCTGGCCTGGCCTGGCCTGGCCTGGCTCCGGGCTCTAGCATGCGGCATGCTGCTTGTCAGGCACCTTCATGGAATTGTGGGAATGTGGAAGTGTATTCTGTGGGAATGTGTGTGTGGGAGACAATTATGTATGGTAGTGACGTCCAGCTCAATACTGTGTAATGCTTATAATTTACAGCAGCTGCATGCTGCATGCATCACAGTATGCAGTTTCTTAGAGTTTAAGGTCTGGCTGCCCTTTCCTTAATTACAACCTGACTTGCAGACATACTATTTAAAAAAAAAAAGTTTGGTTTGTAACGAATCACATGCCACAAAGTAATCTCATTTTAGTTAACAATAGTTAAAATGTTGCACTAACAATTTAAGAAACTTTTTTACATGATGTATAACATTTAAAACGTTCTACTAATGTTACTGCAAGAACATTTTGTTAACTTTAAGAGAGCTTTTATCAAACATTACCCAACATTTGAAGAAAGTTCCCTGTAAGGTGGGAACAAACTGTCAACAACAAACTGTACTTTGAGTTTTAACATGTTTTGTACTACCATGTGTTTTCTGTGCAATCGTCCATGTTATTAATAATAACCTAAACGGGGGGACATTTAAAAAAAATCAAACGATGTAATTTTGATTTGTGATTAATCGCTTTACATGTCAGTCAGACGAGACTTCCTGCATTAGTGGGCGGTTCTTGGCCAGTTTAAGCTGCGAAAAGCATCATAACTTCAGTCTGCCTATGTGAGACTAGTCACACAGTAAACTAACTATTTATACTTCCATGTAGAGAAGATGAGAGATGGAGAGTATGTATCTGAGAGGGTCATTTAACTCTCTTTACTTGAGCAAATTGCTGCCTTCTCTTGCCTGATGGCCTTTCTCCTCTTGCTGAAAGGGCTGCCTTTGTTAGCTGTAGCTACTCTGACAAGTCACTGCTGGACATGATGTCAGGGAGGGACTAATAAGCGCTAATTCACAAGCTGTCCTAGGAGCTGTTAGCTAGGTTCCCAGGCTACTTCCAGCCACTTCAGATGGAGAGACACTGAGAGATAGTGAGAGGAGAAGATGGACCAAAAGAGAACAAAAAATAAAGGGGGAGCAGCAGCGGGCAGGGCAGCCAGAGTCAGTCAGAGACGGTATTCAGAACCGACGCAGGTAGTCCGGCTAAAGGGTCCAATTTGTTATAAATGACACAGGCTCATTGAGCAAGGACAGGACGTCGTCTGGTCGTCTGTTGGAGGCTTTGTTCCTTTCTCTGTCACCAGAGGCGAGGCCCTGTCAGACTTTTGTTGACACAGTGATGGTTTTGGGGGGGGGTTGTATACGTCGAATGCAATTTTCTGTTGGTCCAAAAAAGGCTAGAAAACATTAACAACCAAATCTAGTTAGCAGGCATCCACATGCCAAGGCTAACAAAAGGGCGTCCATTTTACATGCAAATTGTTCATGATTAATGCCTTAATCTGGAAGTTTCCTGTGTTCAGCTCATCACGTCATTCCAAGCCTATTTCCTCAGGCTATCAGAATAGCTGAGGGCACCTTTTATACATTTAACTTGGAATGGACGGAAGGAAGGGAAGGAATTGTTATTAAAACACACACACAACGAACAACTTCCATACACATTTCTATTCGTTATTATTTAAAGCTGCAATCCGTAACTTTTGCCTCTTTGTCACTGTCTCTGTTTGAAACATAAAATTGCAGATTACTTTGCATACTTTTCTTTACTTATATTAAAGTTAAATGAAGCCAAACTGACATTTAATAAACTTTAATAAACTTGTGATTCCAGTGTGAACTGGGGTAAGATAAGGAGACAGTTTTAAAAAAATAGTTTACGAATTGCAGCTTTGAATTTATTTATTCTGTGGCTAACTGTCCCATTTTTTAAACTTGAATTCACTTGAACAGTTTTTTAGTTTTTTTAAAGCAATTTTTTGTTTCATTTAATTATTTATTAAGTGAGCTTTATAATGTGACTTCGGAATTATATTTTAGACCGTTCCCTCTTCAGGCAATAAAACATAAAGCATCTCATCCCAGTTAGATCCCTCCCCATTAAAGAAACGCACGGTTTCAAGCTCGTATTTCAAAACGCAGGTGGTGAAAGAAATCAGAATCACCATGACAACAAGGATGAAAACAGGAAGTGAACACTATAGCGTACTTCCTCAAGTATAGGAGCCATATAAAAAGGCATTCAAGCATGGAGAAGTTTACAAAAACATGGCGGGTTTCTTTTGTGACAGCCACCACGAGCTGTGACTTCTACAAAACCTCAAAGAGAATTGGATTAAATAGCATTGAAATGACTGAATCAGAGCTGATGGATTGTGGGGATTATCACGGCCTCAAAGCGGAAACCACACAGTGATTCTATAAATAGAAAAGATTGAAAATCTGAAACTTCAATCTATACGATTTTTCTGATTTATATGGGATTTATCCATCAACATAAAGATGTTTTATTTATGTGTTCATTGACAAACAATTCACAGTTCATTCAATTACTTTAGCTTTTATACTGACTGATCAAAAGTCACATGCTTAATCTGTGTTAATATTTTGTTAATAGTTTCCCCGGAATTTTAGAAAAAAAAAACACATTAATAAAACTATAATAACACAAATGCAACTATGTAAATTATGAAAAATGTAAATTATGTTCTCATAGTTCAAAATAAATAAAAATATGTTATATTTTAACATCTTTAATGGAGTTATAACTAGCCATTTTATTCACAACTTGCCATTTTATTAACCAGTTTAATGGGATGCTTTTTAACCATACTAAAGAAGTTGCCATCTATGCTGGGTTCTCATTGGCTGATTTTTCTTCTAAAAATTTGGTGATGTACGTTGTTTCAATATGGTGGTTGCCATAACAACACTCACAGCATTACTCTGGGTCAGCACACATTTATAAAAGTGAATCTGTTTGTAAACAAAATGGCTCTCAAACATTTTAATGCTTGTTTAGCTTTTTAAAAGAAGTTTGTCTAAACATCTAATTAGTTTAAAGCACAGGGTGTGGAATTGAGAGGCCCATCAACTTCCAAACTAACATGAAAATGGGCTGAAGAATTCTCCTTATCGAAGCTCTGAGATGTTTATTGTCTCTAGCATCATTGATGGTCACTGTGGAGATCCCTGCTATTTCTCATCACATGACTCTGTCCCCGCCCCCTCCCGCCCACCATTCATCCCTTCCCTTCTTACTCGCATAAAACAAAAGCAGGCAGCTGAATGCGCTCTGAGGTAGGTAAATGTATTCAGTGACATCGGCCGGATGATTCTATTCTGCGTCGGCCCTGTAACATTTGTTTCCAGTCTTGTCTGAGGGCCGGGACATCGTGTTGGGCCCTTTGTCCCACGTGTCCTCCACACAGGGCCGCAGTTGATGGTGGTCTTGTCCAGAGCCACTGGAGCAGAAACTTCAGCCAGGCAGAGCTGGAGGTTCAGCTGTGAGGGGGTTTTTACGTGAGGGCCAGCCAGGCCACCTCAGAGGTTGCCGAGAAACCTTCTCGAAGGGGAAGAAAGGGGACCTTCTTAAACGCTGGGCGGCCCACCCTTCTCCTCTTCTCCTGCATGCTCTGTTTTTGATCTGTATGCCATCTGAGGCTTTAAGCTGTAGATGTGCTTTTTCTTTAAGTTTTCTAATGGAGATAAGGGGCTTCCTGTCTTGAACTGATTCACGTCGTCTTTTAAAAGCTCTTCTGCATTATTAGTGACACGGGCCCATAGTGTCCAGTGACGTGTCAGGCTCAGAACCTGTTGCTTCTGGAGAGGAACGTGAAGGAACCTCTAGAGTTGATATAATCAGGCTTTCTCTGCACCATCTCCACACTGGAGTGGAATCTTCACAAAAGTGGCCTGTTTTATTGTTCAGCACTCGCTCGGCCACTCTGATCTCTCTCACGTCCAGTGTTGAGCTCCTTCACTTTGTTTAAATAATCTTCTCCTTAAAACACACATGTGAACTGACTCACAAGCTCATTCTGTGAACTTCAGCTATTTTCATGAATGTATTTATTAAAAAAGTATGACCAAATTGAGAACTTTGAGAACATAAAGAGGAACCGAACTTACCATCACTAAAAACACAAGAAGACAACAATAATAGAGTAGTTAAATGTAGTTCAATGACATTATTTCCTAGCTTCACGTTCATGGCATCATAAATTAAAAACATTCCGAACGTTTAGCAAAATTGACATTAGCCAAAAAAAAAACAACTCTTCAAAATTCCTTGGAAACATTATTTCCACGTTCTACACGACGCTTTGTTTTGCTTGTCGCCACATCTGGTCTATCTGCCATGTGACAAACCCAGACCGCAACAAAATGAAAACAATCAAAACAACTGCGAGCAAACGGCACCAAAAAACTCACGCTGACATTGTGACATCGGTTCTCGTACCAGAAGATCTAATTATAGTTTTATTTACCACGTGTCTGTTTTCCTCATGCAGTGTGATGGGAAGAAGTGGTTCGTTGAAAGTAAACACCTTTTTCCAGTTACAAACATTTGGCCTTTTAATCCAACACAAAGAATGTTCATTTCACAAATACGCCTAAAAGCCAAAAATAAACAAGATGTTGTATATATTCAGTGTAGTTCAATAGGATGTATAAAAATAAACTTTGTTTATATAGAGATTGTCGTGTATATTCACACACGATACATAATGACAACAATAAAAATAACAATAATAACAATAACAATTAAAAAAAATACATAACTCGTGATGCTTATTGACTTATTATGGAAGCTAAATAAGCTCAATTTAAGCATGTGGGTTACGGATCATACATGCTCCTGTGATGGTATTCCGGGCCAACATGTGACACATCACGCTGTGTTTCCCGGGATCAAATTCCCATAAGACTTTAGTGAGGCAGGAATAACGGACTAGCGTGCCGTCAACGAAGAACAGAGGAGCGCCAGTTAATATCACTGTTTTCCTTTTTATATTGCAGGATATAAGACTGCGAGGGGGTTGCCAAACACTCTCTCAAACACACAGCAGATACTTCAGCATGGGGCACCTTTATTGGATAGGTATTGAGGGATTAGAGACTCTCGGTGGTCTACAGAATAGCACACACAGCATGGCCACTGTGGCACTTTGATACTTGAGGGGAACGTTTGGCCAACTTTTTCAAATACATCCCAGCTAACAATTTTAGGTTATAAGAATGTTTCCCCAACATTTTCATTAAGTAACAAAAACGTTATTTTGAAACTTTTCGCATCCAGTTTGTATTACATTATTGCGTGGTTATAAGAACATTCTTTGTCATTTTGATTTATTCTGTAACTTTTTTTTTTAACTTTTCAATAACTACTTTTAAGAATTATGTTTTTGATATAAATATATATATATATATATATTATATATACTGTTAAAAAACATTCTACTAACATTACTGCAACTGTTTTACTACTGTTTAGAGTGGAAATAATGATGAATAAAGAATGAAAGAATACTGGATGAGAATAGTGAGTTAATCTCTTGGACTATAGAGCGATGGGCTTGAGAAATGGCTTGTGGGGCAAAGGATCATGGGAGCTCAGGTGATATAACCTTCGTTCCATATTCGCTCTGTTTGATTTGGCTTAAGAACTGCAAGAATGGGAAGATAACGAGTTGAAAACATCCTGCACGTGTGTTTTACGGTCGGAGGAAAGAGTGAAACAGAACATAAATCTATTTAATTACGTCTCCTCAGGCTGGCACTGTGTCAGTGTACACAGACGCAGGAAGTGACTTGAATGTTGTGTAAATTCATGTAGAAAAAAGTTTGTGACCTGTGATGCAGACACAAGGGTATAACCTGTCAAAGAAAAGACAGTTTATTTGTATTGGGTAGAAATGCAACACACAGCATACCGAGTGTATACATTTATCAGCTTATGCATGCTGTGGGATTTGAACCTTTGACCTTGGGATCACCAGGACTATGCTCTGTCAGGTATCCTGTGGGACTAGACCACTATTCCCAGTACATCTGTAATGCAAATGTGTTCATTTGTATAAATAGCAACAGTGTACTAGTAATGGCTGATTGGTTTTTGTTTGTTGTTATGGTTGCTTTGTGGTTAGGTTTGTAAGGTACCACCTGCTCTCACTGGTGAGAATCTCTTAGGTTTTAGAGAATTTTTACTGTTGTTTCGTTTTCCTTACACTTTATTTTTATTGTGTCATTTTTTTTGTAATTATTTTTATTATCACTAATTTGAGCAACAACAACAATAACAAATATATTATTATTATATATTACAATAAAAAAACAAAATATTTAAATTAATTTTTATTATTGTTGTTGTTTTTCTTCTTCTTTCTCCTTGTCGTGTTTTTTAAATGTTAAAATACTGAATAACTGCAGCCAGTTAAAAGCTATGAGTCTTCCGGTGACTCATAGTCATAATGGTTGGTGCTGAAATTGCAGCTGGAATCAGGCAGTGAGGGCTGATGAGCATCAGCAGCAGTATAAGGTCTCCAGCCCTCAGGGCAGGTATTTTGTGTAACAAAATGAGTTCCTGCCTCTGTGTGAAAAGAAAAGAGGTACTTCATATTTCTGCAGTTTTTTACAACGTCACACGACTGTTTTTAAATGCACTGTTGCATGGGCAACAGAAACCGATGGCCCTAAGGGCTTTATATTTCAGATCTGTCCCCTGACATTGTAGTGTCACATTGATATACAATAATGCAGCCTCAACATGTTATGAAAATGAGGAAATATACTAAAATTGTGGGGTCCAAATTCTTGGGACCGCTATTGAAAATGATTATTTTTCACAAAAAACCCTAACGATACATGTTATCTCAAAATGATTTCAAAAGTTTTCTTAATGAATGACCTATACATGCAGAATATAAACAGTTCTTATTTTTAACATTATTTAATATATATATAGCAGATTCTTATAATAAAGTTTCTGACGTCAGTTTCTCGCCTCCTTAAATACGACACATACACATTCTGACCACAAGAGGGTGGTGTTGACTCTTGAAGTTGTATATTTTCAAGCCCATGACAGGAGTGTCACCAACTGCTACTGGGTATCTAGTTAAAGGAGGTGGGTCATTTTAATTGGTCACTTGTTTTGTGAACACAAATAATGCTCCGTGAATCTAGACGTCTCGCCTTTGTTATAGCTCTGTTCAGTTATAAAGCACTGATAACTAAAACAAATACTACAGTTTTCCTCGTATCATCATACCCAAAGGGAAATAACAGTCAGCCTAAACGCTCCACAGATTTGGTCAGCAGCCCCTATGCAACCGTTTACTCTAAACAATTATTACAAGTTATCTGAAAGTCTAATTCTATGTAAATGCCTTTGTAAACTCTTCCATAAGCAGAAATGTGACTGTCCCCATACTTACATTTATTTCATATATCCAAAGCAACATATGGTGCGTTAAAGTTGCACATTTTATCAGTATGAGTTTCCATTCGAACCCACAACCCTTGCGCAGGGGACAGTTATACAGTATTTGCCATCTGGATTACTATGCTGGACGCCTCTAGGACTGCAGAGCAAACCTGTATACATCACAGGCACACCCAGCCGAAACCTACAGGTCCCAATGCTGCTGTTGATTCAGATGTGCTGGGTAAACAGGACTCCAGGAGTTCGGCTAGAATGGGTGACGGACCGGGTGGATTAGGGTAATGATGACCCGTGAGGGGGCGGAGATCCAGGGTTGCCTTTGACAGAACATGATGGATTACAGTGCAGGTTTGGGGCGGGTGCAGATGGGCTGGCAGGGGTTCCCTTCGAAAAGGACAGGAGCAGGGAGCTTGGCTGGGCAGGGATCAGAGATTAGTCAACGGGGGATAATCCTGTTTGTCACATGACTCCGGGGCACAGATCTGGGACACGTTGTAAGGATCAGGGTTGTGATGTCGTGGTGTGCCATGGAAGTCTGAGACAATATTCAGCCATGTGTTTTTCTCCTTTCATCTGCTGTGATAACTTTTGTGAAGTTTTTAATTTGCTGTGGTAGGATTTTGCAGACCTTAATACTAAATATTTGGCCAATTACTGATCAACAATGACACAGTTAATGAAAAAACGAGAAAACAACACATTTATGAAACAAACCTGCAGATTAGTGAACCCAAACAAACAACTATACAATATAAAGCTATAAAATGCATCGCACAGATTATTTAGTCTTAAGGAATTTAACGAGAGATATATTTCTAGAAAAAACATGAGATTCTAAAGATCCCATTTGCAATCTGCTCTACATTTCAAGCTCCCCAGCAAATTTGAAAAGTCTACTTCATGCAACCATCAAATTAGAAAAATGTGTCATGTTCATGGCCAACACCCATTTAATTGTGGACTTATACTTTTAGGATGTTTTCCAATGATATATTTTTATTACTTTGGTGTGTTGGTTGTTAATCGAACTATTTATGAAACGAATCTGCTGAAGGACTTATTTTAGTGTTCAGATGGAATATGTTTTAGCGAAGAGGAGGTGACATCACTGCTGCCGCGTGTGACATGTGGCCCGGAGGTTTCGGATTTGGCGGCGGTACCTGCCGTCATTTCTCCACAAGACTCGTGTCACGCGTGGGCGCTCCGTCACATCTCTCACTCCGTCTGGCCTGACACCGACCATCACGGTTCGTTTTTGGGAAGCGCCTACACAGCACCACTGTCTGCCGCGCCAAGACGCACTGCCTCCGTGTCCAGACGGAGCCTCAGGCAAATGAGAGTGTAATAAATACACCCTTCAGTTTGCATCATCGGACTCGTACTGTACATTTCGTGTAACTATACAAAAGCGGAAGTTAGGGAATCGACCGATTTTTCAGCAATTTATACCCTCATGCAATTTAAACCTGTATTCATATAGCTGTTTGGTAACGACAGGCCATTTGCAGGCTGATTTAAAGCCCCGTTATTTCTCTCCAGATCATACATGCTTATGACATTGATCACATGAACAAACAGGATTTGGGTATTAAGGGTCACGTGGTGTGACGGTAACTATGCTGATCGAAATGACATTTTTGGCTCCATTGTCTTGCTTGTTAAGTTCATAGCATTTTATTTGGCCCACATAGACGCATATAAATAGTATGTTCACACGTTTTGCATTTGCGTTTCACAAAATTAAAGCTTGATCGAAAGTTAGACACCAAGAAACTATTGTGTTTGTTTTTTCCTATTGATTTGACACATATTTCATCTTAGGCATAACGCCACAACTAAAGATTAAACATAAATATTGAAATGATTAATGATTCACTTTTTGTCAGGTTTTTATCAAATTCTTAAATCAATGTTTTGTAATAATTAATATTGGTATGACAGATTTTATTTTTTAAGATTGAAATGGGCAAAAAGCAGCAAAAGTAAGTGTTACGACTTTAAGGTACATTAAGATAAATTGTTGTATTGTAATTCAGAAGGCAGTAAAAGTGTCTAATATATAATAATAGGAAGAAACGCTCGCAATTTCTCAGCGCAGCACGTAAACACAGAGTAACTGCTCTAAAGCAGTGTAACTATGGATGTCAGCTTTCAATCCATACATTAACACTTTACAACATATGCAGTTGTTATTCGTGTTGCTTTACACTGAATTTATGAAACAGATTCTTCTCAATCTACTGCATGTCGTTAATGAGATGATAGTTAGCACGCGCGCCATGTTTTGACATTTATTATCTGTGTCTTTGGCTGAAAAAGGCTGTGAGGCTTATTTACAGTATAGCAAATTCAACATCTGTGCTAAAGTTTTTGTCATACTCGGGGCATTGTACCACTTTTGGGATTTTGCATCAAAAACAATGATGGGAATTTTTGCATTGAACATTTGTGTGTCCCACTGGATATGCGGGTGTGTGTAGGCGTTAGACCCCCAGGATTCGCCCGCTCAGCATGGTGGGATGTGGTCCCAGAGAAGAGGGGAGGGGACCCTGAAAGTGTGGGGACAATGAACCATTCTAGCCTCTCTCCGTGGGTGTGGGTGGGAGGCAGTTATGCATCATTCAACCCCCACTGAGAGCCCCCAAGCTGCCCCTGCATTCTGGGGATGCCTACCTGCCCTGGAGCCCTCCTCTCTCCATCTGTCCAGCTTTGAGGTGCATAGTGGAGAAAGGTTTGCATAAATGATGAATTAGGAGATAAAACAAGTCATTTTCTTTAATAGTTATAACTATTCAAAACCGTTTAAAAACCTTTTACATTTTACAAATGCTGCACCATTGCATCATGTAACTTATGTGGCAGCTACATAGCGCTCACGTTTATAAATAAGGCTTATTTAAACTTGTCTATTATTAGTTTGCCTTCGAAAAGTTTGATAATGACTTACTGTAACAACACACGCAAAGCAGATATTGCCAGTTTAACTGGAATATGGGTGTTTGGTGGGTAAGGGTGTTGGTGCTAAACACCACATGCAAAAGTGCCACAACTGTTTGGTAAACTGGCTCCTGAAAGTGTTAATTCACTTATTGGAAATGACCCAGTAGTACACACTACCCAACATAACACACACACACCTACATAATGCAAAGGGCTTCTCTGTAAAGCTGTTAAACTGCTACTACGCCCTCAGAGTAGGAGAGATGAAAGGAGCTAACTGATCATTTCAACACCCTAAGCCGTGTCAGTTGACCCAGATCTCAGACGTGGGAAACTTCTGATGATACGCAGCCCTGATTTAACAAGCCTTTCCTGGATCTGTCCCATAATCTCAAGGGTCTAAGAGGTGGAAGATAGTTGTGGTCTGGCGGAGGGGTGGGGGGCGCCTCTACAGCTGCCGCGTTGCCGTTTAGTTAGCGCAAACCCAAATAATTCACGTCAGGGTCTGCTTCAGATCATCTTGACTCTGGGAAGTATGAAGTGGGAGTTATTGAGACAGCTGCTTGTCTAGCAGAAACGAGTGCAGGAAAGTTCAAGGGATTGTTACTGCATTTCTCACCGTTATCTCATGTCTACTTATCAGTCATTGTAAGAAACCAAAAATGACCCTTGTTCTTTATGGGCATGCCATGAGTGATCATGCCATTGAAAACACAACGCTGATCACTCATCAACTGTGTGGATAAGACAAGTTCATTATGAAGCAGTGATTGCTTTTGACTTTTATTACAGAGTTGTGCATGACAGTCAATCGTATGGAAAAGAGGAACAGGAAGAGATCACAAGCCAAGACTTGAACTCAGGTCACTCAAAGTGCTACTGCACGATATGTTGGCACACAAGCCTCAAGGCTATTGGCTCCAACCAATGGCTGTGTTTCTGCTGTTGACGTAATGTGTTTGTTAGAAGCTGATTAGAATCATTAGATATATGCTAATGAACCAAATTAGCTGCCAACAATTTGCTGGTGCTTAGGGGAGCCGTAGAGATATAAGCAGCCCAGCCATTGGTTTTTTGATCTTACCCTTTTGATCTCTTTTATGGGATAAATACACTTAAATGTGTAGCCGTCTATTGGCGTTTGGAGGCCTTTGAGCAGATAGATAAACTCACCCTGCCAGTCACTCTGATGTATAAACAGGGAATCAAACCTTCAGACTGGTAACTCAATACACTATCAGCTGAGTCACAGGATCTCTAAAACAGCTGTTAGAATCACGTGACAAAAGAACCTCAAAATCATCTCCTTGTGACAATTAAAACCTCAAAAATTGTCTCTTTGTGACACATGTACAGCTTGTTTACTGCCTCTGTATGTATGAATGAAATGATTTATATGATTATAAATATTAAAATGACTTCCTCAGAGTGACTGTTTTGTGGAGGGCTTTAGGGCTTCTTCTGTAGGTCACACCATTTGGGTCAGCAGCGTCTACCAGAAGTGCATCGTCACTCATTGCTTCTGCCAGTCTCATCAGAGGAGCTTACTCATGGATAGATGTTTCTGGGTAGGAGAACAAAAGTGTACACATGTCACTAACCTCCTGCTACAAAGCAGGTGCTGCTGTCTGAGCTCTACTGGGTGGGACAGCTGTCCATCAATAGTATGAAAAACAGTTACACAATGGTCATGTCAGCTACTTTTCATTCACTGGTATCTACAGATCCAGCGATGGGACAGTTGGTAAGCTTGACCTATTCAAGCTATATCTGTCGCCTTAACAAGATCACAGAGGAAAACTGTTTTGCTCTTTAAGAGCTCAGGAGACTTTATAGAGTTGTCAGTTGTTTTATTAAAGTATTTCAATAAAATTAACTTCTGAAGCCTCAAATGTTTCTCCTAAAATGTTGAAGAAACAAAAACAAGACAATTATTGACAAGAGAGTAAATTGAGCTGTGAAATGAATATGGGTGGCTCAGACAATTTGATGAAAAATGATTGATTTTGTTTTAAAACTCTTAATTGCAGACTTTGGTGAATGGACAAATTTGAACAAAAGTCTGAGACATTAATAGAAGAGAAACATGAGATCATTGTGTTTCTCCGGAGAAAATCTAAAAGACAGAAGACATAAGCAAGATTTTCCATTTTCTTTCTATCTGATCTCATTGCTGTCTAGGAGAAACAGTGGAGATATTTTTCATTTCTATGGGATGAGACACGTGCATCGGTGAATTATTTTTTAACCCATGCATTTAAAGTTCCGATCATTTAAAAGCCACGTGTGCTAATGTATTTGTCCCACCCTCGCTTTGGTTTATTTTGGAGAACCGTGTCCTCTGCTTACAGCTACCTGTAGAGTTTTTCTGCATCCTCATGCTGAGGAACTGTATACACTGACCTCCTGCCTAAATGCATATCCAGCCCCTCGGAAAGTCCCCTAATCTGAACCTCTTCATGTTTGTTCTGCCCATCATTTGGGTTTCGACAGCATGTGGGTGACTCCTGACAGTTTCTGTTTAACTCAGCTGCTTAGTGGGGGTCTGCCTGGACATTAGAGGGCATGTGTCCACATTTAGGCAAGTCTTTACATGTCTACCCCTCATCTGGAGGTTACATTAAACAGCTGTTGTTTTGCTCCCAATGCAGTTACCAGAATACAGTTAACAGCTTTGGTCTTTTACAACTGTTGTGAGTAACATACTTTAAAAGTTGGACCATTACCATCATTAACTTGACTAAAAGTCAAGTTAGAAAATAGTAGTAAAGTATTTTTTATATCCATCAAGGGCATTTTAAGAGCAACTAATGTATAAAAACATTAAAAGCAAATGTTTTATTTACTGAATTCATATTTAAACTTGATTAATTTACTTCATGACAGAAAGTAAAGGATAAGTTGGTTACTGAGATACACTGAGTAGTTGTCAAGTGGTCATGTGATCTCAAAATGGCGGCTACCGTGAGGCCTGTAGGACAAAACTGATTTGACTGGATTGTTCATCTCATGTGAGTTTAATTGATTTAAAAACAAGTATTTTTTGAAGTACTACTGTTAATTTCTTCAGACGTAAATCTTTTAATGAGAAAAATGAGTGCAGATGAATTATACGTGACTATATTTTATCTTTTTGTTTTTACACTTTTTCTGCATAATGCCGCATTAAGACGCAACAACACAAAAATAGAGATTATACATTTAAACTTGAGAGACCTTCCCACTCAGAATCTGCATTGAATCAGTCACCTAAAAAACTAAAGACTTTCCAATTGAGCTTAAAATGTCCCTGCGGTTAAATTGTGCTGTTTTGTGATCTTGTGTTACTAATGTAACAAATGCCAGCTGGTAAGAGCTGTGTCATGTGTAAACCTCACTGCCCAACCTCAAGAGGCTCACTAGCAAAGGTCTTTAGCCTCCTTGTTAGCGCGCCTGTCTTCCATGACGGCTTGGTCACAGGTTTGAATCCTGGGTCGAGTGGAGCTAGCTTACATAAGCGTACATAGGTCAGCCAGTCCACAGCTCTCACAACTACGTGTCTCGTAGTGTCCTTTAACTCAGACATTTCCACCTGTAGC
Source organism: Botia almorhae (assembly GCA_036877575.1). Taxonomy (NCBI): domain Eukaryota; kingdom Metazoa; phylum Chordata; class Actinopteri; order Cypriniformes; family Botiidae; genus Botia; species Botia almorhae. Next base: position 78,046 of record JAZGTJ010000026.1, on the reverse strand, counting down.
CCGTGTGGCACACAAGCGTGAAATATCAGTTTGCCAAGGCTGGGTCTCTGGTACAAGGCAGCTGTTTGTGTTTTAGCACCCGTGGGTCATGGGAAAAGGTGGTTGGGAAATTATAGACATGTGCTACATCCTGTCTGGTGCTGCTGAGCCTTGTCGTATGTATGAGTCGGGGCGGTGAGGGGCCGCGGGGTCAGGTTAGCGTGTGCGTGTGCTGTGACAGCTGAAACATGGCCTAATGCCCCGTGTGTGCTGGAAGACACATGACAGACGTTACAGATAGTCTGAATGAAAGAGCAGAGCAGAAAGTTCCGAAGGAATGACAGCAATTAAACTTTACATTTTAAATTTCAAATTTACAGTGGACCCAGCTGCCAGGGAACGTTCTCAGAACGTTAGCTAATGTTCTTTCAAAGAGAACTTGTTCTAGTTCTCAAAAAGGTTCTTGCCGTAACGTTAGTGGGACATTTTTAACGTTATATATATTACAAGTTGTGAAAACATTAGGGAAACATTCTTACAATGTAAAGGGCAGCTATTAAAGTCGATACAAATGTTGTGGACGGTAAAAAAAATTAAAAAATAGATTTTTTTCAAATATGCATATATTATATAAATCAGCAGTGTTTATTGACGGTTGTTGATCAATAGTTCTATCATAAATGAAAATTCTGTCGTGTACTCACACAGCATTACAACACATTGAACAGACTGCATGTCTATCACTCCCTACCTCATTTTCATGTGGAGTCTATTAAGGTCCATAGACAGAGAGAATGATGAACACCACATGTATGATGGTTCGATTGCATGGGAGAGTAAGAAACATGTTAAAGAGAGAGAGACATATTAAAGAGAGAGAGACATGTTAAAGAAGGAGAGACATGTTAAAGAAGGAGAGACATGTTAAAGAGAGAGAGACATGTTAAAGAGAGAAGGACATGTTAAAGAGAGAGAGACATTTTGTTTTTGCTGTGTAATTAATACTCAAGCGAATTGCATTTTACCTGGAATCTAGTCATTTGATATAAATCCATCTTAAGACTGTGTTTTAATTCCTAACATGTACAAAACCAGATTACTCTGAAGGTCTGAACTTACCAGTCTGTCCACAGTGATTTACTGAGTTAACTGGATCAAGAACACACAGTTAATTTGGATTCTTCAAAGGCAGTTTCACATTAAACAGTTTTAACTTCTAATTAGGCCCTTCGTCTGTAAAGTGAATCATTGTTTTGCAGCATTTCATTAATCACATTATCAAGTCTAGGTGTTTAGGTAGTTAATTGGCAGCTTTTGCAAATTTTCTATAAAAGTTTAACAAACCATCATTCAACTAATGCATGTCAGGAATCTCAGATAGAACAAATGTCATTGTATGTCATGTATTTCAGTCCATTATTGATCATAAATGGGCCTCGATTTAGTCCATTGTTTTATGATTTTGGCCACGCTGGCCAATGCTGGACTAACTTGAATAAAAATACTGTCCATAAATATTTCATACATCTATAAAACTTTATTTTGCATTATTAATGTATTCCACATATGTTTTACCACATGGAGAAAATTTAGATTAGTGGCCAAGCTGGTCAACCAAAAAAGCTGTTAAGTTAGTTAGTTAAGAAGCCTGGTTGAGGCCCCAGAACACCAGCCTGGGGACCAGCGTCCAAAACAACTATCATTCCTACAATTTCAAATAAAATTACTAACCAGCTGGGTTTTTCTTTAATAACTGGCAAATGTTAATTTTGCACACCGCTTAAAGGTTTATCTAATAAATACGGCACTTTAAATCTATCTAACTTCGAATCAAAACCGATGAGCTAGAGAATCAGTTTAGTATCATGGCCGGGAATCACATTTGATTCCTAATTTAGGTAGACTTTTGAATGAAAGTGTTGCCACAGAGTGTAGATGGTTCTCTCCTGAGGCTAGTCTCCTTGCGCTCTGCTAGCCATACCCTTTCTGCCACCGAGGTCTAATCAAGTTATCATATCAACAAATCTCTCATCAGGGGCTCATGTCTGACACCGGCTGAAAGAGAGGCCGGTTGATGCCTAATTTCCAGCAGCAGGATACTACCAAGGAGCCCCACAGTGAGGGTCAGTCACCTCAGGACCCATGCTGCCTTTCCTTGTCCTTTGACCATAACAGGCTACATATCTGGTAAGGGGGACATTATTTCCTGCATTACACAATAGGACAAGGGGTACAATGCAGGCAGTTTATCACGCAAATGCCAATAAATTTCAGGGCCAACCCACGGCCAATTAGCTGAAAGGGTGAGGAGCTTTCCAGATCCATCTCTCTGGACCATTGCAGACAAACAGTCCACCCACACGCACTAGCAGCTGCTGGGGTCTTTCAGTAAACATCTTCGCTCCTTTGATTTAGCTTTGAATAGTTTGCACAATTTGAAACTGTGACTCACTGCTTTCCTATCATTTCAATCTATTAATATTCATTCAAAATAATCTAAAACACAACCGGTTCGTTTGCTCACGAAGGCGCCGTCGACGTTATCCCGTATGCACGCAGCTAGCGAATCGTTTCGGCGCCACGAATGGCATAATGGATTTTTTTGCGTTTGTTTTCATGCGAGATAATTCGAAAAAGATTTGCTTTGTAGTTCGCATGTAGTTTTGACATCTACATCCAGGATGAGGACGCATGAATGAGAAACGGATGCAATAGAAGCGCATCTGTTCGTAATCGCCTAACAAGAACAAAAGGACAATAAAAATGCGCCCGCCTGCTCTCTACTGAGCAAAGAACGTCGTACTTCTGAAGCAGCCCCATGCCATGGATTCACTTAGCTGGTTTGGCATCAGATAAACTACTGTCAGAGAAATGAGTGACATGATGCTATTCCTTCATTTAGCGTTTGGGTGAATGGTCACCACATCGCTGACTAATGAAAATGTCATTTCCTACATCAAAGACGATTTGTTACATTGAAAGCCTCAAACTTTTAAGGTCTGCACGCAAAGGAATCCACAAAGGCCATTTGAACATTCCCAACAAATTTCCCGAAATGGGAAAACAGGAAATGCTAAATTCGAGAGGAACGTTATGATGCAGGTTGGCAACAACACACTGTGCAATGGGGTATTGACAAACATCTTGCTGTTCCAGAGCTTGATGCCTTGCGGGTGTGTCGTAGTGCAGTTTGGCCTGTAATCTGACCGGCCATTAATCACTTCGCAAGCCACCCTAGATCACAATTGTCATGAGCGCCGCTTATGTCCGGCCAGGCCAGTGACCCATGAACTGGTCAGGCAGCATTGGCCAATGGGAGGTGGTGGTCAGCGCGGTGGCGTAGCATGCAGGCTACCTGCTGCTCTGGATGAATGCGATTGGACACAGCTTTCAGAATGATGGAGAGCAGTGGATTTGCCACGCTGACATTCCTCCGGTCAGCCTTCTGACCAAAGCATGGCAGGAAAAGATGGTTTTGTATGAACCTATTGTTGTTTTCATGGTCCACATTTTCCGTTTCATTTCTGGTGATTGGATTGAGGGAATTTCTAACCTTTAAGGCCACAAGGATCAGATCTTTTGAATTTAAATGCACATGTTGTCTTCTGGTGCACCCTGGGTAGTCAGATCAGCACGGTTCCAAATCTGAGACGCTTTGAATGCAAAATAGGACTCGGAGATTGTTTTGAATTTGAAGTAAAACATGAATGTGATAGGTGTGAAATTTGTGACACCAAACCGCAGATGTCAACAGATTTGAACAAATCTCTTCTCACAGTGGGTTGGCTAAGGACAATCCATTGGTGCTTATTTGACCACTCTGCTAATGCTTAGTGCTGTTGTGCACCTCACTCATGAGCTGCAGTCTTGACTGTTGTTAAAAGCTTTACATATTGGCAGCATAATTACTAACTTACTGTTTCTGAATAGCCCAACAGGAATCTGGCACCATACAGTTCACCCCCTACCTTCTAGCCCTGAGGTGTGTGTGTTTGTGTCACTACAGGTGTTTCCCTCCAAACCCACCTAAGGAACCCCTGCCATGACATCACAATCACCCTCCATGAGGTCAACAGAGGAAATGCAAACGCAAACACCTGAATACCTCAGGGACCAATTCATCTAAAGATTAGTATTTATGAGGTTATGTTGTTTGTTGGTTTAACTGCCAGCACTCCCCTTGTGTATAGTTTCGTTTAAAAAAATCGAACAGAAAAATACACGCTAGTTTTTTATAATTAATCTTGGAACAATTATACAGGAAATACATTATTGTACATTAAATCATGTCACATGAATACCATTTATTTCAGAATACTAACGTTCTGCAGCTTTAAAGTTCAGGTGTGCGATTTAAGCTAATAGAAGAGCTGACCTGTGGCCTGAGTTGACCTGCCTCTAGCACAATGCTGATAATGGCTAAATGCTGTCTTTGTTTGTTGAGCAGCGTTTGATAGCGAAATCAAGCAGTGAGAGAATCAGGGGACAAAGATTGATGGAGGCACTGTGATGTGCGTTGGCCGGCACAAACTAGCGCTGTCTTATCTCTGGACCCCAGTGGGCAATTGATTTGCTGTGGAATATAACTCATAATAAGCCACTGAACGGCCGGCCACTGTCTTAAACACACGGTCAACCCATAGTTCGAAAACACCTCGTTTTTTCCTTTAGGTGCTCCCTGATAAATTTGATTGAATTTTGTTGCTTTGTTTATCTACATTCTTTACCTAGCTACCTAGATGCATAAATTACACAGGAAGCTGTTTTTCAGCACGCTGTACTACAGATGGTCAATTTATGAGAACGGATTTGGTTTTGAGCTCCCATGAGAAATGCTAGAGTGAGGTAATAGAGGGAGGGACGGCTCTTAGTTTTTCAGTGTAGCTGCAGGATTGTAGATATAGGACATGATTCCTGTGGGGTTGCTACTAAAAGAGAGAAGCCCGGAGGATGTCTACGCTGCAGGCGCCTAATCTAGACCCCTAAGCTGTCCAGAAGAGGAGTTCCTGAACTACTGGGGCAAACGACAGGTGCTTTAATAGGCCCTGACTCTCTCAGAGGTTGGATACTTTTGTTGCTTGCTAAGCCTATTGGAGCATTAGCTTCTTGCTACATTGACTGACATGTAGAAGACAGCAGGGGCATAGTTTTTAGCATGGGTAGCTATATTGTCCCCTTTTTGTGTGAAAGAATTTCCTTTTCTCCCAATACATGGATTTAGACCCAGGAAATCCAAATCATGTCAACAAAACTAAATTTTTAACAATAGTAACATCATTACGCTACATGGATTTAGTGTATAGACTTGTTAACAACCCGGAGTAAACTGCTGATAAAGCCTTTCCATCCCACTCATTAGGCTTGCACAGATATTGCAATATTATTCGTACCGTATATCACAAATGGTAAATTGTAATATAAAACCAACCGTGCAAAAAAAAACACGGTTAAGCATGAGGATGACTGACAGCACTGTTGTTTGCAAATACAGGTTAAAGTAGTAATAGGTCTGGTGGAATGAATGCAACTGGTCAACCTGGTTATATATTGCATGGAAAGTTTAACAAATTTCCTCACAAGCTCTCTTTTAGCTTTGTGTCCTTCCATGTAGACCATGTAGTTCAACACTTATTCCCACTGTCTGGTGACTTAAAATGGGGCCGAAATTATCAGGGCTCACTCGAACCAAATCATGGTGGCAGAGAGATCATTTTTGGCATGCTAAAGACCAGAACCTTATCTCCCAGTGATCCTTCCTTATCCATGCTTGGTCTTAGAAACCTGTCGTTGTCGACAGGAGATGATTTGGGCTTCTTTTTGGCCTTGTCTGTCCCTGTTGTCTTTGTAACCAAGGGGATTGCATCTTTTGTTCTTTCCTCGTCCCTTTTCACGGATCACCACAGATGCTTCTTTCAATGGATTGACCCCTCACCCAAGAGTCTACTGTAAAGGGAAGGAGGGGCTAGAAACAAAACACAGACACATAACAGGGCAATTTTATTAGACTATGAACAATGCTGGTGTCCACACATGTACATGTTGTTGTGACCCTTGGTGCACCAATAGTTGTTTTACATTTACATTTACGCATTTGGCAGACGCTTTTATCCAAAGCGACTTACATTGCATTATACTATACATTGTTTCTGAGTATGTGCAATCCCTGGAATCGAACCCATGACTGAGCTACAGGAAAGTTTGTGAAGTTTGTGTTTGTGATACCTTTTTTTGAAAATGCTGATGTAAGTGAAATATTTGTGGGTAATATTTGTGATGTACAGCTTCATGCTGGGTTTGGGCTCCTCCATTACTGTAACTGTAGAAGTTGTAACTGTAACTGTAACCTCTTGAGCGCATGCATTACATTTCTGTTTGTTTCACTTTCCAGTCACCACTGTTTTCATAACATCTTCTGGCATATTAGCTATAATGTCTGTGCAGGGCTTGGGTCTGGGTGCTAAAGTTGTCTCGCGTGTTGTCTGGCCATCTGTCTACTCGATGTCACAGACTCTTTGAGGTCTACAGAACCAAAACAAGAAATAGCTAAACAATTACCCCTTAAACAGCTTGTTAATGATTTTATTGCTTGGGGAATGACACCCTGATAAATAAAACTACAGGGTCCCCACAAAAACCTTACATGGCTGTAAATATGTATTAACCAGAAAATGGGTCTTGTTTAGGATCATTTAAAGGAGACAAAAGGAATTATCACAAAAGACAGAGACGCAATAAGAAAAGAGGAGTTTCTACTTAGCTAATGAGTTGCCCCATAGAGATGTAAAGAGGTGGGTCTTTAGGGAAAGCCAGTGTTTGGTTCGGGCTGATAGACTGTAAAGTGTGTACGTGGACCGGCTATTGTCTAAATGCTAATTAAGCCCAGAATAGTCAAGTTTCTGTGTGAGTTTATTGTGGTGTGGTAGCATGTCATTAAGAGGCAACATTTCGGTCAGTCAACTGGGAGAAAAGCCTTTGTTACATTTCCCCTCTTCTTGGCATTTTGGTTTCAAAGAGGCATCCATTCACCCAAGTAACTTCAGAGGTGAGCAATAGGACACCCCATACACTCACAGACCCTCCACGGTCCAGAGTGCCACTCCACTAGTTTACTCATTTCAGGATGGTACTTTTACCTCAGTTTCCAAAGAAGTGGCCAGCTATAGAGAGAGAGAGAGTGAGAGAGAAAGTGAGAGAGAGCACTTTAGAGAGAGAGCACTAAAATGAGCAAATATACTCTGAGGTAAAGAATGCTAGACAAATCAAAAACAACGATTTGCAAATTGTTACAAAACAATTTGTAAATATATCTACGTGAATAGCGGCCAGTTCCATTTTATTGTTTTAATTTTTTGAGCAATCACATGCATGTACCTACAATTTGTGAACTGTTTTGATCGGTTGAATCTTTTCCTGAGATTTTCCTTTTCAACAGTCCAACATTAGTTACTTGTGTAAAAATAGACGACGATAACCATAATAACTCATCATTTTGGTCAGAAAATCAACTTTTCTTATGAATGTTGGTAACATTCGGTACGTTGAGGAAAAGGTTGTAGAAAATATACGTGAAGAACTTCACAGGAATGATACTGTATATACCCAAAGATATTATCTCATTCAAGTGCAAAACAGTGGTTGGAACTACACGTCACCTCACAATGAACCTCACTTCACACGCTAGCACTGTTTTCAAAGACAGTCTCCATTTTAAGAAGGGCTACAGTGAAAGAATACAAAATAAAGATTACAGCTCGTTACCCTGGTGACATTATTAACCCTTTGTGTGCAAACTTTTAATTTAGCAACCTGTTATTAAAAGCGACACAGGCTACATGTTTCCACAGCAACAGTGCTTTTGAGATTGGCTTTATTGTTTTACGTTATAAACTCGTGAGCAGGATGGCAGATGCTTCCTCATAGCCCAGCTAACAGGGAACATTCTCAGAACAGTGATTAACATTATCTAAACGTTTTTTTTTTGCAGTAATATCTAGAGAACTTTTTAAACATTGTATATCATATTAAAAATGTTATTTTTAAGTTGTTAGTAAATTGTAATTGTAAGATTGTAATTGTAGAATTGTAAACATTTTTGGAATAATTCCTAGAACATTCCGAATATCATTTTTCTTAGCACATTTTCTTAGTATGAAATGCCATTGATGGATACACAGGGCATTAAAATGCGAATATCAAAGGATGAGATGGGGGTCAGAGAGCAGAATCTTAAAAGACATCTCACGAGTCTAGGGTATTAGTGAACTCTGTGAGTCTCAGTGAGACTCTATGAGTCTCTGTGTTTTGGATTAGCTTAGTGATCTCAGATGAGTGGATGGATTGCACACACACAAAAAACCTGTTCGTCCCCAAATGGTCAGGGTTTCACTGTCCTCGGCTCAGGTTCTAATGTTTGCCGTACTGCTAATTACTACCTTTTATCACATTGTGTCAGCTAGAGATAAAAGCTGGCTTTAGCCCCCTTGAGAGAGGCCAGTCCCTCAAATCTTGTGGCCCAACAAGCAGAGCTTGATGCGGGCAGGCGGCCAAGCTGCCCTGCATGTTTGCTGTCCAGATCCCCTCGGTCAACAAACCTCTCCATTTCTCTCCATCGTACCAACAACGATGCAGTGCCCTGCCTTTGTTGCTGATGAAGATTGTGTAGTTTGTCCCACAAGATGTGACTTGAGGTTTGTGTTTGCTCATCATTTGTGTACTCTGCTTAGGGCCCTTACATGGGTGGCACTTCATTTTAAGACTGTGGCAATGTTGTTTGGACCTGCTGATCAGCATCTGGAAAAAGCAGTGAAATGACCTCATTTGCAACAAATAAAAAAACCTTTAATACTATTTAGCTGAAAACCCAGCTAACAGGGAACATTCTCAGAACGTTGGCTAATGTTCTCAAAGGTCTCTCAGTTGTTAAAAATGTTGTTTGTTAGTGAAACGTTTTAAAAATGTTACCGAATTAAAAAAGCTTAAATAACATTTCAGATGTGGTATAACATTTATACTGTTTTATGTCATAAATGTGGATGTTTTTAACATTTTTAGAACTTTCAAGCTATCGTTTTAAGCATTTTTGTTACTTAATAAAAACAACCTAAAATCGTTACTGGGGTTTTCACAATGCAAGTCTCAGAATTTCACTGTGTATATGGAAATGGATGCGCTGACCAGAAAACATTGCTGGGTGAGAAACCAGACAACCAACCGATCCTCTTCTTGTCGAGAAAGCCACAGGTCTTTAAAAAATAGAGTACACTCACCAGGAGACCATGGGTGTGAGTGTTTGCTAACTGAGGCCATTTCATCACAGACTCGTGGCCTCAAGGTGTGAACCATTAACACTCTCTAAAGTGGATGCTGTCAGTACTTAAAATGTGGATTTACTGCATGCTTGCATAGGCTTTGGGACTCATTAGTTCTGATTTACTCAGCATTTACAAAGTCCGGTGATGGTTTTTATGCTTTTCGAGGTCGTGCGAGAAACGTGATACATTTTGGCCAGTAAATTTCAGACGTTTTTCAACTGTCTACCATAATAAAATAGGCCAATTAGAGAGGGCCGTGGTTGCTTCATAGAATGTTGTCTAGAATCACAGCTGACAGGCGAGCACTGTTTGGGCTTTGCTGAGTGGAATGTCCTGCAGTTTTTGGAGTCAGGGTGTGTCCACTTTAGGATACCAGGGGAACATTTTTAGAACATTGGCTAATGCTTTTAAAAATAGCTTTCAACGTTATCAAAAATGTTCTTGCTGTAACCTTAGTAGAACAATTTCCATGGTATATGTCATATTTTAAACAATGTTATTCTTAAAAAGTTAGTGGAACGCATTAAAAATATTACAGAATTACAAAATGGTTAAATAAAAAAAATGAAAAACATGAATTCAATGTCAAACTGGTCGTTTTAAACGTTCCTAGAACTTTCAAAGAAACGTTTTTGTTACCCTATGGAAATATTACGGAAACATTCTTGCAACCTAAAATTGTTAGCAGGGGCTGCGCCTCTCCCTGAGGTACGTTATGATGGCGCTCCAGGAGGTAAGCTCTCCTGACTTGCAGCTCATGACAGATCAGTCCAGTCATTGTCATGCAGCTTGCAACTGGTTAAACTGGTGGGGGGTCTCAATACTCAACAGCTGACATCCTGTATGCAGCAGAATAAAGGAGGTGGTTTGGTTAAAGTTTAATATAGAGTTTGATGACACAGTTTGCACAGAAGATCCATCACACTATAGTCACTTTCGTTTGTTTGTTTGTTCGCTCGTTCGTTCGTTTGTTCATTCGCTCATGCATTCAGACATTTAATCATTCATTAATACAGACGTTCGTTCGTTCATTTGTTTGCTCGTTGATTCATTGATCCGTTAATTTATTGATTCATTGACAGAATGCTTCATTAATTTATTAAAAAATATATAACAGTATTATCAAATAAAAAACAAATTACCTTTTGCTCATGACAAATAAGATTTATAAAGTTCTCGGCCCTCTGTTGCTGTGGACACGGCATATTTTCTGAACGTTGCATCACAGTGCAGCTCAAGCACATTACTGTAAAGTCTTCTCATGGGTCGCGCTTACATCCCTCGAGTATCGTTTAAATGTCTGACTGCAGCGATGCACAACTGTATGACTGTGGCTGTCAACCCCCATAACCCATCAAAATAGAGCCTTTAACAACCCAGTCTGTCTGCAAGTCCAGACCAGCTACTCTCTGCAGGTTAAAGTTCAGCTTGCTTACACTTGCTCTCCGTCCCCTGACTGTTTTGTGGCCCTATCTTGGGTGACATCACTGGTGCCAGTACAGCCTTATTCATTCATTGCATGTCTAACCTGCTCGGCTGGGTGACTCATTAGGTCTTTAATTGAGTGCATGAGCTTTTGAGGTCATGTGAGTAAGGGGTGATTTACCCTCGCCCGTCTAACACCACCTGCATGAATGAAATTTATGAGCCAACAGCCTAACCTTATACAGATTAAGAGATGACCTCACGGCAATTGGCGGCTCATGTTTATGGTTTGGGAGGAGAGACAGCGGTCAGCCCTTCGGTCTGGACACACTGGCTTTTAAATCTGTAACGAAAAACAAAGTTTTAAATAAAAATCAGTTTACCTTTAATTGTTTGCCTTAATTGTGTCATTCCCCACTGGCAACATTAAATGTTTGAAGTAATTACTTTAAAAATTGATGCTTATTTGGATCAGATCAGAAGATGTGGTGATGAATTGAACGTGGATATTAGATCCAGCAATAGTGAATAACCCAGCCCTCGTGAACCCTATTTCTCTGACCATCTCAGTGGCCTGTCAGTGTAGATGATCCACAGCGTGTTTCCTTGACTTGACATATCGTCCGCATTTATTTGCACTCGCTGTTTAATCACATTATGATCACATTTCAGATGACAAGATGGCCATGGCATCATCTGATTCTGTCATGTATTGCCTAAAAGGGCTCATGACTTCATTGATGTCAATGTTGTTAGTGTGACTGGTGAACCGAAAGGTCAAAGTTCACTCTTATCATCATTCCTGCAGCTGGCTGGAAGCTCTTTGTGACCAATATGGCAGCGATGGGCCCCGTTATAGTTGTTGGTAAGTCAAAGACAGAGGTTGTTTGGTTGATCACAAACACACACACACGCCCTCTCTGGGCCTTGTTTCTGTCTTTCCCACAGTGATAGCAATCTGAAGCATGCCATAAAGAGCAGTCATAGATCAGAGAGAACAACAAAGGGACTCCTCTCTCCCCACGACCGTCTCTCAGGAGTAACGACTGGGTCGAAGGGGCTGATAAGGGCCGCCTGGCGCCCGACCACGCCTACCGAGCCCAGATATACTGGCCCGTGTCACCTGACACACAGCATGATGTTTGTATGGTTGCCTCATATTTAACAGGTGATTTGCACGCCGTGTGGTTAGGGTATGTTGTGATATTCAAATTTGCCAGAAAACAGTTGAACTGAAGTGAAAAATCATCATGATCATGTTCTTTGTATTGGTTACCTTTATCTACAGTATTTTATGTTTTCCTGTTATGGTTTTGTATACATTTAGTGTGTGTGTGTGTGTGTGTGTGTGTGTGGTGAAGGTTTAGGTTCATTTAATGCAGGATGTTTGGAGGAACTTGTAATTACAGACAATAATCTATGACTCGTGATTGTCTAATTGTATTTAAACCACCCATGACAATCATAGCAGGATACACAGCCTTCTTTCTGAAGGTTTGCTTCAGTATAATGTTGTCTGTAACGCTAGCTTTTTCTAACCAGGCTTAGCGAATGTTACTCTTGTTACCTCTTGTTACCTCTTGTTAGTCCTTCAACCCATGACTCTAGTCTGTCAGTTGTACTGACTCTGTCTGTCCTTCAGAGTTTATAGCTGCCATACTCCTGTGCAGAACAAGGCCACCCGTGTTTTAAGGAAACACTAGATTCATTCAATTTTTAGTTTTAATAAATGCATCAAGTCTTCAATGCTTGCACACTTTTGATTAGGCTGCTTTTTCAAATGGGAAAAGGAAAGAACATGTTTCCTTTTTAAATTGTCTGAAATTTTATATATACGTTCAAAATTGACAAGCGGTACATTAAAAAAGGAATTGCATTCATTTTCCCAACAATTTCATGACTTGTTTCGATGCCATATAATTTTGTTACTAAATTGTTTTATCCATATTTTAACTAAAGTGTTTTGACAAAATTGAAATTATATATTAATTTTTTTAACAATTATAAACTGCAGTTATAGAAATATGTAGTGCTTAGATGCTAAATGGTGGTGCGTCTGCTGGGATGCAAGCTCGTGCTTCACCAGCGCGTCCCCACATGGATGGCACAGCGCTTCAGATAAGCTGTCAGCACGCTGACACACACATACACACTCTCTCGCATTGTATCATCAGCAGGTCTCGGCAAGTGAAGGCTGAAGGCGACAGACAAGCGTTTCATTCCTTTTTTTCTCAGCCATTGTGTGACGGGTGCCAGCGTTTGGGCCACAAGGGTTCAATACACAGGCACCCGGGCCCATGTCTCCGGCCTAGTTCGGTCTTTTATGTGGGACTGAATCAAACCCGGTCGTAGATGCCAAGGAGGATTATGCCAGGGGGCGAGGGGGCGGCCAGTGGCTGACCAGGCGGATGACCTATGGGAAAGCCCGCTGGCATTTCTCCTGAGGGAAAGTGTGGGAAAACTATCTGAAAGTTGGCACGTAGCTCTGAGGCCGGGTTGATGGCCAGGTCAATGCGGTTTATATGGTGGTTATTCAACTTCCTGGGCACAAAGAAAGAGTTCGTGCTGTGCCTCAGCCTGCCCCAAAGTTACCCCTTCACCCCCCTTCTCCCTTTCCCACTGGCCACTAGCCACTAGCCCAGCACAGCAGATGGTGGCGTTAAGAGCAAGAATGGATAAGGCAGAGTTAGAAATTAGATGTTTAGACTGGCATTGTGGTACTGGTTTCTGATTGGTCAAATCAAATCCATGATCTCACCAAACTGCTTTTTGTAGCCATAGCCCACGTAACCCAACTTAATTTTGGTAGCATAGCCAGTAATAACATTGTGTTACTGTTTGCATCTTGTAACTATGCAATTTAATTACACTTAAAAGTCTTATTTTTATAAACATTTGTGCCCTCGATATTTTGTTTGTGTGTTGTGTTTTATTAAAGCAATAAGGCACGTACGGCTGTGGATAATCTTAAATTATTGCTTAAATATAATCTCAAAATCAGATTTTTATTCTGAATTTTGTTATTTGCTAATCAAAAGTTGGCCTACAATTGCGAAATCAAAACAAAGTGATTTAAAAAGCTTTACAGCTTTGAAAAATATGCAGAACATCTTGTGTACTGTCCCACAAGGATTGTCAGTTGTTTGTATAGAGGAGTGATTTCCACATGGCACACCGGGTGTCCATTTAGTGGCTTTGCCGCAAGAAGGCAGAAACTATCGGGAACATTTGTATTGCATGTTTTTTGAGGTTAGGACAGCTGCTTCCCATTCTATCACGAATTCTCCTCCAAATACCACCAACCTGGAGATCGACCTCCAACAGGCAGATCATCTTTACTTAGCCCCATCCGAGTGTGGTGAGCTAATTTCTAACACAATTCTCTGAAGCACGAGCGTATTGTCCTCAATGTGAAGTTGAGAGTGGACAGAGGGACCGTAAAGTAACATGAGGTCATTTCTAGCATAATAAATGCTTATCGCGTTTCATATGTGCATTTCTCAAGCAGCTGTAATATGATAGGCCTTTTTTAAATGCACTGTGTGGTCATGTGACAGCAGTAGCGCAGTTAGCTTGATTACCTGGACGACGTGGCAATAAATTGTTAGATAAAGAGGACAAAAAACGGGCCACGGATTAAATGCCTAGTTGTAAAAGACAAAAGACCACGTCAATGTTTGCAGCAGGTGCCACTGGCCTATAAAATAAGCAGATGTAGATAAAAGTTTAAGAGGTTTTCCCATGGTAGTAAGAGGTGTTGATGTTACCAATGAGAAGGTCCAGTGACTGACATTAACCTGTGTGTTAAACATTACACAGAGACTTTATTCTTACTGTGCCAATTCAAAAGTCTTTAAAATGGCTCATTGCCAAAACAGGTAGGTGGCTCCTATCCAGAATACTTCACTGTCATGGCTGCCCCCACAACTGTTAACAAGGAACGCACTTAAAACGTTGGCTGACATTCTCTACAAGTTCTCTCAAAGTTGCAATAATGGTGGTAGAACACGTTTAACGTTATATATCATATGTATGTTATTCTTAGATTGTTAGTGGAATGTTTTAAAAACATTACAGTATATATATGTATATATGAAAAAGCATAACATGAAAACATTCTACTAACGTTACTGCAGGAATGATAACTTATTGATAACTTTTACAGAACGGTAGCTAACGTTCTGAAAACGCTCCCTGGTAGCTGGGTTAGCAATAAATGCTACAACAGAAGATAGAAAAAATGCAATCTTGGTATCTTTAATTTTCTGAAATACACTAGAAAGGTCAAATTTGCGTGTAAAAGGATGTAGAGCTGTAGAAATATTTATAAAGTGTACAAATATTTAATGTGCTACACACTGAGGCACTTCAGAAATTCGTTGTCAAGAAACAACTGACAACACACCTGTTCTGCATTCACTCAACTACCCCTAAATGTCAACTGTCCACATTCTAGCTTTCTTTATTTTAAAAATTCTCAATCTTGTATGTTTTTCATCTTTCACTAGCTTCAACGCTATTCTCTGTAAACACAGCTTTGCAGACTACGCTTAAAGTTCACCCAAATAAGAAAATGTGCTGATCATTTGCTCTCAGGCCATCTAAGGTGTGGTAACATTGTCATCAGTAGAACAATAAGGAATATTTTTAGCTGAAAACGTTGTCCTTTCTCACTCATTTTCCAAGTCTGTGGGTGCCGTGTCAAAATGGCAGATACAGACAACACTAATATACATTAAAATACATTTTATATGAAGAAAACAAGTGGGCTGTGCAAGAAACTGAACATTTTTTACAACATCACAACCTGTAAACCTCAGTCTCAGGTAAACAGTCAGAAACGCAAGCTTCCGGTCACGTCAAACGGACACGAGAGCGTTATAAAATAACTTCACCTGACTTGTGTCCTGACAGCATACAAATGGTGACAAACGAATTAAAACATATGAAAAATATAATATTAAAGTATAATATCTGAGCGTTTTGATTGTTACATAACCATACAAGGCCATACAAAGTGTAAATTTACAGCAAATGTTCCTATTTGGTTGAACTGTCAGTTTACTGTCGGTTTAAAATGTCTGTTTTGTATAAATAACTCACCATTACATTTTAGAACCACATTGATTCACACTTCAGACCACAATTCAGGATGTTTTGAATGTTGGGTCAATAGAGACGTTAACCTCCTTTTAAAATTACCAGTATGAAATGTTACGCTGACCAGTGGCTTTAACTCAGGGTTTAAAAAGACACTTGAGAGACCACAATGAATCCCATGATCTCACTTTTCATACAAATTACCGCTCTTAAAATGCTCCTTTCCTGCCACTGTTGTCTCTCTCAATCATTTTATATGAAGAGTTTGTGGTTTGTCACCTCACACATCGTAATTGTGCTCCAGCCTCTGGTTCTAATGACAGATTATTTGTATTGTATAGTCCCTCAAAACATACGAATATATTTCACTTTGTATTATATAAAGTGTTAAACAATCACAGCGGTTTCGGTACAGTTCATATCCCCACTATAAAGACTGAGAAGGAGGGTGAGGGGGGGAGTTATTGGCGTGAAAATGTTCTTCGGAAGTCATAGTTTCAGGCGACGCGCTTTTGGCAGCCCCCTCCGTTTCCTGTGTGCGGCCGACGTGGGGCAGGGCGGTCGCCGGGAGAGTGCCAGAGGAGAAAGCGAGGAACAGAGAGCAGGGGAGGGAGGAAAGGGGAGAGTTGAGCAGAGAGCAGAACTTTCCCACAGTCTGGGGATTTGACACATGGCGCTCACACATTCCACAGCCTGTGGCCGGGGTCTGTGCCAGAACTGAGCGTCAGAAGCACAGCCTGGTGGAAATGTGTGTGTTGTGTGTGTGTGTGTGTGTGTGTTCCGCCTTTGGCACCCGCACCGGTGTGGAGATATGAAGGGAGGGGTCTGTGTGTGTGTGTGTGTGTGTGTGTGTGTGTAGCATACATTGTGAACTTAACCCCCCTTTTAACCAGGGTGAGTGCATGTGTATGTGGGCGTGTCTGTGTGTATTTTTAGATCCAGTGATGTGAATAAAAACGGGCCCATGTGTAGGAGGGAACACAAAGCTCTCTCGTATATTTGTACTTGGTAAGTCTTCAAATATAATCAATGACTGTTTCATAAAATTCATCTTTTGTAGTTACGACAAATTGCAAGACGTTGATTTAAATCGATTTGACTTCATTGACTGAAAAGCATAAAACTGAAATATGTTTTATCACTTATCGGTGTCGTTATCTTTGAAATGTAGACTTTTATCATGAATTATTTGTGAATACAATAACCTGTTTCCAGATACGTTGATGGTACCATCACTTATATAATTCAGTTTTTATATAGACAGAAATATTCCTGTCAGACAAAAATGAGTCATGCAACGGGCGCTTTTGACAATTGATCGGTGACATCATCATCCTGTGCTATTTCCCCCTATCCATCTGGTGAGCTTATCTGACATGAACATCAAGCAGGTCATTTCTACATTCTGACTGTGAAAGACCATGAAACAGGTGTCTGTTATGTGCTTGTGGCATCTTTGTTTCAAAAAGACATGCAGCAGGAGAGCTAATGTTGTCATTGCAGTGTTGGTCTTTTTTTGGTTCTCCACAGCGATCTTTGTACTTCAGCTTATCCCCGCTCCTCTCTGGGACCAGTCTTTGATGTAGTGGCCAGGGCCACGTGGGCCTGCCGCTTCCTCTCCCCTGCGCCTCTTAAATAAACGTTCTGCACGGTGTGATTTTAAAGAAACGAGGAGGTCACCCTCTCCTGGCAATTTGAATCTCAGTGAGGAAACGCAGGGCATGGGAAAGCAAAACTGCCTCCTCAGACGACAGACCACCCGTAAGCTTCGATTTAAAACGTGGGTTAGGAGACAACTCAAGGGAAGAACGAGAGAGGAAGAGGGAAACTGGAAAGAGACACCCGAGTAGGAAGAGAGGGAGAATTCAGGGCGGGGGTTCAGGGTAGTGCAGATGATAAAAGGGGGCCAGATCATTTTTTACTTGAGTGCCCGTCTGGAATGGGGCTCAACTGGATGACAAATTTGGTAATTAAGCAGGGCGGCTGAACCTCTCTCCCCCCCTGGTCAGGGTCAAGATGAAAACATTTCCAGATGAACGGGCTGCCTGGCCCTGGGAGAAAAATGTTTAAAAGGACTGGAAATCAGCTTGGTGCTAATTCTGTGTGCCCCAAAACGGCAACAAAGGCAGGAAATGGCGGAAGAGGCTGCAGCCGTTTCGTACCTCTGACACAGTAACTCCTGGGATAATCAGGAGCTGCTTTTGGAGACAGACCTTCTGTCTTCTTGCCCATTCTGGAGACCTTCTCCACTGTTGGTTTCTGCCTTTTAGCATCAGATATCATAAGTGGGGAAACAAGCTTATAGCCAAAACATATTACAATAAAATGAGTTGTGTGAGATGTGCTATCTGCATGGCTTCGGGCGCCAAGCGGTGCACCCCCTGCGCACACTCTCATGTACCCACACACACACACTTACACCCTCATTAACCCCATCCGTTCTGTTCCCCCACTGCGTGTGAACATGTTGGATTAGTGACCCCTCGAGTTCTTCTAATGAAGGTTCTCATTTGATCTGCAGGGCCCCAATTACCCTGCACAGGATCAACCATTAGCAAAGACCTTCCACTGACTCTTCGTTTCTCAAACCCAGCCTCTCTGTGACAGTCAGTGATAAGTCGCCATTTTGGTGTTTTTTAAAAAGATTGACTGTCGTTGTTCTTTTTTATTTCTTAAATCGTTTTACTCCCTGTTACATTTATAGCACATTACAGCAGTATCACTCAATATCACAATAATAGGTAACTGTCTTTACTGTAATTCAAGTCTGCATGAACTGGAAGTTTTCACAAAAAGTTCATCAGAATTTTTTTTATTGATTTCATGATGTATGTAGAATCACATGGGTGTCTTTAAAGATCTGGCTATGTGGGCAGCTGTCTTACAAGGATAGAACTGGATGTTTTGTGCCTATCTGACCCCTGTCCAAAGCTATGTAAATATTTAGTTAAAGGAAAAGTAAGAATCAAGCGTGTGAAAGCTCAAATTGTGTATGAGTTTGCCCTGAATATGTTTTCATGTCTGATAATACATAAATCCTTGTATATACAGTATGCAGACTATATGCCTGTCAGTCTGTGTGCGTGATGGGCTTTATTTTGGCCTGTGTGTATCTTTGTAAGTAGGCGTGTGTGTGGGTGTGCAGTGTTTGCCATAAGAAGAAGGTACCTGGAGAATTGCCTTTCAAACTCTTTTTGTATCAGTGAACTCCTGCTTCCATGTGTAAAACAGACGAAAAGTAAGACAGAGACAGAGAGAGAGAGTAGCTCAGGGATAAGAGTATCTCTCTTGACCTCTGCCTCCTAATTCTTTTTTGGAGAAACATTTAGACATTCAAAAAGAAGACACCAGGGAAAAATGCGCCAGTATGAGCATTTTGGGGGTTGCCTTTCGCCTAAAAACGCATTCAAAGCAGCGTATACAGCATGGACCGCATGAAATGTGAATTTGCATACAAATATGAAATGCATGAATCTGACAGTAACTGTGTTCCTGTTTTGAGGAGGATGGCGAGGCAGCGTAACACGACACACAGCTACAGAAGGTGTTTGCGTGTGTGCGAGTATTTGCAGGGTGAAAATATATGAGTTGTGAGCCTGCGTATGAGGGAGAAATGAAGAATGGATAGGCAGATGGATTGATTTCGCCCCCTGACAAGTTTGCCACACATCGTGCTGAAATGCATCACAGGAAATCATAAAAATAGGGAGTGTGTACAGTTGCCCTGAAATTTATTTGGCTAATTTAATGTCTAATACGTAAAAATGTATAACTTTATATTTATATGTATAACAAAACAATCTCTGCAGCATCTAAAAACAATTATACTACATAATTTCTCTAAGCATATATTTATATATATTTATGTATAGAATTATATATTGCTTAGCTTTGGTATGGCATATAATAGTATATTATATTTAATAGTATTCCAAGTGAACCATTCACCCTACACATAATACTGCCTCTCATTTACAACAAGCTGCATCAATTACAGTAAACAGTCCCTTAAAAAAGCACTCAGATGTTTTTGGTAGGTAAGCAATAAAACAACCTTCACCACAGGCACGATCGTGACTTGTTTGGCCGCATTCCAAAAAGCCTCGTAAAAAAAGGACCAACGACATATAAAAAAGGAAACTGATTTAAAAAGTTGGACGAGAGGTCCGGTAACGCTTGGACTGGCTAACTGGAAATGGAGGGAGAGAGGAGGGGAAATGAGAGGTGACATACTTGTTCCTCTTCTCAAGGGCCCCTACAACAGCAACCCAGTGTGTGTGTCCCTGAGGGGCTCTCTCTGCATGCCAGCGGGAGCCTGTTTGCCCCTAAAAGCATGCGCAGAACTCCCTGGAGGGGCCCCGGCAGTTTTTGTGTGATCTTATCTGGCGCGTGCCTGGGCCGCCCTTTCCCACGCATGCTGCACGCTGCCCTGTCAAGCCTGGGTTGGGGGGAGGGGAAAAAGGAGGTAAAACATCAACATTACATGGAGTTGACAGCCGTGACACAGTCCACACACCCAAAACTCTTCAATCACCCCGTACGCATTCTCTCTGAAAAAGCATATCTGTTACGGGCTCTTCCGCACAGTGTGCTGCGCTCTGCTCTCCACAGGAGAACTCCCCTCCCATCAGACAGTTTGTGCCATCCATCCCTGTGTCCTAAAAAGCAGCTTTTGAATTTAATTTCATATCTATAAAACTATAAAAACATTTCTGACATATTTGAGAAATCAAGTCTCTCTTATGATGGAGGGTTTTTCAAAACGATCATTTCACTCATATTTGCCTGGTTCAACAAGTACAAACGCATGTGAGGTGCACACGCGCTGATTTTGGTTTGTTCACATTGCAGCCATTCTGATATAGGAGCATTATACATTTAGGAATTGTGATATTTCCTTTTGTGCTGATGCAATTCGCCGTACGGGTGCAAACAGGCCTGTCTGGCACATTATGTTGGCAGTCTGAAGTCATTTTAATCACATCACACACACATACTTGACTGTACACTCTTATTTACAGTCATGCACATGAGAGCTTATAGTACTGCCCACACACACTGTGACACACTGCTTGGCTGTGCCCCTCTTTTCTTCTCTCTACCTCCTTCTCTTACACACACCAACACACAAGTTGTGCTCCTGCTTGTCTGCGTTGGGGCCCCTGCAGGCTGTCTGGAGCCGAACGCAGAACAAGATGGAGAGAACAGGATGGAAAGAAGGTGCTTTCATGGCTGATCTGTGCGCTGATCTTACGTGCTGCAGAAGAGAGACTGCACTCTTTCTTCTGCTCTGTTTTTCATACACCGCTCTGTTTTGTCTGCTGTCCGCCTCTCTTTTGCTTTTCTTTCTTATTTTTCTCTACCAGACAACTAAGCAAACTCGAACGCAAACCTCATCTTATCACTCCAGTGCCCTCGAAGGCACTGAGCGCACATGCATGCACGCAAACATCATAAGCATTGAGATCACAGGTTACTGGCACACCGCACGAGTGCCATGTTTTAAAAGCAAGAACATGTGATGTTAATTAAAATGCTATGACTTACTGTAACACGACAGCGTGAAGCCAAACTTTTGTTCTGATGAGAGCAGCTGTGCAGCTCAGCTCTTTGGATTGTTTGGAAAATGTTTATGTTCTGTGTCTTTGTTATCAATAAAAGCCACCTGGTTTGACGTTTTGTTGTGTAGTTCAAATTCTTTTTTAAGAGTAGCTTAAGTGCCTAAATACTTTTGGGGCCGCTGTATCTGTACTGTTTCTGGGAGTGTGTGTGTGTATGTAACGGTAAAACGCTCTCCTGGTTTTTTTGCCTTAGACGTAACACAAAAACATAAACTAAACACTGAATTACAGTAGTGACCATAAATAGCTTGGAAAGTACAGTTAGTTCATCACAATATTGGCTGGTAATACATTATTTTTTGCAAAGGGTTCCTGTAGCTCAATTGGCAGAGTGGCACTATCAAACTCACCGAAACGATGTGTTACTTGAATGCAGTGTAAGTTATTTTAGTTAGAGCGTCTATAACAAATAAACCAACTACCTGTAACCAACTACCTATAACATATAAACCAACTAGTTGTGTGGCTCTCTACCCTGCCACACAACTCAGAATCACACCTTTACTGTCACAAACACTTACATCATGGCTGCCCATAGCTGCTTGTAATCCCCTCGCTGGAACATTCATTAGAAACCAGAGCTTTGTGCCTTGTGGCCCAACCATGAGTTTCCCAGGACAACTAAAGTTACTTAGGAAGAAAATAATGGGGTCCATTGGAGAGTAAGGAACGATAGAACAGGAGAGCATGGATACGAGGAGGAAAAGATGAAGGAATCCGGGCCAGAGACAGCCAGACTAGATCGGACCAGGACTTCTGTGTAATTTATGCAAGGCTCCTGTGCTGCCTTTTTTTTAAATAAGCCACTAACAATACCGTCCGGTTGGCTTTTTCCTTTTTGCGTAGCATGAAACAGATGCAAGAAGTTCAGTATGCTGTGAAGCAAAACTTGTTGATTTCTATGTTTCTAAAAATGGTTGCTTTATTACAAATCTTGAAGTGTTCAATCTGCCTGATAACACCTGTAGGGAGAGGGGTGTGTTCTGTGTATTACTGGGAAGAAGATTTGTGATGGTCTTTGAGATAAGGAACGTCGTCTTATCTACAGAAGAACCCAATTTTACAGATGTTGTTATCCAGTCTGATCTGTCCAAGATGCTCTTTATTGTAGTTACAGGTTTTGCTCCAGGACAATCAGATATCTGACAACCTACTGAACCTTTGACCTCATCCTGACCCTATAAGCTTTGGTGTAATCTGGTGTTATTGCAAAAACATTTTTTGAAATGCAGTTACTCTTTGTACTCCTCTGTGTGTAGATCTACTGCTGTGCATCATTGTAGACTTTTTATTTTTGTAAAATTCATCATTGTACAATTTGATTAACTTATAGAGCTGTTTTAAAGTATGCATGTGGGAGAGGATAGTGTTTTGGAGAACATTTAAAACTGGGGTGTAAAGAGATCACTGGGAAATTAGCATACTGAAACAATAAAATGACAAATTTTACACCTAAGTACCTGAGGTAAAGTCAGCCTAACCTGCAGCTATCTTTATACAGAGAGAAATGTGGAGACTGGTGCAGCTAACAGGGAACATTCTCAGAACATTGGCTAACGTTCTCTACAGGTTCTCTGAAAGTTACCGGAAACGTTTCTGCAGTAAGGTTAGTAGAATGTTTTTTTAACATTGTACTAACATTTTAACATTATTCTTAAGTTGTTAGTGGAACGTTTTAAAAATGAACTAAAAAAACTTTTAAATAATGTTTTGTAACCAAGCAACATAATTATTATAACTTCTAAAAATGTTTTAAACATTCCTAGAACTTTACTTAATGGAAACGTTAGGGAAATGTTCTTACAACCTAAAATTGTTAGTTGGGTCAATGCAGAAAACATCAGTTGTGTGCTTGTTTTAATATTAAACTAGTTCTGTTGAAAGGTTTAGAGTCGAAGCCGAAAGTATTTTTTCATGTGGATGGATTTCATTTAATCCATTACGTGACAAAAAATAAATAGATAAAAAAATTAATACATTTAATAGAAAATAAAGAAATAAATAGAAATGTGCAATGAATTACTTTGGGCAAAACTAACCAGGTCAGGTTACTTGTACTAAACATGCTCGAAAATGGCAAAAGTTTTACTTTTGTAATCCGTAGGCTTAAGATTGGTTCAGCCTTAATTCCACTTCTGGGTGAAACTTCAGTTGAAACCAGTTATAAGCTCTTGAACATCAGTCTAGCACCGGCAATGATACTGTAAATTCTGAGAGTGAAAGTTGATTCTCCAGCAAGGCTAAGCTAGCCACTTTGTCCAGGGGGAGACAATGGACCCTGAATGGGTGGAGTGCGACTAAGAGGCCGGATTCAGTGTTAATACAGCCGGAGGGAGAAGGGAATGTGATTAGCAGGTGCAAGGTGAAACCTGGTGAGAATGTGCCAGCGATGAGGTCATGTGTGTGTGAGGGTTTCTGTGCGAGGTGCAATGAATAGCCCCGGCTACAATGAGCAACAAGCCAGGAACTCAAAGGCGGCCTATGATGTCATGGGAACTTGTGAGTGTCTACTGGCTAGAGACAGAACAGAGAGATGTTTTGAAAGACTTTATGTCTATGTTAGTGTATCAACATGGATCAATGTGGAATCCTGTGTAAATTAAAGCCCCTTTTCCCCATTTTTTTTTTAAACGGCAGTTAAAAAATGTTTTTAAACCATTTTATTTTGCATTTTCTGAAAACTGGTAACAGCACAAACAAACAATTCCTTGTAAAATATAAGAGCCTTAATAATGATGTTCTAAAGTACATTTAAAATATAAAATCATTTAAAAGCTTTTAAAGGGAAAAAATTAAGAAAATATGTAAACGTGCTGTGAGGAGAAATGGGCGGAGTCAAGAGAAGCATTGTTCCCAGTTCCTCAGATCTTACAGCCAGTGCCACTTGACCTTCTCTGCTACTAAGGGAATATGACAGCCGTGATACTGGGGGAGAAAGCAAAGAGGGACAAAAGCCACACAAAGTGCAGCCTGGCACCAAATAGTTAGTTTGCAATCCATGTCAGTCATCCCTCCTGTGGAGACAGTTGGATTTCTGCTTTTCAAATGAGCCGTTTATTTAAAGCCGGCTGCGAAATTGAAATCGGCAGCTCTGCAATCCACAGATAATAGTACACTGCACAGGAGATCATGTGACTGGTGCTTTTTACCCCCTTTCTGTCCAAGACTTGAGAGAGAGAGAAAGAGAGAGAGACAGAGAGACAGACACAAAGAGAGACAAGAGAGAGAGGCAGCATTTTGTGTGGGAGTGTGAATTTGTGTGTGTGTGTGCGAAAAAAATGTTAAGATGTTCAGTCGTCTAAAAAATAAGTGCAAGAAAAGGTAAAACTACACACAAAGTGTGTGATGTTGGAAATGGGGTAGAGGTGCCCCAATAATACTGATAATAACAATAACTGAAAATAATTTTTAAATCAGTGAAGTAGCAAAATTGACATTTTGGAAGTCTCTGAAAGCTTTTTATGTGTTTTTATGTCTAGGGCATAAACTGTTTCAGTTAAGTTATGATACACAAGTGAACCGTTTAAAAACAGTTGACGTATATTTCAAAACAGGAGATTAAAATCATTACTGATGTATTTATATGTGAAATCACAGGTAAAGGCAAAGATTAGTTTTCAGCAATTACTGTTGTTTATTTACACACTCTCAGTGCCTGTTAAAGATAATTATGCAAGACATTGTTGTCAACTAAATTGGGTCGATGTCTTCAGTCGTTTATCTACTGTAAACAACAGGATTTCCTAAAGAGGAAACGGGCAGGTTTATTCACCTTTATTTCAAATGCAGCAAGATCAAGATCCTTTTCATAAACTAAAACCAATTGCTTGGCCATCGTGTGGCGCAGTTTTGTTTATCTGCAGGGTTTGGAAGATACCATCAAGTGTGAAAGACAGCTGTCTGTTATCAGCTATCTTAAACTTTTCATACTGTGAAAACAAAGTATGCATGTGGTCTGAGAAAGCTTAGGCTTTTAACGCACACATATATACATTTATGTGTGTGTGTAATATATATATATAATATATATTTATATGAATATGAGAGTGTCTCTGTTGGCAGGCTTGTCATTAGCAATAGCGACCCCAGCACTCACCACTCAAACTAGTTGAACCTGGCAGCCAGATACTGACGTTGTGACCCACGACCCTCTGCTCTCTGCTGCCTCCCCCACACAATCACAGCTCCTGGCACACTGCTCCATGAGAGAGCACAGCACTGAGAACTTGGCTGAGCTTTACTAAAGATCCCCCCAAGGCACACGCTTCTCTCCCGCCACGGAATGGGCAGCAGGAGCCCGGAAAGGCTTGAATCACCGCAGCTAGGAATCAGTTTGAAATACTCCCCAGCTACCGCTAAGCACAAAACGCAGAGCGCTAATGTCTGCGAGGCTCAGGCTGACCTCGACTTATCCGTGTGTGTGTGTGCGCGCGCGTGTGTTTAAAGGTGCGTTTATGTCTCTGGCAATTTACACGTACCCTATGAATCAACATTTTAGCACGCCCCTGCCTCTAGTCCCCGCAGGCCCTCCGTGCTGTACTGTTCAGAGCTCCGCTGCTGTGCGTGAGTTGTGCTACGCTCCATCACTCGCTCTTGTGAGGGGAGGCGAGCGCTGCTACGTCTGCTCCGTGGGAAGACTGCTGGAGGGTCTCCAAAGCAGCTCTCACTCCCCTCTCTCATCTCTCCCACCTCGTATTTCTCTTCCTCTCTCTCTCTCTTTCTGTACTTGAAGGGTCTTGGTGATGGAACAAACTTCGGCACCCTCTCACCCTCTTCGGCAAATGGTTGTCTTCTCATATCTTGGTTCCAGGCAATATTAATCATACTGAAAAACACAGACAGCACATGAATACATGAGCGAATATACAAATAGACCAAGGACACTTACTCGTACCTTTTTCTGTACATATATGGACAGCTGCCAGTGTTTTCATGTATTTCGGATGATTGGCAGCCCCTTGAGTGAGGCCGACACTGTGGTACCCTCATTACCTGCTGCTCGACCTCTTCAAGAAGTCTCTGTAAGCCGTCGACAGCAGATTTTTTCAGGCAGCTGGCGTTGATCAGTGGCTTACACATTAACTTTACACAGGCTCTGTGTGATTGCAGCCCAGCTTGTTTGGGAGCGTGCTATCTCCCACTTTCTCACGTACTTTAGTCCCGATTACATTATTGCTGTGTGTGGACAGCCATGGTTGAGAGACCTCGATAAAGATATGATTCTGACAGAGAGAGAGATGGGGTGGAGTTGCGTTGGAAGGGGGCTGCAGAGGGAAGTGTGAGTGTGTATACGTGATAAACAGAGATGGAGAGAGAGGCAGAGAGAAAGAGAGGGAGAGAGATGAAGTGGTGACAGTTTTTCTGCTGAAGTCATTTAAATTGGCCATAATAGGAGTTGTGCTCAGCTAAAACTCTAATGTTCTATCATTAGCTGTAATTATCAGCTTATCAATATTATCATTTAAAAGTGTGGCGCAAATAATATGGACTTTTACGCAGACGTAAGTTGTCGTAAGCAAGTGTCTGAGATTCACACACAGCGAAACAATGAGTCTCCTTTCTCATATAGACACAATACAAGCTTGATCTCACAAAAGGTAACGCTGCAGAAAAACACATGAGACTGGCAGCGTGCAGGTGCGACGTAACCTGCCCGTAATTCAATGCGCCCTCTAGATCCCTCGTGCAACACGAGCATGAGAAAGTTACTCATGCAGAGACGAAAGGTTTCTGAATCTACCGGCTTTGTCTGCTTGACATGGATACATTTGTTTTGCGCGAGTGTGAGAGAGCGATGAATCGGATTTGCAGTGTCAACAAATATGGACGTTGAGTAGTAAGAAAACCGTAATTCTCTTTATACCTAAAAATGTGACGCTTTACAATAAGCTTGTGTGCATTAACATGAGTTCATGTTAATTTAGATAATCACAATAATCACAAAGTTAATTTAGATATCACAAACTAACCATGAACAATATATTTATACATCATTTATTAATCTGTGTTGATGTTAGTTATTACAAATCCAACTGATACAACTTTTGATTTGAAAAATGCAATCATGTTAAAATGAACATTATTCAAGATTAATAAACGCTGGGTAAATATTGTCCGTTATTAGTTCATGTTAACTAAGGTATTAATACTAGGTAAAATACTATGTCGAGCTGTTCTAATTAAACATGATTGTTTTTAGTAGCTATATGTAGAACTACATAGAACAAATTAACGATAGTAAGATGGTATCTTGCGTGGCCACTGTGTAGTGTTGCAATTTGTATTAAACATATAACAGACTGTTCAGCAACGTGCCATTATGATGCATCACATTCGTGAACTGCAGTCGAACCCCAGGCGCTCCGTCCCGCAGACGCGCGCTAAAGCCGACAGCAGCAACGTCTTTCCCCGCCGCTTGCACGCCACGTGTCGCGGGATCTGCAGCAGCTGGAGACTCTCACCCCTGTAAATGTGCATATTTGTGCGCTGGCAACCCACTCTACTCACTTCAACCAACCAGTGCCTTTAATGTGAGTGGATTATGACAGACCGTCAACAACCGACCAGCCTGTTAGTTTATGATGGAAAATATGCGCAATAGATTGTTTTAATCAACTTTAATAACTAAACTTTTGCGATCAATATTCCCGTCTTTACACTTACCTTCCTATTAGGCTTTCGTTTAAAATTATAGACAGTGTAATGATTCGGATACGATTTTGAACTGTGTTACATGCGTTTTTGTGACAAATAAGGTACGATGGAGTATAGACGCAGCAAAAGTCGTATTTTGTGGCGTAACTCCATTTGCGATTCCGAGGATCATAAAATCATAATCTGTATTGGACACGGTCTTCTGCCAGACAGTCAAGGACGCCGTGCGCGTCGCGCGCGCTCTCGGTGTGAAATATCTTCACACTGGCTCGCATTCCGATAAGCCGGATAGAGCTCTCGGTGGGCGTGGTTTTCCCAGGCTTTCAGAACAGCAGCTGCTATTTACCTTCCCTCTAATGTAAACCACCACCGCCACCCTTAGCCCGCCAGCCAAACCTCAACCACCGCGGTAATAAAACATCCTGGCACGTGCTCCACGTTCACAATAGCGCTCGCGAGCCGACAGATGTCAAAATGCCAACAGCAGCGACGCGCTTAAAGAAACGCAGGACTGCCTCGTCAGATAAACGTCTAACTTAGTACAAAATAATACGTCTGCAAGATGCACTGTGTGCATTTCTCTGTAGTGTTTTAAAGTTTGCATTCAGAGTTTATACAACGTTTGCATTACAAAAAACGTGTTTTAATTATCACGTACCACAATGTGATAATGTATCTTGATTTGTATATTCTTAATGTCGGGCTGTGTATTTCAGTTGTACGACAAACTCATCTTGCATTTATTGTAACGTAATTTTTTTATATTTTAATAGTAAACTATACTTTATGTAAACGTGTTATACACACGACACTAGTAAACTAAAAAGTACTATTGTTAGTTGACTTCTTTTAGTTTCAGTGGAAGTGCATTGAATTATAATGACAAGGTTTCTGTCCGGAGACCGTCTCTTAAGTGTTAATATGTAAACCGAATGATTGAACGCAGTCCCGGTTGTGCCCTAAACCCGGCCGTGCGCCATTGGCCACCCGCTCAAACCCTAAACAACCAATGGAGGGGCGCCGACCACGAGCCGTCCTCCCCTCGGGCCGCGTGTCCCTCGCGCTGATTGGTGGAAAGTTACTGTGGGAAAGAAAGTTTGGGAAGTTTCACACGAGCCGTTCGCGTGCACTCGGAGATATAAATAAGAGCAACGCGACGCGGAGGTAGACAGTCGCTACGACCGCTGGCGAACGGTGAAGTCAGAGACTGTGACATCATTGCCGCAACAGCTGAACCCGGGACACATCGTGAGGATATCCATTCATACGTGGAACTGTATCCACACGCACGTAACGGGGATTTCTTTACTAAAAATCGCTAAGGATACTTCCGAGAGAAGATGCCTGCCGATATCATGGACAAGACCAACTCTTCTCCGGTTGCCGCGACTCCGGCGAGCATGAACACAACACCTGGTAAACCCAAAACGGCTTCGGAGCACAGAAAGGTTTGTATTTTTATTGAGCGATGCAATTGCGCGTTCAAAGCATCGAAACGCATTTCCTAAAGTAGCCGGGCGCAGAATTAAATCTGACCCTTGTTTCGTTTGCTTTATAGTCGTCTAAACCCATTATGGAGAAAAGAAGACGAGCGAGAATCAACGAAAGCTTGGGACAGCTGAAAACATTAATCCTGGATGCTCTGAAAAAAGATGTAAGTGCTATTAATACGCTCGACTCCCACCATTAAATCCGGGTTAAATATCGTTGTATCGATTCACACAGACTCCTGTCTAAGTCGAACTGTATTTTAACACAGAGCTCCAGACACTCTAAGCTCGAGAAGGCGGACATTCTGGAGATGACGGTGAAACATCTCCGAAACATGCAGCGGGCGCACATGACCGGTGAGTCTTTACTCTTAAGTAATTCCGCAATAAATAGCTTGGTGCGAACTTCCAGACACGATTCAAACACGCGTTGTATATGTTGCGTAATATTTCCCCCTTGCGAAAACTAGATAACGCCTTTTAAGTAGATTAATAATTAATTAAAGATCGTTTGATGAATTGTTTGTAGTTTCGTGTTCGGGTAATCTATGATATCTAATCGTATGTTATTCCTCATTACCGCAACAGCAGCCCTGAACACGGATCCCACCGTTCTTGGAAAATACAGAGCTGGATTCAGTGAATGCACGAACGAGGTGACCCGGTTCCTGTCCACCTGTGAAGGGGTCAACACCGAGGTCAGAACCCGGCTGCTGGGTCACTTAGCCAACTGCATGACACAGATCAACGCCATGAATTATCCAACACAGCACCAGATACCTGCAGGGCATCCTCATACAACCTTCAGTCAGCCCATGGTTCAAATCCCAAACGGGAATCAGCAAGCAAACGTTGTGCCCCTCAGCGGAGTCCCGTGCAAAAGCGGCTCTTCGTCCAACTTGGCTTCGGACGCGACAAAAGTATACGGAGGTTTTCAGATTGTGTCGGCAACGGACGGACAATTCGCTTTTTTGATACCCAACGCTGCCTTTCCCGCAAACGGCACCGTTATTCCAGTGTACGCCAACAATTCGAGCACACCGGTTCCGGTGGCCGTGTCTCCAGGAGCGCCGTCCGTCACGTCAGACTCTGTTTGGCGGCCTTGGTAGAAAAAACTCTTAAAGACTCTTAAAGACAACCGACACTTGTTTTCTTTGTTCAGCGTTACTATTTTGTTCCTTTTTGTATAAAAATATGTTTTAAGAGATGATGCACTATATTTGTATAGCTCTGAAGGGAGAGAGATTCATATTGAAATACGTTTTGTATCGTTCAGTTCCGTTCGTTGCATTTTTATATTTGCGGTATCTTTTCTACGTTGTGATGCCAAAGATATGTTAAGTGCGCTTTTAACGTTTCTTCGTT
Source organism: Botia almorhae (assembly GCA_036877575.1). Taxonomy (NCBI): domain Eukaryota; kingdom Metazoa; phylum Chordata; class Actinopteri; order Cypriniformes; family Botiidae; genus Botia; species Botia almorhae. The sequence goes on along the minus strand of JAZGTJ010000026.1, from coordinate 47,101 downwards.
TTGGAAGATTAAATAAATGACATATTGAAAAATAAAACGTTGCCTTCGTGTTTCGTTTTCTAACATTTACACAATTTTTCATTGTTGTTGGTCATTGTTTTCTACCCTAAAAATAATCAGCTAACTGGGCCGTATAAGCAAAAATTGTACGCGTCGGTCTCTTAAACGCTGTTAAACATGAACCGCATTACAGACGAAATTTGACGTGGAATGGAAAAGTGAAATGGAATTTGAAATGGAAAAGATATTCAATGGTCTCCAGTTTGAGAGTTTACAATATACAACTTCTGTCATTTAACACGACATGCAAACTTTTGGACTGGTTTATGGTGAAATCTGAATACGCTGGACCTTTAAAATAGACGCGTTTTAAGTTATTGTTGTCATGTTTCTTAACACATCTGTCGATGGACAATTAACAACTTGCAGTTAAAAAATGAGGGTTATCCTAAAAAGCGGCATGTATTATTATGCATGACGATTTTTAACTTAACGATATGCATGTGGGCTGTGTTAGCTGTTATACAGAATAATATATATTGTGTTTTTAAATCACAGTATGTTCACAAACGTTACTAATATAGGGTTTGAGTGGCTGTTATTTGCTTTGTGTATGAGAAGACTGTCAGCTAAAGTTACAAAGTTTAGTTGCACAGGGATCGATTGCAAATAATTACACAGCGTCTTAGCGCCCTCTAGCAGTCCAAGCGTGAAGCACACCAACAGATCCACCTGCCGACAGCTTTACGAGCATCTTGGGTTACCGGCGCACGTCACAACACGACCAGGGTTTAGCCACCATGCGTGTCAATTAACTTTTCCCACACACTGTGCAAATGCAAGCGGCTGGAGAAGAGGAGAGGGAAAAAGAGGGAGAAAATTAAAAGGGCTAAACGAAAGCCCCCTCTCTGCTTCCTTTTTGGCTCCTAAGTGTTACCACATGACGATCTCTCACTGTGTCTCTCTCTCTTAACTTTGATTGTAGCCCTGACAAGCCCGTGACAGGGGTTGCTGTACCAAGCTCTGGCCTCACTGTGCATCCAGAGTCCTCCTCTCCAACAGCCCTCTCTCTCTTTCACTTCTCTTCCCTCTCTCGCCCTGCAGTTGCAGGGAAAAGGCTGTTTTCTGGCAGGAAATGAATAGCTCCCAGATGAGCCGAGGAACCTGAGAGGTCGTGAGAAAGAGTCGAACCACAATCGCACAGCCGGCGTACCGCCAGCCGCCGGGGGAATGCGGGAGAGCGTCTCTATGACACACGCATCGGCTCTCCTGCTGCTTGCCCAAACACACCACTGCCTGCCTGCCAGCGAACGAGCGCTGACACACAGGGCCCATCCAAGGGGGGTAGAGTGGGGCTGATTGGGGCAGTATGTGGGTAGTTAGATGGCAGATGTACGATGATGAAGGCAAGGGACAGGTAGAGAGTAGCATTAAGAAGACACGCAGTGAGCTGTTAAGCAAACGTGTTCACAAAATACATAATCAGAGTAGTGATGTAAACATATTAATACTGTATATTAGTAATGTAATTTATTCTTTACCTGAGTAATAACAATTTTTTTTGCCATCACCCTAGCTGAATATCTTCTGTAACTAGCAGAATATAAATAATACACCAGTTGGTTTAGTTGTGAATCCATTTAAACACCTAGTTAAGATTTTACTAGTCCCAAGTGACTATGAGTGTTACTCAGTAATGAGTTTGAAATGTCTATTCATTACTACAGTGTGTTTAACTCATGTTGTTTCAGAAAGCATAAGGCTAAACTCTTCTCGACACTGAAAGCCTTGAGTTCTCAGAGCACCAACGGTGATACGTTCAAACTGACGGGAGCAAATATAGATTAATGTAAGTGACCAATGAGTAATCAGACTGGCACATTTGGTATAGAGAAGGAAGGAGATAACAAAAAGCTGTGCGGCACAACAAGCTAGAGGGCAAAAACATAAACAAAAAGATGTGCAGGAAATTAGGATCCTTTTGTTTATGACAAGGAAAGTATTGTTCTAATATCACAGCAAAAACATTTTTAGTATAGAAAATATAACACAGGCTGATGCTATGAGTTGTCAATTGTTATACAGTGTTAAATATTACTGTCAACAGATAAAAAGAAATCAGGCAGGTGTGAGGACACACGCTTCCTCTGATAGCTCAAAGTGAGATCTGTCATAGGGAAGCTCCTAGGATATTTGTTGGACACACACACACACACACACACACACACACACACACACAAAGACAAGCCATTGACTGTTATGTGCATTTGTGTGTCTGTTGTCTGTTATCTCAAGACAGTGTTACTGTAAATGTACCGCAATCTTACAGCACACCGCGTTAGTCACAGTCACGTTTTATGCTTAACGTTTCTCAGTTCAGGTTAAATGGTTCCGCCCATCTTTCAGTTCCATAAACAGAGTCTTCAGTTATGCTAAAGGTTCCACGGGCTTCTGAAACATATAGAGATGAGAATGGCATATCGCCTCTCACACGTCCACACAAAATGGTTCCCGTTTACTGTTACTGTGGGCTACTGTTTAATCCCTTTCTTGTAAAAAAACAGTGATGAGGCTTCTGGTGTGAAAAGCCGTTAAAGTGCTATGCTGTCATTTTTGTGTGTGTGTGTGTGTGTTTGTTTACATCCTTGTCTTTCAGATACACTACAGAGCTTTAATTCCCCGCAGGAATCACTCTAGGAAGATGTTCTGATCTGACACCCACTGCTGCTGTTATACTGCTGCTCTTTAGCATCACACATAATGAGGTTCTTTCTGTCTGTCTGTCTATCTGGATATATACAGGAGACTCCTGAAGCACAGGCATGTTTCAGCAATATTTGCTGGATAGCTAATTGAACCTTGTCTCAGAACTCACTGCCCCCTGGTGGTTGACAAGGCGCATTGCAACACAGATAAACTATATGGTTCTCATTAAAGTGTCAGGGGGACATGAAACTCGTGGTTTGGTGGCCTCCAGAACACCTTCGGTACCTGGAGACAGGCTTTCTGCTGGGTTAACGTGTGCAGAATGAAAGTGGCATTACTGTAATACAGTACAGAGGAAATGATGTGTCATTAGCAAGATATTACATTTATTTTCTTAATTACAGATTGTCTATTACATTTTTTCTTGTGAAATCTGATTCATAAAACAACAGCAACAGGTATAGCATTTTTAAAAGGGATCAAACTGGCAGGATTTTCCGAGACTGAGTATCTTGTTCCCGTGTGCTTCAATGCAGTGTGGCTTCAGTTTTGAGCCGAAATGCAGAACCCTCTACACGTGGTGTCAGGGTAATCGGTAGTGACTCGAAATATGTGCCGTCATTGAGCTGTGGTTTCTGTGACTAATGTTTTTATAATCCTCCTTTGAGGTCACAATCTGCCTTTATTAGCATCATTTAGGTGGGTTTTCTATGTATAAGGCTTGAGAGAAAATTAATAACAGTCAGGTTGTATTACCGTCTCTGTTTAACTCTTATATTAAATTACACGCTGTCTGATGAAAGCGTGAGCAGTTTGACTCAGATGGCGGAAGATATGATTGGTTCTCTGTCGCCGGCTCACAGGCGCTTGTATTTCATCACTTCCTTTGTCACGATGAGGTCATATTCACTCATGGTCCCACATTCATTCTCTGCGTCCATTGGGAGGTCAGTAAAACCATCTGGGTGTCTGTGTGTTTGTCGAGGTCTTCGGCATCCTCTTACCGATTTTTAAATGCACTTTGGGTATAGACTTTATTTTACGGCTCTTTGGTGTTTCTTTGGCTATATAAACTTACACTGACTCTACAGACCTTCCGTTTGGTCTTTCTGCTTACACTGTCTGAGGACCGTATGCCCTGTGGTCTGCATATCAATGCAGGCTGCGGAAAAAACTGTCGATGTGGCCCTTCTTTCTTCATTTATAGACTTTGAGGGGAATCTACGGGTTATGAGAACCCCCTTCCATAAATGTTTCAATGCAACAGTGCATTTTGGATATATATTATTCCCTCCAAAAAATCCTTGTAAATCATGGCTGCAACAAACCTGTAGTTCACAGAATTCCTATTAACAGCATGTCGCGCTATACGAGACAGCCGGCCAGACATGTGGAAATCTAACAAGACTTTGTAAGGAATGTAAGGAATATTGGAGTTCTACAATAGGGTCGGACAGAGATCAGACCACGGAAGCAGAACAGGTGGTCACTGAAAACACAGAGGGAATGTGAAGTCATTGGATGGTGTAGATTTCACTGATAGGAACATGTGGGGTTATGTGCTGCCTTGTTCTGTAGGAAGCACAAAAATATTCCAAGTCCAGTGTGCTGGAAAAAAGGACAACTGAAGGAAAACCGATCGGAAGATCTTATTCTGCGGGCTGCAGATGGATCTGTTCATGAGAATATAATCTGCCTCTTTCTATGAAGATCTCACAAATATTAGAGAACTGTGTTGTCCACAAATATTTGCAGGTACCATACTGCTAATTGGCAGATCATAAGATGGGAGATGTTTGGAGTGGACGCTTCAGGTGTGAGGTAACCTGGAAGTTTGTGAATCTGATCTTGTCGGACTAGGAGGGATGTGTGTGTGTGTATGGTTCTGCTTTTCCGTGTGGATCCTGCATTGAAAGAATGAGCTTCTTTCATCACTTAAAGCATGTCATTTTTCTCCTCCACAGGAAGCTTTAAAAGAGATTGGATGCAGGCGTACTGCCAGTCAACCCTCCCACCTCTTGTTGTACAATGCCAGTGTATGCTGGCATTGTTTGTTGTGATTTGTAGTTTGTTGTGTAAATACGAAATAATTTTTAATTTATAAAGTATTTTTTAAGTAAGTAATTATTAATAAATAAAATTCAGCACTTCATATCAGCAATGTCATTTTTCATCTACACCACCGAGCATGCAGGTTTTTTGAAAAACCCTCCAGAGAAACATGACAAAAGCATTATCGCGTGTGATGAGGTGGTTGATGGAGGCTGCTGAGAGGATCTTAATGGCCCTGAAATTCTCTCAAGACTATGACCGGAGGGACCTTCACAGAAAAGCAGAATCTTTATTAGCCTTTTGAGAGCACGGACAGAATAATGCCTGTTTAACCTCAACATCTAACCCTTTTGCCCACCTAGACAAGATCTTGGAGAGACAAAAGTTTAGAAAGAGTTTCTAAAGTAGCTTGAAGAGCAGAATTCCCCACGGCATGATGCATCATGTTTCCCCCATCGGCTTTTCTGAAAACAGTTTTATCTGTCATCTAACTATCCCTTTGCTTTCCTCTAGGCGCACGCAGATAGAGTGACGGTACGTAAAAATGCGCGCAAGGCGCTCAGAGTCAGCCTTGTCACAGGGGACCACCCGCATCGCCCACATTTTCCGGTGGGATTATTCAGGGTGCGGGCCAGGGTCTGGGGGATTGCTGGTGGAGATCCCAGGGTAAAGACTGAGTGCCGTGGAAAGTTAAACTGGCGTGAGGTGCCAGGAAGGTTCTGCCACATAGTGCACGTTCCCCGTGTCGCCCCTTCACAACCACATTGGTTCCGTGCTGCGCAGCTGCCAACCCGTCTTTCATGCGCCGGCCGCCTGGGCTGTCTCTCTGAGGTGGGTGCTCTTTTACATTCAAAGCAGCCTTGCTGAGTAACCACACATTCCCTTACAAAACCTCAAAGATCCCCCTCGCACCCCCTCCTGCCCCACGCCAAGCTAGGCATAGCTTTCCCACCAGCGGCAGACGAGCACGTTTGCCCCGTACGCAATGTGAAGGCGATGGACAAAATCCTTCCATGTAGTCTCATTCCGTGAGGACACATTCCAAGCTTTGTGTTCTTAGCCATAAACATTGAGGGCCCTTGAGTTTTTAAACCTTAGCCACTGAAGTCACAAGTGTGGTCCGCAAACTGATTTGACATTTGACGTTTTGCGTGCTGTATCTTATACAAACGTACATACATATCTATATAAATGTATATAGATACAGATATAAATTATTATATTTATTATATTAATGGTGAGTATATATATTCGATATACATCTGATCAGCTTCACACAAGTCTCTGACCTCCGAAACACAGTTGAAACTTCTAGATTTTTGACACTTTTAAGATGTATTAAACATTTTTAAGGATTTTAGATCATGATTAAACCAATTGTCAAAACTAACCATAGCAACAAACCAAACTCAAACTAGCCTTACTTACCTCTCAACAGACACCACTACAGTTCCTGAGGCACTGCGTTCTTCTTTGCATGTTTTACATTTAAATACATCTATAGTTTTTTATATTGACTATTATTTTTAAATATATGTAGTGAATAAGAAAACATTAACCGAAAAGGAAACTTAGTCTGTTAGTCTTCATGATCATGGCTCATTCATTCATTATTCATGTCCGCCCACTTGCCTCAATTTAAAATTAATAGTTTGTTTTGGTTAATAATCGTTGGTTTCACCATTTCTTAACTGTCGAACTATTGTTTGACTCATTGGGTTCGAAGTCAATGTGTAATGAGTTTTTTGGGACTTCGCTTTTCGTTCCCACAAACTTTCTAAACTAATAATTGTTGGCTTGCTTTTGTTTGTTTGCTGATTCAGCTAATTAGGGATTAAGTCCAAGATTCTTGTTTGGAGTCTTGGCAGTGGCGGCTTTTGATGGAGCAGTTCTTCATGTGCTTTCTAAACGGCCTTTTCAACCAGACCTTCATCAATTTCCTGTGCTCCTTTTTAAGATGGCAGATTTGCAGGCCTCAGCATCCCTGGACTGTGACGGAATCACATTTGAAAAGAAGAGCGCATCAGAGCACCCTCCAGTTTCTTAGAATCCAGCTGAATGCATGAGGTGGGGGTCCTCTTAGATGTTTTTTGTGGTTGCCTGTTTTAGAGCACTCGCCTTATGGCACGTTGGAGAAAATTCAGGAGTGTGCAGGTCCACCCGAGAACAGCAGGCCACTGACATTCTAATCATAACCCTGATGGCATGCCTGCTCAGAGGAGACCTCTGAGGCTCCTGCCATGCCAGATTACTTTGTGTGACAGAAGAGAGATGAAAATGGAATTAAAATAGTGGATAATGGAGGGAGAAAATTTGATTTTTCACCGCAAGCCACTGAGAGATGTGGCTGACCTGGTTTTAGGAGAACAATTTGATTGCACGAGCTGTTCATGTCACATTCATTTGATTCATTTACCATTTTTAATCTTGCTTGTACTGTATTCTGTATCTTATTATGTGAGACCTCTATAATATGTCAATTGTAGCAATGAGACACTGCTGTGTGACAATCCTACAGCCTTACAGTTGTTACAGGGGAAACAAACCCTATAAATTGCACATATTTTAGAAACATCCCAAACTGCTTATATTTGCCAGGTCTGCAATCAAAGGTCATGACCTTTAACAAAATGAACGCTCATCCTGTTCTCCAAGAACAAGATATCTGAGATAATACATTGATTATTTAGCTCTATACTCTTAATAACCATAATAACTTGGCTCATTTGTGACCATTTCTATATTTCCTATAGAACACGAGTCCTCATATGCGTTTACACGTTTTCAAATTTAGTTTGTGTGTAATGTTGCTATTTGAGCATAAAAAGATCTGCAGAAAGAGTTACAATGCTCAGAATTTACTCTCTAACAGAAATCACTTCAAGAACCACAACCAACAGCTCGTAGCTTGTAACTAGCGTCTTCCAGGGTTTGTGACCTTATCAACCTTCCTAGGAGTTTGAACTTAGGGAACAGTGGTTTAAAATGTATTTTTAACAATGTTCCTGAACATTATGATCCCAACATCTCTCTGTGTACTGCACGTTGTGGAAGACAAAGACAGCTTCCACGACCTAGGAGAGTTCAGCGCTGGCTTCGCACAAAAGTTTGTCCTGTCAGTTCCCATTTTGTCAGGACAATTTGTTGTTTCTAAATCACAACCTGTAAGTGTGTTTTATTATTAGTTGGTGTGTTTTCTATTAACAGATCCAATCGTAAGTTTTATGTTGTAGCAACAATGTAAACAAAGGGCGAAAGAGGTTTGGTAGCCTGCTAGCTAAAGGCTAATTCACACCGATCTGATAAACGCCACCAAACACCAACAAACACGTTCATAAATCCAAAAGCCAACTTAGAATACTGGTGTTTGTTGGCGTTCGTCAGATCAATGCGAATAAGGCAGTCTGCCAATCACAACACACGGGGCAACTAACCCGTGTTTCAAGAAGAAGGGACTTTATAGAAACAGAAACTCAACAGCCCTTTTTGACAGACTGGGGAAGAGATGCAGCAATAATAAGTAGGTAAATATGTAAAATATAATGTGTGTTTTAACAATAAAACAGGAAAACCTGTTCTAGTACACCCCAAAAACAAACTCAAGACAAAATAAAACATTGGCTAGCATTCTCTAAACGTTCTTTCGAAGTTATCAAAAATGTTTTTGCAGTTATGTCTTAAAAATGTCTTTTTTAACATTATATATCAATTTGTTAATTTAACGTTTTAAAAACGTTTACAAAATGTCTGAATAGTGTTCTTATAACCAAGCAAAAATTTTAATGCAACACAAGAAACACACAACCTAAAACTGTTTTACTGGGATTTAAAACTGGGATTTAATACTTAAATTGAACATAACTGGGATCACCAATAGCATCTTCTGCTCTGAAGAGAACCGCTGAACAATAACATTTGCCTCTGGCCTCATCAAAATTTGGTAGCAGTTTCATCATTTTATCTTTGACAGATTTTGCAGTTGTATCAAAGATCTACATTTGTATAGCCAGGAAAGAGTGCAGAGACTGGCGAAGATCCTCATGACAAGAGTATAGTGGAATTCCAGACCACTTGACAGCTCTCACCCCCTTGATTGTTCGTCTCGGCTGTGTTAATCTAATAAATGTTTAAGACCACAATCAATTTGCAATGCCTGACGGCCATGATTTAACTTGTAAAAAAGCTTTTACAAAAAGAGCGAGTCTAAGAAAAATAGTCAGGCAGATAATGGTTCCTGCAGTATAAATCTTATTCATGGTACACAAAGTGGTCATTGGGCGAATAGAGGCTAAAGCCGAGGTGCTCTCAGTATCTGCCTCTTCTAAAGGATTCTGGGACTGGCTGTCTTTGTGTGAAACAGCAGGTAGCAGAACGCTGTCAGGTCAACTCGAGGGCGGGACTTACCACCCCATCCACGCACTCCAGAAAACCAGAAACCAGCCTGTACTCCAGTGTTGTCATTTAAGATTTAACTTTTAAAATACGTGTACTTTGTCGTTTTTTTTTTCAAATTGTAAATTTGACCTTTTTTGCATCATATGAATTTATAATTCTTATTGAATATTGTCTCCAGCAATCTCACTTGTCTTCTCTTGAGTTTCAAAAGCGATCTCAGCAATGTCTCAAACTGTTCTCAGGTTTACAACCCAAATCTGTATCATGTTTTAAAAGAGCAATTCTCTTATTTTTAAAAACGTACACTTTTGCATCCTTCATTTAGATTCTTCTTAATGATTATGTATCTAAATTTCCCACACTTTTGTTTCTAAGTTCATGTGGTTGTCAACATTGAGGGTCTAGTCTTGTATGGCGTGCTTGATCTTGGCTGGATGTTACTGTATTGCTGTCATCTCTCAAGCTGCATGCAAGCTGCCTGGGGTGTCAGGAACCCACTCATTACAAAATCACAAACAGCCTTTACATTTGAATTATAGTTACACGCTCGCTTTGATTTGCCTTGTCTCGGCTTTTGCCCTCATAGTAGAGAGGAACATCAGCCCTGTGGGAGGGTTTTGCAGAATGTAGAATGAAGCTTCCCACTTAGCGCTGCAGCTAATCGAATAACAGCCCCAGCATGGTGCCCAGCGTGAGTGCTCTCCCAGCGGGATGGTGAGGGCGGCTCGACTGGGGTCTGCAGGTACTTTTCATCCTGCCTGGCAGGCGAGCTCCAGCATCCTGCTGCTGGAAATTAGTCGTCGACTGGCCTCTCTTTCTGCTGGTGTCAGTCGTGGGCCCCTGATGAGAGATTTGTTGGTATGATAACTCGATTAGGCCCCAGGCTTGAGGGCATGGTGGCAGAGAGCCAGTGCAGGGAGACTGCAGCTCCTCTGGGGGAACGATGGTTCCCATCACGATGGCCACTTAGCAATGGCTGCAACCTTAAAATGGTTCGCTCCTTTTGATGACATTTTATAGAAAAGAAAAAAATATTAAGATCTCTTTAACATCTCACTTGTTTCCTCTAGATTGCAAAGAGATGGAGAGCAAATTGAGATTTTGCTTTGTGTTCTGCTTTCTCCACCGAAAAAGAATTTAGCAATCTAAATTTATCAAAAAGACAATTTTTCCAAGGCCAAATTTTGGGCTATAGAATCAAACTTTTTGGCAGTGCTATATTTTTACTGTACCAATGCTTATCTCATTTGTGTCACTTTGTGTTTTGCCTAAGTAGTTTTAGTACGAAACATTTCAGAGAAAGTTGATGCTCAATTAAAACACGAGTCATCTGAGCTATGAACGAGCGACTTTTGAGTTAATATTTTAATCTGGGTGGCCTGAGGCAGGTAATCAGAAGGTACATAAATACTTGTTCATTTTTAAACAAACATTACATTCGTAATATCAAGCTAAAATGCAACTGTAATAGTCAACAGTATTCCAATACCATCATGATCTTTCTAAACTGTACTACTCAAAACACTCAGTGTTTCTTGACCCTTAGGGAGTCCATCTAGAATTTCTATGTGAGAGAAGTGTGAACTTATTGGTACATAATACTTTTATTCTGCCCTCTAGAATTATTTGTGGCATGGCCTTTAGGGGCCATTCAGTCAATTAACTTCACATCTCCCCTTTACCAGACTACAGTGTCCAGCAATATGGGCAGGCTAAAGACCAAACAGAAGCCTCCCTTCCCTGTTCAGCTATTGAAGACCTTCAGAAAAGACACCAAACAAAGGCCAACCCTTCTCTGTCCTGATGACTCCTCTTTTTGTTGCTTCTTCGACCTTCATAAAGGAAGAGGGACGCTCTTGTTTGCCCAGGAGGTGGTTTAATGGCCCTGGGTGCAACAATGAGGCCACATTCAACCTCACTAGAGAGACTCATTGTATGGGCCCGCTACCAAAGAGCCGGAGCTAGAAACATTCCCACTGGATTTAGTGAATGGCAATGAGGCATGGGGGTAGAATCAGGGGTAGAAAGGCACCATTGAGGTGATAGGCAGGTTCCATCTGCCCCTGGTGCCTCCTCACCTAGTCTTTCGAGAGTCAGGGGCCTCTCTCGCCACAATGGGCAAATTTAGTGTGTCGGGGCGACCTAAAACGCTCACTTTAGAAGGAGCCATTGAGGGAATTATCAACACTGTGGATGGGGGTATTGGTTTATTCGTCCATTTCAGCCCCTTCCCATTGACTAAGTTCCTTCTCTTTTCAGTTCCTTTCTCTCCTTCCACATTCAGAACGCTTCTCTCCTCCCCTGGACTTCAGACCATGTTATTTTTCCCATACCTTGCAAAGGGGCGGATGACAAGAATTAAGTTAGTTCTGCCACAGCCCCTCGTTTTTGTGTCTTATTGGTTAGGGCAGGTATGAGGACAGTGATGAAATGAACCATTAATCAAAACAAAAATTATAGTGTAAGGAGAAAAATATGGATTATTATCTTCCATCAATAATTATGGATTATTATTTTCTGTTGACAATACTCTGACTGTGGTCGTACTCAAGCACACGTATGGTAGATGACCCTCAGTACAAATATTAGCCCTTAAAATTACTCTCCTGGCCGTGCCAAAGGAATGGAAGTTTCCATTCAAGGGCCGTTTTGATCAAAAAACGTAAATAAATAAACTAGAAGCATTGCGACTTTGTGACGTTTAAAAATAATGGACCAAATAAGATTAGTTTGTTTTTATGCCTTTTTTTTATGCATTTGGCAGACACTTTTATCCAAAGCGACTTACATTGCATTACACTATACATTGTTTCGAAGTATGTGCAATCCCTGGGATCGAACCCACAATCTTGGCGTTGTTAACTCCATGCTCTAACCACTGAGCTACGGGAAAGGCAAAGCTTTTAAAGACAAAGACCGGGCAGCAGATATTATTAAATTTTAAATTAAATTTATGCTTCTCATATCTTGTATTATAGGTAATGGGCAAGTATCTTATAATTAAAGAGAATTTTGAAGAGCACATTAGTTAACAAATTGACAGAAACATTTTTATTCTGCGATCAGTATGTATGATAACGCTTTAAAATTCAGCAATACTACCTTGGGACTTTCAAGAAACACAACAAGGGTTCAGACAAAACATTTAGCTTTAGGGAAGAGGCAGCAACAGTAATAGGAGCACACATGAAAGTCAAAATGCTGCCCTCCTTCAAACTCTAAAGAGATCACTAGAGATTATATAATCACAAATATTATTTTAAGCGCCGTTGCCACGGCACGAGAAAGCGAATTACTCCAGAGGTTTTCTGCATGATAACTGCCTTCAGTAAAGTGTAAAGCAGCTGCGCTTCAGCTGTTTGTAGCCAGGAGGAACGAAACAAGTGCCAGACTTTTGTAAATCATGAAAGCTCTTGGCACAGAGAGGCTGAAGCTGAGAGCTCCGAGCAAAGCGCTGCCCACCTTTTTCCCATGCACTTCATCGGTGCAGGGTGAGTTTGGGGGTGCAGCACCTCATAGTGGTGGTTCCCGGTGGGCCTGCTGGAAACACTGCATCGGGTGAGGTTGGTTTTGATGTGGTTCAGCTGGAGTAGTTTGTATGCGATCTGAAATAAAACAGAGGTCCTGCTGGGTTCTGCCGTGTGCTTGACGCGATGTGACCCATGCTTCAGGAAGGGCCAGGCGGGGGAGAAACGCTCTCGAAAACCGTCGTTTTGATCTTTTTATATCAACAACTTGCAGCTCTGTGTTATCTGTGTATCTTTTATGGGGGTTGTTGGTGTTAGGTTCCTCAGATCTCATGAGCGCGAGGAATACGCGCGCTGGAAGAGAAGATCAATAGGTCATGTCTACAGCAATAACCTTAGTGTAACAATTCATTGCTTTTTTTTACATTTATTAACTTTTATTTTTATCTTCATTTGAATATCAATTTGTAACGTAACGCATTATTCGTTTGTTGTTATCAGCAAATCTTAATTCAAACACATTATTGCGCAGTATGTCACAAGTTTCCAGTGACAGTCAGAGGAACTATTTAACAAACACAAAGTGAGTCGAGACTGCTATAAAATATAGACATAACAATAATGTTTTAGTTACAAAGGTTTGAGGTGGAAAAACGGGCAGCAAGAAACAGGAAACATGCTAGCATAAACTTCCCAATGACAATTACATTTCTTGAGGAGGGAGCTGAGACTTCACCTTCAGGAAAAACATGGAGGGTAAGAGAGAGAGAGAGAGTAACAAAAATGGGTTGTGCTACCTAAAAGTTGGGAAGAAAAAAACAAAAAGCAAAACACGGTGGAGCACAGCCAGCTTCAAAAGTGAATGAGCCTCAGATGGTGAGCGCTGGCTGATGGCCCGGGCCGAGGAGAGGTAGGGCCTCAGTCCTGTTTATGTTCCACATTCTGACGGTGGGGAGGCCTTAAATTGGAGCCATGCTGCAGAGGATTAGTCCTATGAACTGTGATGTGTGTGCAGGCGGAGGGTGACAGGGGAGGTGGGCAGACATGTGTCCGCAGGGCTGGGAAAAGTGCTACTCATGCATACTCACAATATCTTTCCCCTTCCCTCTCTCTCTCTCTCTCTCTCTCTCTTTCCTTCTTTCCCTTTTCTGGCAGAGGCCACAAGCGAACCCCTACATGTGTGGCGGATGTTTTCCACGAGCAAGGCGGCCAGCTTGGCTGCAGCTGTCCAAACCGGAGGACCTTGGGAAGAGGAGAGAGAGAAGTGGAGTTTGGAGGTGGTGGGGGATGGTGCACTTGGCAAAGGCCAGACACCCTAAGACAGCTCTGAGTGTGGGAACCATCTGAGAAGGCATGTATGAAATGTTCTGCACTACGGTATCGTTTTTCTCCAAGGCCTCCACGCTTGAAGGGAGAAGCTTGGTAATGTATGTATGTCTGTCTGTCTGGCTTGTTTGTATGTGTGTGAATGCAGAATGCAGTACATCACTGAGAGCAGACAGAACAACAATGCACACACTCAAATTGAATCACAGCTGCACGTTCAGTCCGGACCTCTCCGCCTGCATGTGTAAGACAAGTAGAGGTTTCTTAGCGTAACTTTATTCATCCACAAAAGACAACATTATCAGTCAGAGGTTCCCCTTTTATTATTATTATTGTTATTTTATTTTATTATTGCTCAGAGGTTGCTCTTTTATTATTATTATTATTAATAAATCATTTATGCTCTGACAGGTGCTTTTATCCAAAGCAACTTACAGTCAAGTCAAGTTGTATGTTTTTTATCAGTATGTTTTATCAGTATCAGTATGTTTTATCAGTATGTATGTTTCCTGGGACTCGAACCCAATGTATGTAATATAGATGTAATAGAGGTTATATTATTGTTCCACATGTTTATAGAATTAAAACTATGGGAGAAAATGGTTTACACAGTAGGAGTAATCATTTTTTATTGAGAACTACTGTGTTTTAAAAACACATTAGCTCTTCATATCTTGTATTAATGCGCAAGTATCTTATAATTAAAGAGAAGTTTGAAGAGCATATTAGTTAACAAATTGACAGTCCTCGGTACAGAAGTCTTGTACAGTAGTCTACTGTATCGAGAACACCCACTGGTATTTGTTGCAGAAAGTACAGTAGAATTGTATGGCTGACTGATTTACGTCATAAACTGGGTGTTGAATGGATGTCAGGGATTAGTGTACATGATAACACATTATACTCTGTGAAATCACTGTACATTCATCTGAAACATTAGAGGCGAGATGTATTCACAGACATATCATAACAGTATGCTATGTTGCAGATTATCAATGACATCCAGGTCACTGCTTCAGATTTTGGAGGTGTCGATTTTTGCATCAGGTGTCTTCACGCGCATTCCTCACGTACATACATATTCAGCATCTGTTTCATGTGTACAGGCCCACCGTCCCCACACTGTTAAGACATTTGTGTATGCATAGCTACACTAAGAAAGCTAGGGCACGTTTCTCTCACCCACCTTTGTGCTATTCTGTGGCCATTCATTCATTCAGCTTCACCTTTGAAAACAGATAATCCTGCTTATTTGCTTTCCCATGCTTGAGTCACGTTCCCCTCTGAAGTACCTCAGGAGAATACAGTATACATCCACACAGATCCTCTTATTTACCCCAATGGGATGTGGCTGAACAGGCTTTTAAAACGTCAGTGAATGGCGTGTAAATATGATCGTACCGCAGCTCTTTTATCGACAAGGCGACCGCCCTAGTGTTGCTTTGAGTGCCCTTTATGACATGTATTCAGTGGAGGAGCATTGAAACGCTTTAATAAGTGGCCCCCAAGGGACCCAGTGTTTATAATGGGGGCCAATTCATTACAGTAAATAACCGTTTCTGTCATTATCTTGTTTTCCATGTAGCCGCTTATTTGGAGCCCTTGAACCGGTAATTGTTTGGAAACCAGCGGTGGCTCTTTTGCTCCTATTCAGGGGCAGGAAACCCAACACGGATGGTGGGAATTTGGGAACGCGTCCCAGGGAGGGTTCGAGCGGCGAGACAGGAGATCCAGTCCTGCTAGCAGCTGTGAGGGGTATTAAGCGCTAATGAGTTCAAGAGCAACACGAATAAGCAGGGTTATGGTAAAAGCCTCTATAAGTGTCTTTAGGTTACTGCCTTGTCATGTCTATTAACATACCTACATACATATATAAATACAGAAGAAGGTACCACAGATCTTCTGAGTTCAGGGTTTTGCTCTGACAGCTGTTAAGCTCATCTTGGACCTTGTGTCACGCAGTGAACATCAACAAGTTGAGGTAATGCTCTCTAATGTCCAGACTGCAGTCATCCAGCATCGATTTGTTCCCACGGTCGCTTCACACGAGCTCCTTTACTTACCCGAAATACTGCCGCCCCGGGTGGTGAGTAATTGCAGGCCTCAGGACTTTTCCGGACAAACAGTGGTGTATATTTGAAATGTACCTACAATACACATTGTAAAAAGTGCTATAAATACATACCTAAAGGTTTATGAACCTTTTTTGTTAGTGAAAAAAACCTACAATGTGCTCACAAGTCACGTTTGGGCAGGTTTCACTACCCATGGGAGGACATTTTTAAAATGGTGACCCTAACAATACAAACAAACCTGTTCAAGCACATACATGTGTGTGCATATGTATATATATATATATATATATATATGCTTGTATATACACAGAGGAATACTGTATGATTCATTTGGTGATGCTGAATTTCCGAATTTCACTCTGTTCCTCTGTTCAGTGGGGTGAAGGGTGTGTGTGTGGGGGTACATTCCTGTACAGGAAAAGATTCATTTGCAGGCCAGAGCAGCCGTCTGCACACACGACACGCTCGAACCATGAGCTCTGCCCCCTTAGGAATCCTGGAACTTTTCCCATCAATTTAGCCAATCATAGAGCAGGTCCCTGTTATCATCTGTTATCACTGAGACTCTAACCTCGGGCAGTGGAGGCGTGACAGTCATCTGTAATTTTTCTAACATTTTTGTCAAGTCAGCTTAATTCAACATTTAAAAGAAACTTTTATCATCATGACCTCATCACTGTTATATTTTCAGTCATTTCAGTTATTCATTTTTTTTCTCAACTAACAACGCTCAGTGTATTCCAATAAAATATCTAAAAACAACAATTTGTTGTTTATGAATGTGTTTATTAATGTTTTACAGAATTATTATTACAGAATCTCCTTGCATGAACATGGAACTAGCCTTCAGGCTGGCTTGAGTTTCTGCACACAGCAGTAAAGATACTGTTTCACTGCAGGTGTTCCATCAAAGCCTGCAGCACGCTTTGGCCAGCGCAAGCCATACATCAGCAGGGTAACAGGTCCATTTACCAGGTGCACTTCTCTTGAGGAAAAGCCCACGTGTTAGCTGTCTAGCCTCAGTGCCATCATTTAGTTTGATTAAGATTTGCTCTTTATATCTATATTGTGCCTCTCTTCTCTGGGCTGCCCTGTGACAAAAATGGATTTGGTTCACTGAGCTTAAAACTGCTGGTGGAGGTTTATACCGACTAGAACTGACTCAATTCTTCACTAGTCATACTGGTTAGAAAATCATTTATTTACATATAATACATAACATAACATAACATAACATAACAACATATAACATAACATATAGCATAACATGAGTCTGTCCTAAATAAATCATTTTTACACGTCATTTTAAGGTGATCCAATGTGTAAAAGTTCATGGCTTCATCATCAAGCAATTATGTATTGTTACAGTTTCCACTATAGCAGTGCTCTCAAATTATTAAAATAAAATATATATGTATATGTATATTAACGTGTTGTTTTCCAAAAGCAAGTTGGGTCGTTTGAGGTTTGTACTGTAGAATCCTCTCTATGCTTCTACAGTATGTGGATAGAGGCCTGAGGGTCCTCCTGCTTTTAATTACAATCAAATACGCTCGTAAATCGTCATTATTTTTACAGGTTTCCCCTTTTCAGTTGCACATTGGAGATGTCTGGCCCAAGCAGCAGCTCACTGGATTGGCTTATCAGGATCTGCCATCCCCCCGCTGGGCCCTGGAATAAAAGACACTATGTACAGTACATGGCTGCTAATGATGTCCAAATAATGGAAGATACACTATTAAACTGGTTATTTTTAACTGCTAGATGCTATATTTTGACTTGTGTGACGCTGCAAAAATAAGACCATTCATGAATCATTCATGTCCAAATAATGCTGTACTTACTGCAGATGAAATATTCTGTATATGTTTAGTACATATATATGTTTTGCATATGGTTAGCAAAATGTCTACGTTTTGTAAGAGGCTCCACATACAGTAAATGTTAAAACTGGTCTTTAAAGAAGCTGAAGTGGAGGCCAGTGGGAACCATTCCCACAAGCAGCTCGGCACGTCTGTCTGTTTCTAAACCATCACTAATGTACCTCTGAGTTCTGCTACGAAGTGCCGAATGTGATTTTCACACCTGTCACAAAAGCAGAAGGAAATTGCAGGGGAAGTTTAAAAACACGTTTCTTTTGTGGTAACCTACAGGAGGGCGAAACGGCGCAGGCGTAACTTTACACGAGGGCCGAAGCCCAACAGAAGCTTCCAGCTGGCACGATTATCGCTCGCGTACATTGGTGCACTAAGACACTGTGGTGAAAATGGAACTATCACCAGAACGCTGGAACGTAGAAGAATCGGACAGCTAAAAATTCAAGAGGACATGCCGGCTAACTAGAAAATCACCCTGTTGGATACTCTCTTTGTGTCTTTTCTGCCCGTTTTTAAGAGCCGGCCTCGAGCGAGCACTACAGCAGATGCTAGCATGACAAAGACGTTTTAGCGAAAAGATAGAGACAGCCTGGGCGGTATGAAAACGATGGCCGGTAGCATTGTCTCACTCGAGATTTTTCGACTCCTCTATGACGAATTCCGGTAACAGAGACTCTTGGCAGGCCGAACTGGGCTTGACTGCAACTACCTTCGTTCCAGAACAAGCTTGAAAGGCCCCAACGAAAAGCAAGATGTGGTGCCACCTTTTCATGCTCATTGCGGCCTCTGATAGCTGCAGTGGTGTGGATTTGTATCCCAGTTACACTGAAAGAGTTTAGAGCTTAAAAGTGAAGCAGGAAAGCTCTGGAAAATCAGGCACATTTCAACTGGAAAGCATTTCTTTAAAGCTAGTGCTCCTTGGTGGTTGAAAATCCTATTAGATAACCAACGGCTTGCAATTAACAGAGAAAAGAGATATACAGATAAATTAGAGGGGGAAAAACACAATGCATGATGCATTCAGTTCAATTGACACTGGCGGGCCTTAATCATCTTTATACATTGATGTTTAAGTGGCCAGCACTCGCCAGTTTCTTCATGTCGCCATTCTCCACATCACTGGACATAAAGGATTGTATAGAAAATGGGTTTCTCTTAGAGATTTTTAATCAGATGATAAGAAGAAAAACAGACCATCAAAGGCAAAAGCACCAGGCCTAATAATTCACCATATCAACAGATTTAAAAGCCACCAAACAGAAGCCAGTATAAAAACAGATAGTTCGGTTCCCTTCTTTCACTCATCTTATGACATGAAAGCGCTGCGTTTGGATATACAAAGAAAAACAATGACACACTTAACAATACAGTTGTTTTGCCTGTTGTTTTAACTGAATAATTTTAATTATTTGATATTATGAAATATTCATCTTAACCTTAAATGTAGATGTGTTCGGTTCTTTTATTATGACTTCATTGTGCACGTTTACGTAGCGCTAGCAAGATCGATACCATTTCAAATACCGCTTGGAGCAAAGTTACAGTGCTTGAATAAGTACAGTATATGCGAATGCTAACACATGTATGTGCATGAATTTTAGCATGAACAACCTCAGGTGTAGAAGCACAAAAAGAGTTTTAGTGGTCACAGACTTAAATTTATGAGAAACCGTGTGAAAACATAATGCTTTTGGCATAAAG
Organism: Botia almorhae; assembly: GCA_036877575.1. Taxonomy (NCBI): domain Eukaryota; kingdom Metazoa; phylum Chordata; class Actinopteri; order Cypriniformes; family Botiidae; genus Botia; species Botia almorhae. Next base: position 27,502 of record JAZGTJ010000026.1, on the reverse strand, counting down.
CGTTTTTGACAGTGAACTGAACGAATGAAATACGAGAGATAAATGACTTATAACTGGCTAGCGCTACTGGGTGAACATTACCTCACCTAATTAATATTCATAAGCCAAGCTGACAGTTTCTTAGTGCCGCCCTCATTTTGAATGGTTCTGTTACTACACTCACCAAATAAGCCGTCATAATGCTCAACAGTTTGTGCCCTTTCAACTACCCATAATTCCTTGCACTGAACTAGGCTTCAGCAATGCTGCGTAGAGAACTGGATCAGTTATAAGTAAGTCCTTGAAAAAAAGCCATTGATAGCCAATGAAACCTTCATTACGTGCCCATTAAAAGCAAAGCGGATGTGATTCTCCTACAATAATTGTAATTCAACGATGAGGAGCTTAAGCCTCTGGTTATCCACCTGATAGAGGAGCACACATGAAGCGCACCATGGTGAGAGCAATACAAGAGATTATCATTTGAGAGGGTTTCCCTCACCCCCTCTGACATAACCTAACATTGGCCTCAGGTCACCCATCTCTAATTTTAGTCTCATTTTTTTGGAGTGGACAAAAGGTAAGCTGGTCCTCTCTCGTGGGTATAAAGTAATGAACATTACAGCCTGGTTCACTAACAGACTAAAGAACGCCACAACTGGGACCATCATGAGGGTTTGAAGGCTAATGCTTGATTAAGCAGGATCATGTTTGAAGAGACTGAAGAGGAGAGCAGAACTGTTCACAGCATCTTTGGAAGCCTCTGTTGAATGAGATGTTTTATTATACATGCGTGTAATAAAAATTATTGTTATAATTTGCTGTGCACTGTTCATTAATCATTTACACCACAAGTATTGTGCAGCAGTATTTTCACTCTTTTTGTTATTCATTATCGATATGATAGCAGAGAGACTGAATATAACAGAACACAGAGGAAATAACAGGATGAAGGAATGGCACATTTGAATCTACATTGTCGGCATGAGCAGTGGTTAGCTCAGTGGTTACAGCATGGCGTTAACAACGCCAAGGTCATGGGTTCGATCCCAGGGATTGCACATACTCAATGTATAGTAATCAATGTATAGTATAATGCAATGTAAGTGGCTTTGGATAAAAGCGTCTGTCAAATGCCTAAATGTAAACTACTAAACCTGGTTCAAAATATTGAGTAAATTATTATGTTATTATTATGTGTCTGAGACAAAATATTACTTAACTGTTTCTAGTAACATTAGTTTAGTTCAGTTCACACTATAAAATGAGTCAATGTTGTGAGGGATGTTTTCCAGATGTATTCCAGATGTTTTGTAAAACACTGAGAGGTGTTTAAGACTCTTAGACAACTACGGTGTGTGTTTGAACCAGACTGTCAGAAACCACATAACTGTATTCTTTCCTCTATAATGTTTCTGTGAATCTGTTAATGAAATGCAGTCATATTCAAGAAAATGAAATGCAGTCATATTCCACCAATAAACCACCAAAGCAAAAGTGTGCGCGCGTCTGGTCGCATTCTTTCATATCCTGTCAGTTTCCTTTAAGCACAGCAAAGCAGATATAATAAGCACCTTGATCTCCACAGACTCCCTGTTAGGATCAATTGGCGGTAACTGATAAATAAGGGTGAGATCTAAACTGGTCGTGACATTTTCTGGTTCCATTCACATTGACGTCACGGTCATGAAGCGACTCTTTATGTGGAGCACGTCTCGTGGCTGGAATTTACCGCAATGAAGAGGCAGAGGAGCGCCTGAGCGAAGGCAAACCAAAAAGGCAGTGACAGACGTCCTCTGGCACGCCCCACAAGAATTTATTCCTACATGTCTGGACCTTCCACATGCCCTGTGTACAATCACACAAACCATGTGATGCTCCTCTAAGGCCACAGCTGGTTCTTAACCGCAGAGAAGGTCCTGAAAGACCTCAAGTCATCTTTCTTGATAAATATGGACAAATCTCCTCCAACCGGTCAGTAAACTTTTGGCGTTCTGTATTTCGTGCGGCACACCTCACAACTGCTCTTGAAAGGCCATGATGCCCGAACCCCTTATTCTGAACGACAGATAAGAAAAAAACGTATCTGTTTTCAGTGAGAAACGTCTTTCTTTGCCCTAGATTACATCCTTTGAGCAGAGCCAATGGGGAGCCACAGATGTTGACACTGTTTGCGATAGGCTAAGATGAATTCTAAAGGCCATTGTTTTCCTCAAATCTCTGTGGTTATTGTATTTTTTCACACTTTATTCTCCTGCACTCGTTTTCGGCCTCACCCCCTTCGCTCTGGTTCTTGGCTCTGGCCAGCCGGATGGTGCTGAAAAGCCTTTAGATGGTGACTAGAGCTCCAGGGGGTCTTTTAAACCAACCGTGGCCTGGAGAAAGAACTGCATTGTTGGGATCAGCAGGCAGCCCCGGTCGCCTCAGTGGCCTTCGCCCAACACGAATAATGAGTGGCAGGGTTAAGGGTCACCCTACTTCTGCCGTCCCCCACTGGGCTATCACCATACCTGTCCTACCCCTTTCAGTGCATCTGGTCAAGAGGAGAAGAAAACTAGACGGAAGGATCATTAGGAAAAAAGGATTTTAAACACTAAGTGGAATTTGTCCATAAAGGCTAATTCCAATTTGGCACTTTCACCATCTTCAAAACAACACGATTCTGAAAGAATCTGCATGTTCGTGCACAAACACAATGAATCATGATTAGAGATTTGTGATTGGGAGTCTAAACACCTCCAGATGTGAATGTAAATGCTGTTTATGCGTTTTTATTTAAAGATGCATGAAAATGTCAACAAGCATCTTGCATGCTGGTGTCAACACAAAAACAAGCAAACAAACAAGTAAACAAACTGGGACAAATAAAAGCCGACCAAGTGTACAAAAAATGTACCTACAAATATGCCATTAGCTACAAACAATTTCTTGTTGCCATGGCAAGGTTTAAGTGATGCAAAATAAATTTGTAAATGCAGAGTTCTGTTTTCGTTTAAAAGACAACACAAAAATATGCTTAACCAGATCAATATTTTGACATTTATTTAGTCAGTTAAACACCATTACAAACTACAGCTATGGTAGACGCTGCTGTGTGTTATAGGAAAGTCAGAAAATATGATACGGATCTTCTGCGTGTGCATCTTACATGTATGTTGTTTCATCACGGAACTGGAAGGCTGTAGACATATGATGTTTAACATGCTGTCATGCTGTAAGCCGGATCTCCTTCTGACCCTCTTATCTCATGATTTAGCACCAGGCCGTTGCTAGCATCATGTCCGCGTGTCTCGTCAGCCGGCAGAACATGAACATCTCAGTTGAATCCAGGGAATGAAACACACACATTAACTTTGAATAACAGAACTTCACTTATGCATTAAAAAGATCTTTGTGCTTATGTTGCCTCTGCGTTTCAGTACCGGATTTGGGTTGTATAATCATGAATGACACTTTCCTATGTATTTATCCCTCATTTGAATTACAGAAGTAATTCAAGTTAACAACACAGTTACACACAGTTAACAAATGTTTATATCGTATATCCCTATAATATAAATAGGCATGTAAATATACATGTTTTAAACGCAGGACAACATATACAAAATGTACAACCCATGAAAATCATTAAAAACCTCACCGCACATTTTATGATCTGACCCCAGGGCTCAATACAATAGACTTCAAAACAAGCCTTCGTACCCCAGATCAGAGCTTTCTGACTGGGGCTGTCAGCGGTGATGTACTGCCCTAAATCCTGCACCCTGACCCCACACAACAAGTACATTAACCTCTTCAGAGATGTACCACTCCAGCCCTAAAAACTCTGACCCTAAAGCCCCTCTCACGGCCACAGGAGGTCCCTCAGTTCCCCTCAACACTCACTGCATGATCACAGACCTGCATTGTCTGCGCCGGTTCTTTGTGTGTGTTGTCAAATAACGTTCATCTGGCCCTCTGTGATGCTACTTACCCCCCTTCCATTGGAGACACAGGGGGAGTGTGCTCTGTTGTGCCCAGCGTGAGTGTTCTCCCAGCGGGATGGTGAGGGCGGCTCGACTGGGGTCTGCAGGTACTTTTCATCCAGCCTGGCAGGCGAGTCTCAGTGTCCTGCTGCTGGAAATTAGTCGTCGACTGGCCTCTCTTTCAGCCGGTGTCAGGCATGAGCCCCTGATGAGAGATTTGTTGATATGATAACTTGATTAGACCTCAGGCTTGGTGATGGAGAACCAGAGAACCCTAACCTGTCCTCAGGAGACAACAATTAGGTCTGGTTGGCTAACTGGACAGTCTGCTTTAAGTACTATTTTGTTTATTATATATATTGATATCTGATTCTATGTAAAGAAAACAATGCTAGTCTCATGAATTTACATGTCTACTTTTTTGTTAAATTACTTTTGGGAAAATTTAATTTCTGATCTGACTTTATGTAGAGTCTTTGGCATGCAGTATTAGCATGTGCAACACTGAAATTCTTATGTCGTTTTTTCATGCATTTGCGTTGTGGGTCTTGCAGTTTACAAATTCTCTAAATTATAGTTATTTCAAGGTTTATTCATAATTCAGAAGTCCACTTGAGAGATTCTGACGTCTGCTTTCCTTCCCTTTAAATCTAAACTTCAGAAAAAAAATTGATTAATCAATTTATGTTTAGCATCTGAAATGCCCCTTTGTCAGTTTGATTTGCATCATAAAACGAAACTCTCACACAGTCGAGGTTTTAAAGCTGTTTTATATTTTTATTTCGCCACAGCTAGATAAATACACACGCGTTATATAGCCATCACTATGGCTGCAAAATGCCACTGTGTATTACCATGGCAACCTCTGGAAGCAACAGCATCACTAAATTTAAAGTTGCTTCAATTTATAAAAACTCATTACAATTGAAATAAAATATTATCATTATACCAACAGTTTGTTATTTGACATAATTAAACAGATTATAATGTATATCTTACCATCAACAGTTCAATAGCTAATTCCTTTAGCTGTCCTGTGGTTTTGTTAACACATACAGAGAAATAAGATGCGTTAGGAAAGTGGAGAGCCGTTTTTAATCACTCACTTCAGAGGAAATGTATATAGCTTTGTTTGGCAACGGTTATTTCCACTAACTCTTTTATTTAAAAATAACATAGAACTTATATTTACACTTTGTGTGAATACCATCTATCACTGTTTGCACATTGTCTAAATATGATGCTGTTTGTTGCTATTTACGCTCGGAACAAACAGTACCTTCTCAGTAGCATCTGTCTTGTGTGACAGTGTAACAACGTATTATTTTAATTCACTCGTACTAAAAGAGTGGCAATTTATTGATCATGGCAGACAGTGTGAACTCTTCCTGCCTCGTGTTTGTCTCCATGGTCATTGTTTTGTATCTATCACATACATTCTGAATCAGAAACAGATCTGTGTATATTTATTGTCCAATTAAATCCTTCCAGTGCGGCTCTACAATGTTCATGTCAAGCACAGACTGGGTAATAACCAAACCCATGATTATTACAAAGACAAATAATCTTCTTTTATTTTCATTCCTTCTATATTCTGACCATACATATACATAGTTATTACTATTATGAATAGTCACTGCAATTAATCTTCGATTGTTTATTCACTGTCTTAACTAAGACTTAACTATTCTTAACTAGTTGCACGGGATTATTTCTCTGCTACAGTGGATCACTATACAGTATTTTTTCTTTTACAATCTCGCGGCTGTGGAGGCGGAGTGGCAATAAAACGATTGCACGTGGTTGTCTTATATTTCCTTAAACACATGTCTCTGTAACTTAAGTTTTAGCGTAAAGCAACAGGATTCAAGAAACGAATTCATTCAAACGTAATGAAATGTGCCAGGCAGACGCAACCGCTGGTGTTCTGTCAATGCTCGTTAACTAAGAGCGCCACCTGGTGGAAGAGTTATATGCTTAATGTGACGGCTGCTTATTACTCTGAACTCACCTGAACGCTCTGAAATAGCTGTTTTCTTCACATTAAGTACATTCACATTTGTCTCGTTTGAATTGAGATGTTTCTGAAATGATTTTAAAGTGTTTACAATCTCTGTTTAGAGCGGCCACAAATAATTAAATTATGCTGCAGTACTGACATCTGGTGGCTGAAAATGTGAACGGAAACTCATACGTTTGCTGACGTGCAGGATTACCACACATCTGCAGAACATAAACTATTAGACCAAACTGCCTGTTAGTCCATTTCATTTCTCATCAACGTGCCCTGCATTGTTTTATTACTGTTTTTTGCTATTTTTCTGAAGAAAAACACCTTTTCAGATGGGTTCTGATAGCAGATAGTGACACAGACTCTCAGATGTTTGGAACTGCAGTGGTGCTCATGGAATGTGTTGCAGTGGAGCGGGGTGGTGATGTTGCTGGGTGGCATATGGCTTGTTCTTCTGGTAGGGACAAGATTGTGCAGATCTGTGGGGCATTCACAAGTTCTGGAGCTCTTGACCGGATCTTTTCCTTATTGTTCATTATCCATTCAACGAAAGGTACAATGACAGTGCCATTATCAATCACAGGTTATCAAAAACATTTCCAGGAAGGATTCGTAGACTGTTATTTTCTAGTTTGAGGGTTAATAGGTTTGGAATGTTTTCGAACTCCTCAGCTTTTAATGATTTTATAATGACGTTTTGAAGATTAAGATCAGAGGGATCAAAAACTGGTTTGCGGAAAGAAAAGCACTTCAGCCTCTTAAGCGGGCTGAAAACTCCAGTTGGTATATAAAAATTATTCTGGCTCAGGCTTAAGACAGTTTTGGCATTTCTCCAAAGAGGACAATGGGGGGACTGGTGAGCTGATTATTTTCCACAGTTAAAGTTTTCAAAGCAAAAAAAAAAACAACAAATAGACATTCTGGTAGTTCAGTTAGGAGATTACCAGTCAAATATAGTTTAAATAATGTGCTTTTGTGTGGAAACAAGCGTGGCTGTATAGATGAGATTTTGTTGCCACTCAAACCTATTTCTGTCACATACAGGAAATTATTAAAAATTCCATCAGGTATGACATTCAGTCTGAAAATCCACAGATTCTTACGTTTTGAAAAAAAGATGTTAACACAGAACTAAGGCTATTTTTTCAAAGGTGCAGAACTCGCAGATTCTCTAAATGATCAATTGTTCTCTCCTCAATAAAAATGATTTTATTCATGTGTCGACCTAAATATTGAAGCTTTGTCAAATCATCAAATAATCCTTTTTCCAGGATTTCTGGAACTCTGGATTTTATTATATTTCAATACTAGCCTCTCAAGGTTGATGAGGTCCTTAAAAATGGTAATGATGAAAAAATGGTAATGATGAAAAGGCTCTCACCTCCACAGACTGCATCGAGGTAACGATAAATTCAGTTTTTTTTCACTTGAGGGTTTATAGAGAAAACTCCTTTTGGCATGACATTAATCTGGCTGTTTATAAAAAATATTTCTTTGACGCCGTCGCTAACTTTTTCTGAGATTGCTTTTACAGTTTGGTCATAAATGTCTTTGTTTTTGCACTCATTCAGTGTTTCACAAATCACTTCATAGCTGCAGTGCAGATGCACGAGTATGCAAACACATACCAGTGCACTTCTTAAAGGCGTATACCTTTAAAAAGTATTTTAAAATTACAAGCAATCAGACTAAGAAACAGTAGGACCCACATGCAAAAAATGTTATTTTTTCCTGCATTATGAATATGAATAAATGTTCGAAATATTGCATACAACTTAAAAACAACACAGAACTCTGTAATATATTTTGTTATTGTCACATGTTCCTGAGCTGATCAGCTAATCAAACTTTTTCAGTGTTGTTCCTGAAAGAAAATTCTAAACAATGCAGTTTTCCGCTCTAATCTAGAAATGACTCTTTACTGTGAGGCTGTGGGGCTGCAGTAAGGGTGAGGACACTCTGTAGTCTGTTTTAAGAGATAAGAAATCGGATTCACAGAGCATGTTCTTTAACATGCACTTGTATTTTGACTTCAAAACAAATTTTGGGGAGTGACTCGATGACCTGGCAACCTGTGTCTTACAGAATTCCTCCTTTGTCTTCAGAATCTTCACATGGTGTTGGCTAGACTTTAGCATAATCACTAAATACGCAATACAGCAAAATCTGCATTTTTTCCACCTCCGAATCTTAAATGGTTCAAGTTGTTGCTAGTTCAAAGGGCTCACAAAGGTCATGGCCTTTTAACTCACCCACCCAAACGCCTAGCATACGTGCGTACCATATTTCAATATCCAGATGATTCATGGTGTATTTCTGAACGTTCCTTTTACGTAAACTGTCTGAAAGTGATGCTTCAGCTAACAGTATCGTAATTGCGAAATTGTATTCAAGTATTCAACCGTTTAATAGCGGCCAAAATGAAAACGTATACAAACGATACAATACAAACATATTTTATGAACGTCACGTGTGTTTACACAAACATAGAAGTGTTGAGAAATGAAAGAACGACAAATATTGATCAGAAACATTTACATTTCTTCTGTTATGAATACTTTGTCTATTGATGTAAAAAACATTATTCACCCTAACAGTGAATATTTAACCTTAAAATTGATGATGCCTTACAGAAGCGTTTAATTAACGTTAGATAACGGAGTTTTTCTTTCTTTGCCGGTTTAGGTCTTGACTGCCGTGCTTGTTCCTCCTCCACACGACACAAGCAATGACACTGAGAATAAGAGCAGTGCAAACGACGGCTATGATGATGATCAGTTTATCTTTAGACAGTTGCAGACGTTCTGCCTCATCTCCACGTCCACCCGCAGGCTCCTGTGAGCCAGTTGTGGAGTCTGATGCCGGTGCAGGTGTGTTCACGAAAGTCTGATGTTTCTCATCTGTTGGTTTGCTGTCTGCTGGTCTGCTGCTTTCTGATGAAACCTCAACCGTTATCACAGCTGGTGGTTGTGTGGTAATGATGTCATTCCTCTGAAGCTCTGTTATGGCTCTGCCATTCAGGTGTGTGGGACTACTACACAAAGCTGTCAAGTTCTTGACTTTTTCTGGGTGTTTTTCTAGCCAATTCTGAAAGGCTATTATGTCAGAATCACACCTCCAGGGATTTTGAGAAAGTAAAATGTTATCGACCGCTGACAAAGTGTTTAGAAATTCCTCCGACAAGTTTGGCAGAGAATTGTTTTGAAGCTCCAGCAGATATAAATGAGACACACCATCTAACAGATCAGCGGAAATGTGCTCTATTTGATTGTTCTCCAGAGATATGTTCGTTAACTTTGGAAGATCTTTGAACATCCCCTTAACGTTGGTCAACCGATTAGTGTGAAGGGAGATCTCCTCCAACGCCATCAAGCCATTGAAAGCACCTGGAGAAATGTGCTCAATCTCGTTCCTGCTAAGTACCAAAAGTTGAACTTCAGTTAAGTTGCTGAAAACGTTCTCCTCGAGGTAGGTTAACTTGTTATCATACAGCCAGAGTTCTCGGAGAACCATTGGACCAAAAGTCCCGGGCAACAGTTCTCTGAGCTGGTTCTCGTACAGTGAGATATTAGATAGGTTGGGAAGATTGAAAAAGATTTTATTTGGTAACAATTGTAACCTATTGTTGGAGAGATAGAGTTTTCTCAGCTTTTGTAGGTTTGAGAAAAGATTTGTCGGTAGCTGTGTGAGTTTGTTATCTTGAAGATGCAACGTCACAAGGTTCACCAGGTCATCGAAGATTCCCGCCGCTATCTGCGTGAGATTATTTTGCTGCAGGAACAGGGCGGTGAGCTGACCGAGCCCCTGAAACAAACCTCCATCGAGCTTTCTGAGAGCGTTTCTCTGCAACTGGATTTGCTGCAGCTGTCCTAAACCACGAAATGTGTTCTCTGCTAAAGAGGTGAGACGATTTTTGCTTAGGTCTAGTTTGGTCAAAGCTGCGAGGGGCTTGAAAAGAGAGGGCTGAATGACTTCTAGTTTGTTGTTGCTCAGAGTTAAAGTTGATAATGTGTTTAGATTCTGAAAAAGATCCTCTGGTAGAGAAGTTAGTTCAGTCCTGCTGAAACCCAAGGCGACAAGGTTTTGGGTTTGGTCAAAAGTATGCGGCTGTATCTCAGCTATTCCTGAATCCTTGGCTAAAAAGGTTTTGAGAGTATCAGCCAAAGTGTCAAAATCAGATGGTTTTAGTGACTGTATGCTGGTGTTGGTAATGACAAAGCTAACGGTGGTTGCTGGGATTGGGGATGGAAATTCTTTTATTAAATAACCTTGGCAAAGGATTTTGCTGTTTCTACACTGGCAGTTCTCTGGACACGCAGAGACAGCAGCATGTGCGACACAGGTGGCGAGAATCAAGTACCACACCAGGTCCATTGATTCCTCCAAAGAAAACAAAAATGACATTTAGATTATTGGTGTGGAATGAAAAAGCAAAACTGAAATCTTTTGAGACAAATCTATCAATTTCTAGAAGATTGGTTTTTTTTGTAATTTCTTGATTATTGGTTAATGTGGGTGGTTGACTGTTTGTGACAAAGGCTCTTGGGAAATCTTCCTGTTTTGACATAAAAACAAATCCCCACCCACATTGCACAAGCAGTGAGATCCGTACGAGGTCTACAGTGGTTTGACCACATCCGCACTACTTACAAACGCAAGCTTTTGTTCAAAACCAAAATTTTTTTTTATACATTTTTTCTTAGCGCATGCCTTTATGGCTTATTTTTGTATCTGTTTAAACCAAACTCTGAATGAATTCATAGTTTTATTCATTCATAGTGTCAAGGAATCTAGTATCCAAAAATATGTATTATCCTAATATTATAATTGCCAGTGAATATGGAAGCTGATGAATGGCTTTTCTAAGCCACTAGAAAAATGAAATAAAAATGCAGTGTAAATGGCACAGTATGACTAAAAGTAATAAATATATATTTTATACAGTATATGTTTCAGCGTTATATCTTATATAACGTATATATAACTTACTTCTGTGTAAGTGTGTAATACTTGTTTCTAACAGGAAATTCACCCGATCAAGATATTTTCCTAACATCTCTATAATAAATAATAAATAATATAATAAATATGATTTCTTCATTTGCGTTACCTTTTGCTATAGCCCGTCTGCACAGACGTTTAAAAAAGTTCACCTCAGCAATTTGTTACAGAGTAAAACAGATTTTCCAGTGATTTGTCATGATTTTTTCAAACACATTTACGTCTATAAATACGTTCATGCGTAATTCTTTAAGAACACATATAAAAATAAAGCTTCTCACCCTCACAAAAACAGGTCTCAGAGCTGTAAATCCTTCTTTCCTTCACTACAGCTCGAGTTTCCTCAGTTAAATGGCAGTGTTTTCTCAGTCAGATTCCTTTCTGCGTCCTCATGGCCAAAACAAAGTTTCTGGTTATCTTCTCTACTGTTAACCGTTGACTGTCAGCGCAGTACAAATGCTCTCACGTACTCACCCACATTATTTAGAAAGAGCTGCTGGGGAAACCGCTAGTTTGGGACCCCACCCTATTTAAAGGGGCAGGAAGTTTATGTGTAATCAGTTGATAACAGAAGGGGTGCAGTAGTTTGATGCTAGCTGACAATATGTGACTTGGCCGGGGATAAACTTTTGTCAGATTATTTTTAGCTATAATTTTTAGGAGGCAAATAATACAGAACATGTTTTCTCAGCCATGTCACGTGTTGCAGAGAAACCGGATTCCACTGTTTATGTCTGTAAACGCTACACTTCAGCATTTTGTGTTCAAATATATTTTGTAATTTTGTACAAACCACATTCTGTAAGTTTTAAGTTGTTGTATTCAACAATCAAAGCACGTTATGAGGTTGTTTTGAGCCTAGCCCATGACCCTGAACTTACAGCAGGTCAAAATTATAAACATTCTTTCTCCATAAACATTTTTGAAGAGCTGTAAAATATTTCATGTTTGACGATTATGACACAGGTATGGGGCTCATTATAAACATTTTAGAGGGAATTCATCATAACCAGATGGGTTATCCTGTGAGAATAAACGCAATTCATTAGTTATATGGTACCCTATAAAAATAAATGAGATCAGAGAACAGATGGAACTAATTATACACAAAGCTATTTGCTTGTGTGTAAAGTCTGTTCTGCTATGTTTACTATTATTATATAAGACTATTTTCCAAGTTTTGCAAAGCTAGATTACAGACTGGTCCCAAAAATCTAATGCTTTTTACAAAGATGGTCCTACAAGCGCCCACATAGACAGAAAGAGCCGTCCGACTGACATGTACAGTGAGCAATCACGGTTTGTTTTGCCCAGATAATCAGAGTTATATTATTACCACAATAATACAATGCCGTGGAAAGGAAATTAATTAATTGACGCAGAATATTTATGAATATGTATGCATAAATATTTATGCATATTTAATACATATTTATGCTCACGGAAAATATGTAAAGACAGGTGTTCGGAAAACACCTGTTGAGACTCTGGATTTTTACCCGAATATACAAACGTCAAAACAAACGATGGGAACATTCAAACGATGGAACATTAAACACCCAAACACATTTCTAAAGCTCATTAGCTGCTGTAAAATTTCCACCATCTGTGATTACAAAGGGAAAAATTAAACGACTGTTATCACGTTATCATTTCACACTTTTTGCTGACTGTTTGAATAACACCTAAAAACGAGGAGTAACAAGGCTGGTAATTCTTGTGTACATGACATTTTTGACCCCCCATAGAGGAACTCATATGGAGAAACGCCCAGAAAATAAATCCTTATCAAGGGCTGATTTTCCGTTATTTAGCTTTGGCTGAAATCCAGAGGCACACAATGCGGATGAGACGAGGCTTTTGGCCAACAACAGGATGACTTGTGACGGAAGGACCCGTGAGATTTTTCCCTGGAAGAACAGTTTGATTATATGACTGCCTTTTGTTGTTGCTGCTACTAATGATTTTAAATGTAGTTGTTGAATGTCCAGCTGATTAACATTATACATATTAACATATTACACATATTTAGCACTATGTTATCCAGCTGTCATTACCATAACATTTCACTGACTGGTTATTTTACTTTAAATAAAAAGAAATCACTGTATCTTTTAAGTGGACTCAGCAAACTGTGACAAAGTGTAAAATATCAGATTCATTTCTTATATTCAGGAAACGTGATTTTTGAGTTCTGCTTCAGGTTTGAAACACAAATGTGATGTTGTGAATATGCCCCGCTGTGACGTCCCGTTCACACCTATTAGTTCTCATTACTGCTGTTCTACCACTAGAGGGCAACATCAGACATTTCTTCTGCTATACTGACAAGCGTTTAATGTGAGTTTATGATGTCTGGATTTTGACCATGGTTACAGGGATATATAATACGGTTATATCACTGTCATCGTTAGTATGATAGAGAGACAACAATATCACACTGCCTGTAAATGATATATGAGCTCTGAGGAGAAAAGATGGGGGAGGACATTTTCGGACAGGAAGGTGAATGTTTTGGACAGGGAGAGAAAGGTGACAAGCGTTCAGGTATTCCAATATAGCTTTGCCAAAATGGCATTTCATATCTTTGGTCTGTTACTACGGTATGTGTATCGTTGGCTCGCGAAATAAATACAAATGTGAATGAATATTCTTGTCAGTCGTACTACCTTCACATGTGATTCTCTAACAGAAATCCATCAAAAGAGTAACTTTAGGCAGATATTTCCCTGATAATGCATAAAAAACTCTTTCTTGCTGTATAAGAGTGGATTGAAGCTCTACTGTATGTAACTGCTGGCTGATCTGAGGTATGTTCACATAGCCAGTCGATGGAACAATCTGTTTTGGTGTGCAGGATTCTGAAGTCTTATTCTTTTAAACATTAAATTCAGACCAACAGATCTGGAATATCCGCCTACCCTTCCATCCCAACCAAATTATTATTTTTGACTACATATTAGCTAAGCTCACCTCTGACCCCCTTCATTCCGCTATATTCGATGCTTAAGTAATTCTATCCAAATTTAGATTGTACGTTTATCTTTAATCAACACAAAATAACCCTGAATGTCTTTTCCATCTGGTGTGGTTTGCCATTCAAAACAAGCTTTTTATTTAAGCATAATCTGTTTTTGTATTATCTGTATCAGTCTGCCAAGCAGATCAAGAAAAAACAGATTAAATGCAAAAATAAATGAATAAATACAATCCCTAATACAATGTTTCTGCAGCAACAATTTTGAGGTAGAGAGACGGTGAATAAAAGCAGCGTTTCACCAAAGAAATGCTACGATTGATCCACAGTCAGGTCTGTATATATGAATATAAAAATCTCTCGGTGTTGTGATTGCAAATATTCCTTTCTGTGATCAGAACTTTGCATTGTGAACATTCCAGCGCATTACCATCAACAAGGCAATGCACAGGCTGAATCCACTGTGTTATAGAAACTGACCAGCTGAAAATCTCCGTTTAATATAAACCACTCAGAGCTATTACACAGACGGCATGCATGAGTCATTTGTTTTCTTTTAATGTCCCACTTTCATATTTATCTATTACTATTTTAAATGCAGTATCATCATCTCAAATCTCTAACCTTAGAATGTTTTCTCTCCTCACTCGGACATGTTGGAACAGATGGGTTGACTTGTGTACCCACCTACTGTTTGGCAAGAACGTAAGCACAACATACGCTCAACGTTATCGACAGCCTGCAAGGCCACCTCACAATCAAACTCCCAAACGCTGTTTGTTTCATTATACGGTTTTATGTTTACATTACGACTGACTGTTAAGCCGTCCATTTTGTTTACGCCAAACGACAATGGCATGATTAAGATGTAGTTGTGCTGGTTGATGCCATGTTGGGTTAGTTGCATTATAGTAATAAACCACAAAATAACAATCTATTTAAAGTTTACTGTTCATAAAAGCCTAAGTTTTAACAATTCAGATGTATGATGCAACACAAAACCATTCCCCACTGGGCCAAGAGATGTGAGAACATTTTCAATGAAACATTTAAAAAATCAGTGCTAAACTCAAGGTCCAGACATGCAAATGAGTAAGTTCAGGCTATAATTGCCTGATCCAAAACTGTTCATTTGAAAGATGGCCAAAACATGTTTACAGGGCCAGCGGTTGTATATATCAGCCAAAAAGAAAACCCTACCCAAGCAGTATTTTACCAAAAACATGTCAACACAAAACTGCAGGGGCAGACAGATCCCTGAGAGGTAAGATGTGGCATATCCAAAAAATAACTCACATTGGTTAGACTCGCTCAACCTCTATTCTACCAATTCTGTGTAGTTAACAGCATGTCCCATATTTGTCAGTTTCTGACAAACGAGAATATCACTCTCTCCCCTTATCGTTCTTCACCATTTTCTCGAGTTCCTCTTGAACAGAAATCAAAAATTGAAATTGTATTTTTAAATTGAATTTTATTCCTTATTTGTACATGAGGATGATTATTATGGTTGAAGGAAAGTTATTTATTTGCTATCTTTAATATCCAAATATTAGTAACATCAAGATAAAATAGCCGTTTAAAAAATTCTGTGTTTACTATAAAGAAGATTTCCATGATTTCTTAACTGTGTGAAATCCTGTGTTATATTATAAATAACAGAGATCTATTCTGTAGTTCTCTGCGAGTGCTTTAAGCTGTCAGTGAAGTGCTTCAAGAGGCAGAAATGAAAGAGGATAAGGGACAGAAAAAACATGGCGTAGTCCCCAAGGATCACGTGACGTGACCTCGCTCGCTGGACCAGTGGGACTGTCATGTAATATTTCCAGAGAAACAATGTATTCCAGTGATAAGAGGGAGCTAAACAAAGAGAAAATTATATTGTTGTGGTTTAAGACTCCAGTGGGATTGTGTTGCCAGGGGAACAGGCTCTTTTGAGTTGTACTGAGTAAGATAAGAGGATGCAACATCAGGGCAAAACAAAATCTGTTGATGATGAGCTGATTGTGTTGAGGTGGTCAGCCGAATTCTAATTGTACAGCGAAATGCATCAGGAATAAACAACCACCTAGATGACAATTACTGTCAGATCTTTAATACCTCAACACGCAATACCGCATGCATATGTCTGATCCCATATAATGATGAGGTTTCATCTCCTCCAATATATAAATAACACATAGTGCTCTGAAATATCTAGTTCTCAGCAGTCTTTAAATATTTCCTATTATACAACAGTTAGTTCCGGTCCTGGAATCTGATTGGACCGCAGCATTCTGCTCTGAATAGTTGTATAACAGCAGTATCCTCTGTTTTTTAACGTTCCTCAGTGCTGTAACACTGAGTGCTGTACAGTATATCGGACTATATAACTCGAAAAGTAATTATGCATAACGTTTTTTATTATGCATAACGTATCCATTTTTAATTACCTTTACTCATGTCCCTTTAAATTGTTTAATTGTTTGCAAAGACTGATGGGAAATACATCCAATTCAGTGTAATTGAAAATGCTGTCATAGGCTTTTTGTGGCCTGCTGTTTGTTATCAGAATGCTTAGCCTAGTTATAGATCTGTGCAGGTGCTTAATTTTTCACCGCCCTTTCGGGGGAGCAAACAAACACAGAAGCTTGTGCTCCGCATTACTCATGCTAATTGCTTTACATAAATCACCGCGGGAGAAACTGACAGTAATCAACTAGACAAAATATGTGCTTTGGCGACCCAGCTTTCCTTTGCCCTCTCAGTTTCCTATTGTTTTATGCCACATATCTGCGCCATCTCCTCAGCTGAAGTCTTAACAGAGCTCGTTTCCTCTGCTAAGCTGTGAATGTCGATGATTTCCTGCACCAAGAATTAGGAACTAAAGGGCAGAGGCAGCAAAGAACATAATTACTGAGAGAGAGAGAGAATGAGGTCAAACCTCTGCCCTGTTTGACCACCTTCAAACAGAACCACACACATACTTACAGAGAGAGAGAGAGAGAG